>JAIUJO010001667.1:577500-592500 GCA_023846275.1 Vanilla planifolia
TACTACTTCTACATCCTTTTATTATTATTATTGTTATTATTCATCTTCTTATTCTTGTTCTTGTTATTCTTTTTCTTTTTCTTACTCTTCTTATTCTTCTTCTTATTCTTCTTCCTCTTCCTCTTCTTCTTCTTCTCCTTCTTCTTCTTCTTCTTCTACTCCATCTCCCACTTGTTCTTGTTCTTCTGCTTCTTCTTCTTCTTCTTCTTCTTCTTCTTCTGCTTCTTCTTCTTCTTCTTCTTCTTTTTCTTATTCTTCTCCTTCTTCTACTACTTCTTCTCGTTCTCCTTCTATATCTACTCCTTGTCCCTCTTTATCTTCTTCTTCATCTTCTTCTCCTCCTTTTTCTTCTTCTTCCACTTGTTCTTCATCTTCTGCTTCATCTTCTTCCTCTTCCTCTTCTTCTTCTTCTTCTTCTTCGTCTTCTTTTTCTTTCTCTTCTTCTTCTTCTTCCTCGTTTACTTTTTCTTTTCTTCTTTTTCTTCTTCTTCTTCTTCTTCTTCCTGTTCTACTTCTTCTTCTCGCACTTCTTTTTATTCTTCTTCTTCTTCTTCTTCTTCTTCTTCTTATTCTTCTTCTTCTTCTTCTTCTTCTGCTTCATTTTCTTCTTCTTCTTCTTCTCCTTCTCTTTCTTCTACTCCATCTTCTTCCTCTTCTTCTTCTTCTACTTCTTTTTCTTCTTCTTCTTCTTCTTCTTCTACTTCTTATACTTGGACATCTTCTTCTTCTTCTACCTCTTCTTCTTCTTCTTTGTCATGTTCTTTTTCTTCTTCTTCTTCTCCATGTTCTTAGTCTCCTTCTTCTACTTCTTCTTCTTCTTTTTCTTCTTATTCACCTTCTTCTTCTTCTTCTTCTTCTACTTCGTCTTCTTCTTCTTCTTCTTCTACTTCTTGTACTTCATGTTATTCTTCTTTGTCTCCTTCTCAAATTTCTTCTTCATCTTCATCTTCTTCTTGTTCTTTATCTTCTTCTTCTTCTTCTTCTTCTTCATCTTCTTCGTCTTATTCTTGTTCTTGTTCATCTTCTTCTTCTCATCGTTCTATTTCTTGTTCTTATTTTCCTTCTTCTACTTCATCTTCTTCTTCTTGGTCTTCTTCTCATTGTACTTCTTAATGATCATAAACTTCTTCTTCTTCTTCTTCTTCTTTTTGTTTGTCATCTTGTTCTTCTTCTCCTTCTTCTCCATCTTCTTCGTGGTCTTGTCCTGTTTCTTCTTCTTCTTCTTCTACATCTTCTTCTTCTTCTTCTTCTTACTCTTCTTCCTTTTCTTCTTCCTTTTCCTCTTCTACTTCTTCTTCTTCTTCTTCCTCTTCTTCTTCTTCTTCTTCTTCGTCTTATTCTTGTTCTTCTTCATCTTCTTCTTCTCCTCATCGTTCTTTTTCTTCTTCTTTTCCTTCTTCTACTTCATCTTCTCCTTCTTGGTCTTCTTCTTATTGTACTTCATAACGATCTTAAACTTCTTCTTCTTTTTTGTCATCTTGTTCTTCTTCTCCTTCTTATCCATCTTCTTCGTGGTCTTGTCCTTGTTCTTCTTCTTGTTCTTCTTCTACTTCTTCTTCCTCTTCTTCTTCTTCTTACTCTTCTTCCTCTTCTTCTTCTTTTTCCTCTTCTTCTTCTTCTTCTTCTTCTTCTTCTACTTCTTCTTTTTCTTCTTTAGCAGCTTCTTGTTATTCTTCTTCTTCTTCTTCTCCTTCTTCTTCTTCTTCTTCTTCCCTTCATCTTCTTCTTCTTTATCTTCTTCTTCTTCTTCTTCTTCTTCGTATTCTTCTTCTTCTTCTACTATTTCATCTTATTCTTCCTCTACTTTTTCTCCTTCTTCTTCTTCTTACTCTTCTTCTTCTTCTTCTTCTTCTTCTTTCTCTTCTTCTTAAACTACTTCTCTTCCTCTTCTTCTCCTTCTGCTTCCTCTTCTTCTTTCTCTTCTTCTTCTCCCTCTTCTGCTTCTTCTTCTTCTTCTTGGCATTCATCTTCTAATTCTTCTTCTTCTTCTTCTTCTTCTTCTTCTTCTTCTTCTTCTTCTCCTTCTTCTTCCTCTTCTTCTTCTTCTTCTTCTCCTTCTTCCTCTTCTTCTTCCAATTTTACTTCTTCTTCTTCTTCTCTTTCTTGTTCTTCTTCTTCCCATTCCTCCTCCTTCCCTTCTCCTTCTCCTTCGTCTTCGCATTCCTGTACTTCTTGTTCTTCTTCTTCTTCTTCTTCTTCTTCTTCTTCTCCTTCTCCTTCTTTGTACTTCTTCGCCTTCTCCCACTTCTTCATCTTCTTCTTCTTCCTCTTCTTCTTCTCCTGCTTCTTCTTCTTCATCTTCTTCTTCATCTTCTTCTTCTTCTTCTTCTTCTTCCTCTTTTTGTTCTCCTACTCCTTCCTCCTCCTCCTCTTCTTCTTCTTCTTACGCTTCTTCCTCTTCTTCTTCTTATTCTTCTCCTTCTTCTTCTACTTCTTCTTTTTCTTCTTCATCAACTTCTTGTTATTATTCTTCTTCTTCTCCTTCTTCTTCTTCTTCTTCTTCTTCCCTTCATCTTCTTCTTCTTTATCTTCTTCTTCTTCTTCTCCTTCTTCTTCTTCTTCTTCTTTATCTTCTTCTCCTACTTCTTCTCCTTATTCTTCTTCTTCTTCTTCTTGATCATCATCTTCTTCTTCTTCTCCTATTTCATCTTATTCTTCCTTTACTTTTTCTTCTTCTTATTATTATTATTATTATTCTTCTTCTTCGACTTTCCCTTCTTGTTAAACTACTCTTCCTCTTCTTATTCCTCTTCTTCTTCTTCCTCTTCTGCTTCTTCTTCTCCTTCTTGGCATTCATCTTCTAAATCTTCTTCTTCTCCTCCTCCTCCTTTTTCGTCTTCTTCTTGGCATTCATCTTCTAATTCTTCTTCTTCTTCTTCTTCTCCTTCATCTACTTCCTCATCTGCTTCTTCCCTTTTTTGATATGTTCGACTCCCTCATCTTCTTCTTCTAAATCTTCTTCTTCTTCTTCCTCTCCCTCTTCTTCTTCCTCTTCTTCTTTTTCTGCATCTTCTTCATCTACTCCTTCTTCTCCTCTTTCTTCTTTTTCTTCTTCTTTTGCTACATATTGCCCTTCTTCTTCATCTTTTTTATCATCTTCTTCTTCTTCTTGGTCATCTTCTTCTTCTTCTTCTCCTTCTTCTTCTTTGCCTTCTTCTTGTTCTTCTCCTTCTTCTTCCGTTTCTTCATCTTTTTCTTCTTCTTTTTGTTGTTCTTCTTTTTCTCCTATTCCTTATTTTCCTCATTCTTGTTCTTCATCTTTCTTCTTTTCTTCTTCTTCTTCTTCTTTTTCTTCTTCTTCTTGTCTTTTTGTTCTTCTATATCATTTTCTTTTTCTTCTTCTACTTCTCATTCTTATTCTTCTTCTTCTTCTTGATCTTGTTCTTCTTCTTCTTTTTCTTCTACTCCTTCTCCTTATTCTACTTCTTCTTCTTCGTTTGTTCTTCTCCTTCTTCTTCTTCGTCGAAGTCTTCTTCTTCCTCTTCTTCTACTTCTTTTTTGTTCTTCTTCGTCTTCTTTATCATCTTTTTCTTCATCTTATTTTTCTTCTTCTTCCTCTTCGTCTCCATTCTTTCTTCTTCTTGTTCTTCTTGTTCTTCTTCTTCTTCTTCTTCCTCTTTCTCTTCTTCTTCTAGTTCTTCCACTTTCTTTCCTTCTTCTTCCTCTTCTTCAACTTCTTCCTATTATACTTCTTCTTCGACTTCTCCTTCTACTTCTTCTTCATTGTCTTTCTCTCCTTTTTCTACTTCTTCTTCTTCACCTTCTTCTACTTTTTCTATGTCTCCATCTTCTTCTTCTTTTTCTTCGTCTTCTTCTTCCTCTTCTTCTTAATCTACTTCTTCCTCTTGATCTACTTCTTACTCTTATTCTTATTCTTGTTCTTATTCTCGTTCTTATTCTTCATCTTCTTCTTCTTCTTCTTCTTTTTCTTCCTCTTCCTCTTCTTCTTCTTCTTCTTCCACTTCATCTTTTTTTCTTTCTTTCTTTCTTCTTCTTCTTCTTCTTCTTCTTCTCCATCTTCTTCCTATTTTTCTTGATCTTTTTCTTCTTTTTCTTGTTCTTCTTCTTCTTCTTCTTCTTCCTCCTCCTCAACCTCCACTTCTTCTTCTTCTTCTTCTACTTCTTCTTCATCTTCTTCTTCTTCTTTCTCTTCTTCTTCTTCCTTTACTTCTCGTTCTTCTTCGTATTCTTCTTCGTCTCCTGCTTCTTCTTCTTCTTCATCTTCTACTTCTTCTTCATCTTATTCATCATCTTCTTCTTCTTCTCCTACTTTTATTTTTCTTC
The DNA here is from genome assembly GCA_023846275.1 of Vanilla planifolia. NCBI lineage: Eukaryota > Viridiplantae > Streptophyta > Magnoliopsida > Asparagales > Orchidaceae > Vanilla > Vanilla planifolia. The sequence goes on from JAIUJO010001667.1 coordinate 581,785, forward strand.
TACTTTTTCTTTTATTCTTCTTCTTCTTCTTCTTCTTCTTCTTCTTTTTCTCCCTTTCTATCCTTTTGTTCTTCTATATCTTTTTCTTCTTCTTCTTCTACTTCTCATTCTTATTCTTCTTATCCTTCTTTATCTTATTCTTCTTCTTCTTCTTCTCCTCCTTCTTCTTCCTCTTCTCCTCCATCTTCTTCTTCTTCTTCTTCATTGAAGTCTTCTTCTTCCTCTTCTTCTTCTTCTTCATCATCTGCATCTTCTTTTTCTCCTTCATCATTTTCTTCTTCTTCTTCATATTCTTCTTCATCGTTTTCTACATCTACTTCTTATTCTTGATCTTTTTGTTCTTCCTTTTGTCCATCTTCTTCTTCTTCTTCTTCTTCTTATTGTTATTTTTCTTTTCTTCGTCTTATGGTTCTTCTTCTTCTTCATCATCTTCCTTTTTCTTCTTCTTCACCAAAGTCTTCTTCTTCTTCTTCTTCTTCCTTTGCTCCTTCTTTTTCTTCTTCTTCTTCTACTACTTCTTCTTTTTCTTCATCTTCCTCCTTCATCATCAAGATCACCTTCTTCTTCTTCTTCTTCATCATCTTTTTCATCATCTACTTCTTCTTATTGCCAATGTTCTTCTTCTTCCTGATCTTTTTGCTATTCTTTTTCTCCTTTTTCTTCTTCTTCTTCTCCTTCTTCTTCTTCTTCTCCTTCTTCTTCTTCTTCTCCTTCTTTTTCTTCTTCTCCTTCTTCTTCTTCTTCTTCGACCTCTTCGCCTTCTTCTACTTCTTCTTCATCTTCCTCTTCTTCTTTTTCTTATTCTTCTTCTTCTTCTTCACCATCATCATATCATCATCATCATCATCATCATCTTCTCGTTGTAATTCTACTTCTTCTTCTCCTTGTTCTTCTTCTTCATTTTCTTCATCTCTTTCTTCTTCTTCTTCTTCGTCTTTCTTCTTCTTCTTCTACTTCTTCTTCTCCTTCTTCTTCTTCTTCTTTTCCTTCTTGTCCTTCTTCTTCTTCTTCTTCTTCTTGTTTGTTTTCTTGTTTTTTATTTTCTGCTCCTTCATCTACTTCTTAATCATCATCATCATCATCATCAACTTCCTCTTCTTCTTTTTCTTCTTTTTTGTCTTCTTTACCTTCTTGTTCTTCTTTTTCTTCTTCTTCTTCTTCCTCTCCTTCATCTTCCTCGACTTCTTCTTCTTCATCATCCTCTTCCTTGACTTCTTCTTCTTCTTCATCTTTTCCTTCAACTTCTTCTCCTTCTTCTTCTTCATCATCATCATCTTCTTCTTCTTCTTCTTCTTCCTCTTCTTCTTCTTCTTTTTCTTCCTCTTCTCTTTCATCTTCTTCTTCTTCTTCTTCAACTTTTATTTCTTCTTCATCTTCATCTTCTTCTTTTTCTTCATCTTTTTCTTCTTCTTCTACATCTTCTTCTTCTTTTTCTTTTTCTTCTATTGTTCTTTTCTTCATCTTCTTCTTCTTCTTCTTCTTCTACATTTTCTTCTGCTACATCTTCTTTTTCAACTTCTTTTCTTCTACTTCTCCATCTTCATCATCATCATCTTCTTCTTCTTCTTCTTCTTCTTCTTCTTGTTCGTCTTCTTCTTCTTCTTTTTCTTCTTCTTCTCCTACTTCTTCTTCTTCTTCTTCTCCTTTTCTTCTCCTTGTTCTTCATCATCATCTTCTTCTTCTTCTTCTTCTTCTACTTCTACTTCTTGTTTTTCTTCTTCTTCTTCTTCTTCTTCTGCTTCTTCTTCCTCATTTTCTTCTTCTTCTTCTTCATATTTTTCTTCTTCTTCCACTTTTTTTTCCTCTTCTTCTTCAATTTCTTCTTCTTCTTTTTTTTGAACTTCTTCTTCTACATCTTCTTCTTCTTCTTCATCTTCTTTTTCTTCACCTTTTTCTTCATCTTTTTCTTCTCCTTCTTTGTCTCCATTATCCTCTTCTTGTTTTTCTTCTTCTTTTCTACTTCTTCTTCGTCTTTTTCTTCTTCATCAACTTCATCTTCTCCTTCTTTTTGTTTTTCATCATGTTCATCTCCTTCTTCCTCATCATCATCTTCTTCTTCTTTTTCTTCTTCTTCTTTTACTTCTTCATCTTGTTCTCCATCTTCATCTTCTTCTCCTTCTTCTTCTTCTTCTTCTTCTTCTTCTGCTTTATCTTCTTCTTCTTCTTCTTCATCTTATTCTTCTTCTCCTTCTTTCTTTTCTTCGTCTTCTTTTTCTTCTTCTTGTTCCTCTTCTTCTTCTTCTTCATCCTCCTTTTCATCTTCTTCTTTTTCTTCTTCTTCCTCTTTTTGTTCCTTTCCTTCTTCTTCCTCTTCGTTTCCTTCTTCTTTCTTTTCTTCAACTTCTTCTTCTTATTCTTCATCTTCGACTTCTTCTTCTACTTCTTCTTCTTCACCTTTACTTGATTTTTTTGTTGTTGTTCTTCTTCTACTTCTTCTTCTTCTTATTATTGTTGTTATTATTATTATTATTATTATTATTTTTCTTCTTCTTCTTCCTCTTCTTCTTCTTCTTCTACTTCTTCTTCATCTACATCTTCTTCTTCGTCTTCTTCTTTCTTTTCTTCTTTTTATTTTTATACTTCATCTTCGCCTCCATCTTTGCCTTCTTCTTCTTCTTCTTCTTCTTTCTGTTCTTCTTCTTCTCTTCTCCTTCAACTTCTCCTTCGACTTCTTCTTCTTCTTTTTCTTCTTCTTCCTTCGCTTCTTCTTCTTCTTTTTTTTCTACATCTTCTTCTCCTTCTTCCTCGGCTTCATCTTGTTCTACTTCTTCTTCTTCTTCTTCATAATCATCATTATTATCATCATCTTCCTCTTCATTTTCTTCTTCTTCTTCTTTTTCCTCTTCTTCTTCAACTTCTTCTTCTTCTTCATCTTATGCTTCTTCTTCTTTTACTTCTTCTTCTTTGTCGTCTTCTTCTTCTCCACCTTCATCATCACCTTTTTCTTCTTCTTCTTCTTCTTCTCCTTCTTTTTTGTCTTCTCCTTCTCTTCATCATCATCATCATCTTCTTCTTCTTCTTCTTCATGGTCTTGTTCTTTTTCTTCTCTTCTTCTTCTTCTTGTTTATCATCTCCTTCTTCATCCTCTACTTCTTTGCCTTCTTCCTCTTCTTCTTCTTCTTCTTCTTCTTCTTGTTCATCTTCATTTTCTTCTTCTTCTTCTTCTTCTTCTTGTGTTCCCCTTCTTCTCCTACTTCTTCCCCTTCTTCTTCTTCATCTACTCCCTCTTTTCCTTCTTTTTCTTCTTCCTCTTCAACATCTTCTTCTTCTTCTTCTTCCTCTTCTTCTTCTTCTTCTTCTTCTACTTCTTCTGCTTCTTCTTCTTCTTCTTCTTTATCTGCAACTTCTTCTTCTTCTTCTTCTTTAACTTCTTCTTATTCTTCTTCCACTTCTTCTTCTTCTTTGCATTCTTGTTCTTTTGTTTCTTCTTCATCTTTTTCTTCTTCTTCTTCATCTTCTTCTCCTTTTTCTTCATGTTCTTCTTCTTGTTCTTCTTCTTCTTCTTCTTCTTGTTCTTCCACTTCTTCTTCTACTTCTACTTTTTTTTCTTCTTCTCTTCTTCTTCTTCTTCTTCTTCTTCTGCTTTATCTTTTTTTTCTTCTTTTTTCTTCTTCTTTCTCTTCTTCTTCTATTTCTTCTACTTAGATTTCTTCTTCTTCTTCCTATTCTTCTTCTTCTTCTACTTCCTCTTCTTCTTCTACGTCTTCTTCTTCATCTTCTTCTTTCTTTCATTCTTTTTCTTTTTATTCTTCGTCTTCGCCTCCATCTTTGCCTTCTTCTTCTTCTTCTTCATCTTCCTCTTCTTCTGCTTCTTCTTCCAGTTTTTCTTCTTCTTCTTCTTCTTTCTCTTCTTCTTCTTTGTCTTCTTCTTCTTCTCCTCCTCCTCGTTCTACACGTTCTCATTCTTCTTTTTCTTCTCCTTGCTTTGCTTCTTCTTCTTCTTCTCCTTCTTCTACTTCATCTTGTTCTACTTCTTCTTCTTCTTCTTCTTCATCTTCTTCAAAATCATCATCATTATCATCATCTTCCTCTTCTTCTTCTTCTTCATCTTCTTCATAATCATCATCATTATCATCATCTTCCTCTTCATCTTCTTCTTCTTCTTCTTCTACTTCTTCTTCTTCTTCTTCTTCTTCTTCTTCTCCTCCTCCTCCTCCTCCTCCTCCGCCTTCTTCTTCTTCTTCTTGTTCTTCTTCTTTTTCTTCTTCTTCTTTTCTTCTTCTTCTTCTTCTTCTTCCTCCTCTTCTTCTTCTTCTTCTACTACTTCTTCTTCTTCTTCTTATTCTTCTTCATCTTTTACTTCTTCTTCTTCGACGTCTTCTTCTTCTCCTTCTTCTTCTTCTCCTTCTCCTCCTCCTCCTTTTTCTTTGACTTCTCCTTCTTGTCTTCTTCATAATCATCATCATCATCATCTTCTTCTCCCTCTTCTTCTTCTTCATCGTCTTCTTCATCTTCTTCTTAATCTTCTTCTTCATCTTCTTCTTCTCTTCTTCTTCTTCTTGTTCCTCTTCTCCTTCATCTTCCTCTACTTCTTCTCCTTCTTCCCCTTCTTCTTGTTCTTGTTCTTCTTCTTCTTGTTGTTCATCTCCTTTTTCTTCTTCTTCTTCTTGTTCATCTCCTTTTTCTTCTTCTTCTTCTTCTTATGTACCCCTTCTTTTAATACTTCTTCCCCTTCTTCTTCTATTTCTTCTTCATCTACTTCCTCTTTTCCTTCTTTTTCTTCTTCCTCTTCTTCTTCTTCTTCTTGGTCCTCCTCTTCTTCTTCTTCTTCTTATTCTTCTACTTCTTCTTCTTCTTCTTCGACTTCTTTATCTTCTACTTCTTCTTCTTCTCTTCTTCTTCTACTTCTTCTTCTTCTTCTTCCCCCTCCTCTTCTTCCCCTTCTTTCTTCTTCCTCTTCTTCCTATTATTATTGTCGTTCTTTTTCTTCTTCTTCCCCCTCTTCTTCTTCTTCTTCTTCTTTAACTTCTACTTCTTCTTCATTTTCTTCTTATTCTTCTTCGTCTACTTCTTGTTCTTCTTCTTCTTCTTCTTCTTCTACTTCATTATCTTCTTCTTCTTCTTCTTCTCCTCCTCCTCCTTATTCTTCTTCTTCTTCTTCTTCACCTTCATCACGTTCTTCCTCAACTTTTCCTTCTTCTTCTTATTCATCTTCTTCTTCTTCTTCTCCTTTTTCATCTTTCTCTTCCTCTTCTTCTTCTTCCTCTTCTTCTTCGTCTACTTCCTCATATTCTTCCACTTCTTTTTCTTCTTCTTTTTCATCTTCTTCCTCTTCTTCATCTTCACCATCAACTACTTCTTCTTCTTCTTCTTCTTCATCACCTTCCACTACTTCTTCATCCACTTCTACTTCCTCTTATTATTATTATTATTATTATTATTATTATTATTCATCTTCTTATTCTTGTTCTTCTTCTTCTTTTTCTTTTTCTTACTCTTGTTTTTCTTCTTCTTATTCTTCTTCCTCTTCCTCTTCTTCTTCTTCTCCTTCTTCTTCTTCTTCTTCTTCTCCATCTCCTGCTTGTTCTTGTTCTTCTGCTTCTTCTTCTTCTTCTTCTTCTTCTTCTGCTGCATCTTCTTCTTCTTCTTCTTCTTCTTTTTCTTATTCTTATTCTTATTCTTCTACTTCTTCTCATTCTCCTTCAATATCTTCTCCTTGTTCCTCTTAATTTTCTCTTTCATCTTCCTCTCCTTTTTCTTCTTCTTCCACTTGTTTTTCATCTTTTGCTTCATCTTCTTCCTCTTTCTTTTTCTTTCTTTTCTTCTACTAAATCTTTCTCGTTTACTTTATCTTTTCTTCTTTTTCTTCTTCTTCTTCTTCTTCTTCTTCCTCTTCTTCTTCTACTCACACTTCTTCTTTTTCTTCTTCTTCTTCTTCTTCTTCTTCTTCTGCTTGTTCTACTTCTTCTTCTTCTTCTTCTTCTTCTGCTTTGTTTTCTTCTTCTTCTTCTTCTCCTTCTCTTTCTTCTACTCCATCTTCTTCCTCTTCATCTTCTTCTACTTCTTCTTGCTCTTCTTCTTCTTCTTCTTCTTTTTCTTCTACTTCTTATACTTGGACATCTTCTTCTTCTACCTCTTCTTCATCTTCTTCTTTGTCGTCTTATTTTTCTTCTTCTTCTTCTCCATCTTCTTAGTCTCCTTCTTGTACTTCTTCTTCGTCTTTTTCTTCTTATTCACCTTCTTCTTCTTCTTCTTCTTCTTCTACTTCTTCTTCTCTTTATTCTTCTTCTACTTCTTCTACTTTATCTTATTCATCTTTGTCTCCTCCTCAAATTTCTTCTTCATCTTCATCTTCTTCTTCTTCTTCTTCATCTTCTTCGGCTTATTCTTGTTCTTCATATTCTTCTTCTTGTTCTTCTTCTCCTCATCGTTCTTTTTCTTCTTCTTCTTTTCCTTCTTCTACATCATCTTCTCCTTCTTGCTCTTCTTCTGACTGTACTTTTTAATGACCATAAACTTCTTCTTCTTCTTCATTTTTGTCATCTTGTTCTTCTTTTCCTTCTTTTCCATCTTCTTTGTGGTCTTGTCCTTATTCTTCTTCTTCTTCTTCTTCTTCTTCTACTACTTCTTGTTCCTCTTCTTCTTCTTCATCTTCCTCTTCTTCTTCTTTTTCCTTTTCTTCTTCTTCTTCTTCTTCTTCTTCTTCTTCTTCTACTTCTTTTTATTCTTCATCAGCTTCTTTTTTTCTTCTTCTTCTTCTCCTTCTTCTTCTTTTTCTTCTTCTTCTTCTTCATCTTCTTCTTCTTGTTCTCTTTCATCTTATTCTTCCTCTACTTTTTCTTCTTCTTCTTCTTATTCTTCTTCTTCTTCTTCTTCTTCTTCTTCTTCTTTCTTTTCTTCTTAAACTACTTCTCTTCCTCTTCTTCTCCTTCTGCTTCCTATTTTTCTTCCTCTTCTTCTTCTTGGCATTCATCTTCTACTTGTTCTTCTTCTTCTACTTCTTCTTCTTCTTCTTCTTCTTCTCCTTCTTCTTCTTCTTCTTCTTTTCCTTCTCCTTGTTCGTCTTCTTCTTCCAATTCTACTTCTTCTTCTTCTTCCTATTCCTCCTCCTTCCCTTCATCTTCTCCTTTGTCTTCGCATTCCTGTACTTCTTTTTCTTCTTTTGCTTCTTCTTCTTCTTCTTCTTTTCCTTGTCCATCTTCTTTGTACTTCTTTGCCTTCTCCGAGTTCTTCATCTTCTTCTTCTTCTTTTTCTTCTTCTTCTTCTTCTGCTTCTTCTTCTTCATCTTTTCCTTCTTGTTCTTCTACTTCTTCTTCTTCTTCTTCTTCCTCTTTTTGTTCTTTTACTGCTTCCTCCTCCTCCTCTACTTCATCTTCTTACTCTTCTTCCTCTTCTTCTTCTTTTTCCTCTTCTTCTTCTTCTTCTTCTAGTTCTTCTTCTTCTTCTTCATCAGCTTCTTGTTATTCCTCCTCTTCTTCTTCTTCCCTTCAACATCTTCTTCTTTATCTTCTTCTTCTTCTTCTTCTCCTTATTCTTCTTCTTCTTCTTCTGTTTCAACTTATTCTTCCTCTACTTTTTCTTCTTCTTCTTATTAAACTACTTCCCTTCCTCTTCTTCTCCTTCTGCTTCCTCTTCTTATTCCTCTTCTTCTTCCTCCTCTTCTGCTTCTTCTTCTTCTTCTTCTTGGAGTTCATCTTCTAAATCTTCTTCTCCTCCTCCTCCTCCTTTTTCTTCTTCTTCTTGGCATTCATCTTCTAATTCTTCTTCTTCTTCTGCTTCTTCTTCTTTTTCTTCTTCTTCTTCTCCTTCTTCTCGTTCTTCTTCTTGTTGTTGTTGTTGTTCTTCTTCTTCTCCTTCATCTACTTCCTCATCTGCTTCTTCATTTTTTCGATATCTTTGACTCCCTCGTCTTCTTCTTCTAAATCTTCTTCTTTTTCTTCTTCCTCCTGTTCATCTTCTTCTTCTTCTTCTTCTTCTTCTAAATCTACCTTCTACTCCTTCTTCTTCTCCTTTTTCTTCTTCTTCTTCTTCTTCTTATTCTTCTTCTTCTGCTGCATATTGCCCTTCTTCTTCATCTTTTTTATCATCTTCTTCTTCTTCTTGGTCATCTTCTTCTTCTTCTTCTCCTTCTTCTTTGCCTTCTTGTTCTTCACCATCTTCTTCCCCTTCTTCATCTTTTTCTCCTTCTTTTTGTTGTTCTTCTTCTTCTCCTACTCCTTTTTCTCATTCTTGTACTACATCTTTCTTCTTCTTTTCTTCTTCTTCTTCTTCTTGTCTTCTTGTTCTTTTATATCCTTTTCTTTTTCTTCTTCTACTTCTCATTCTTATTCTTCTTCTTTTTCTTTTTCTTCTACTCCTTCTTCTCCTCCTTCTTCTATTACTTCTTCCTCTGTTCTTCTCCTTCTTCTTCTTCTTCTTCTTCTTCTTCTTCTTCTTTGTCTTCTTTATCATCTTTTTCTTTATCTTATTTTTCTTCTTCTTCTTCTTCTTCTTCTTCCTCTTCCTCTTCTACTTCTTCTTCTTCTTCGTCTTCTTCTTCCTTTTTCTCTTCTTCTTCTTCTAGTTGTTCCACTTTCTTTCCTTCTTCTTCCTCTTCTACAACTTTGTCTTATTATACTTCTTCTTCGACTTCTCCTTCTACTTCTTCTTCTTCATCATCTTTATCTCCTTTTTCTACTTCTTCTTCTTCACCTTCTTCTACTTTTTCTATATCTCCTTCTTCTTCTTCTTCTTCTTCGTCTTCTTCTTCCTCTTCTTCTTAATCTACTTCTTCCTCTTCATCTACTTCTTACTCTTATTCTTATTCTTGTTCTTATTCTCCTTCTTGATCTTCAAGTTCTTCTTCTTCTTCTTCTTCTTCTTTTTCATCCTCTTCCTCTTTTTCTACTTCTTCTTCCACTTCGTCTTTTTTTCTTTCTTCTTCTTCTTCTGCTTCTTCTTCTCCTTCTTCTTCTTCTTCTTCTTCTTCTTCTTCTCCTTCTCCTTCTTCCTATTTTTCTTGATCTTTTTCTTCTTTTTCTTCTTCTTCTTCTTCTTCTTCTTCTTCTTCTTCTTCATCTCCTTCTTCTTCTTTCTCTTTTTCTTCTTCCTTTACTTCTTGTTCTTCTTCTTATTCTTCTTCGTCTCCTGCTTCTTCATCTTCTTCATCTTCCACTTCTTCTTCATCTTATTTATCATCTTCTTCTACTTCTCCTACTTTTATTGTTCTTCTACTTTTTCTTTTATTCTTCTTCTTCTTCTTCTTCTTTTTCTCCCTTCCTATCCTCTGGTTCTTCTATATCTTTTTCTTCTTCTTCTTCTACTTCTCATTCTTATTCTTCTTCTCCTTCTTTATCTTATTATTCTTCTTCTTTTTCTTCTTCTTCTTCTTCTCCTTCCTCTTCCTCTTCTCCTTCTTCTCCTTCTTCTTCTTCTTCTTCATTGAAGTCTTCTTCTTCCTCTTCTTTTTCTTCTTCATCATCGAAATCTTCTTTTTCTCCTTCATCATCATCATCATGTTCTTCTTCTTCTTCAATTTCTTCTTCATCGTTTTCTAAATCAACTTCGTCTTATTCTTGATCTTTTTGTTCTTCTTCTTTTTCTCCATCTTCTTCTTCATCTTCTTCTTCTTCTTCTTCTTCCTTTGCTCCTTCTTTTTCTTCTTCTTCTTCTACTACTTCTTCTTTTTCTTCATCTTCCTCCTTCTTCATCATCATAATCACCTTCTTCTTCTTCTTCTTCATCATCTTTTTCATCATCTACTTCTTATAGTAAATCTTCTTCTTCTTCCTGATCTTTTTGTTCTTCTTTTTCTCCTTCTTCTTCTTCTTCTTCTCCTTCTTCTTCTTCTTCTCCTTCTTCTTTTTCTTCATCTTCTCCTTCTTCTTCTTCTTCTTCATCATCTTCCTCTTCTTCTTTTTCTTATTCTTCTTCTTCTTCTTCACCAACGTCATCATCATCATCATCTTCTCGTTGTTCTTCTACTTCTTCTTCTCCTTGTTCTTCTTCTTCTTTTTTTTCATCTTTTTCTTCTTCTTCTTCTTCTTCTTCTTCTTCTTTCTTCTTTCTTCTTCTACTTCTTCTTCTCCTTCTTCTTCTTCTTCCTCTTTTTCTCCTTCTTCTTCTTCTTCTTCTTTGTTTTCTTCTTTTTTATTTTCTACTCCTTCTTCATCTACTTCTTCATTATCATCATCATCATAATCTTCCTCTTCTTCTTTTTCTTCTTTTTTGTCTTCTTCACCTTCTTGTTTTTCTTGATCTTCTTCTTCTGCTTCTCCGTCATCTTCCTCGACTTCTTCTTCTTCTTCATCACCTTCCTTGACTTCTTCTTCTTCTTCATCTTTTCCTTCAACTTCTTCTCCTTCTTCTTCTTCTTCATTATCTTCTTCCTCTTCTTCTTCTTCTTCTTCTTCTTCTTCTTCCTCTTCTTCTTCTTCTTTTTCTTCCTCTTGTCCTTTATCTTCTTCTTCTTCTTCTTCAACTTTTATTTCTTCTTCATCATCTTCTTCTTTTTCTTCGTCTTTTTCTTTTTCTTCTCCATCTTCTTCTTCTTTCCTTCATCATCATCTTTATCTTCTTCTTCTTCTTCTACTTCTTCTTCTTCTACATCTTCTTTTTCAACTTCTTTTCTTCTTCTTCTCCATCTTCATCATCATCATCTTCTTCTTTTTCTTCTTCTTCTTGTTCGTCTTCTTCTTCTTCTTCTTTTTCTACTTCTTCTTCTCCTTCTTCTTCTTCTTCTTCCTCTTCTTCTTCTTCTTCATCTTCTTCTTCTCCTTGTTCTTCATCATCATCAT
>JAIUJO010001667.1:612500-615000 GCA_023846275.1 Vanilla planifolia
ATTGTTCTTTTTCTTCTTCTTGTACTTCTTCTTCCTCTTCTTCTTCTTCTTCTTCTTCTTCGACTTCTTCTTCTTCTTCTTCTTCTTCTTCTTCTTCATCCACTTCTGCTTCTTGTTATTTTTCTTCTTTTTCTTCTTCTTCTTCTTCTTCTTGTTCTTCTTCCTTTTCTCCTTCTTCTTATTTCTTTTCTTCTTCTTCTTCTTGTTTATCTTCTTCTTCTCCTTCTTCTTCTTCTTCTTCTTCTTCTTTCTCTTCTTTTTCTTCTTCTGAAGTTCTTTATGCTTAAAGTAAACCCACAAGAGGGGGGTGAATTATGGTAAATATAGTTTTGCAATTTTTTTTCGTTTTTCGATCTAAATTAAAACTTAAATCTTTTAAGGAAGAACCAGAAAGGGAAGTAAAATAGTACACAATAGATATTTAAGGTGGTTCGGCTCAAAATCGTGTTAACATCCACCCCCAACCGGTGTTAGGAAAAACCAAAAAAATCACCAAATTACAAGTGAGGTTTTTCGTACGGCTCACCTCAAACCTACTTGGGATTTTACATAAGGCTAATCCCGAACGTGCATGAGTTTTTTTCCGGGCTCAACTCAATCCTAGGGCTTTTGGACAATTGTCGGGTTGCGCTTACCCATAGATACAAATACAAAAATGGCAACAAAGTATTAACTTTAAACAATTTAAAGAAGTATGAGGTACACTAAAAAATCGAAAGAGGGAGGAATAAAAATTAAAAATAGTTGAAGCAAAAACCTCCAATTTGGGTTCCTTCTTACAACCTTGACTTTGTGAATTTTGGAAGCACCATATGCACTTTAAATTGCTCGAAATTGTGATTTAAAAGGTTTGAGAACTTAGTAACTGTAACCTCTTGATTTCTTCTTTCTTCCTTATTTATAGAGCTTACATTTGAGCACTAAATCATCTCCCTCTAAAATGAATTAGTGGTTTGGGTAACGGACACATAATAGTCATCGTTCGATTTGGATCCTAAAATGGACATTTCTAATTGAATCCCGATTTTACCGTTCTAGATTAATCCTGGCCGTTGGATCTAAGCGACTTTGATCTGGGCTATTTGATTGCGTGTAGGTTATCCTACTTGCATTAGTATAAGGTATCCATAAATTATTTGTATTAAAACATTTACTGTTGTTGTTACGCATCTTCATGCAGATCTGCTCAGGTTCAATTCTCTTACTTGTCATTTACTTCCTACATTTTTTCTTGATTAACTTAAGTCGTTGGATCACGCCTGCCTTTCTCCTTCATTAACCTCTGCCGCCCAATCGCGCTTCCCCTTTCGCCTTCATTAACTATCGGATAGCAATTTAGTCCCATATTGCCTAAAACGGGTTGCAATTGCTCTCTATAAGGATTTTGGTTCGTGTAACTCTCGAGCCGTTTGGGGTTAGCTCCCCCTTCCTCTCGACCAAGATTTCATCACTTCGTCTTGGTTGACTTGATTTTGCATTGTTCCGTTCAGCTTTCCCTGCAGGCTGATTTCATGTAGTTCCGTTTAGCTCTTCCTTAGCCATTAGGCACACTCACCTCTTTCGTGTAAATCAAACAATTTTTATTTTATTTTATATTTTTTAAATTCCTAAACGCTAGGATGGACCAGTGGTTGGGTCGAGTAGATTCGCCCAATGCTACAGTAAAAAATCCCGAGACTAACGTTTGTTTTTATAGTGTATTGTGAGAATTTTAGTGTAAAATTTTTAATATAAGTGCACCAAAATAATTTTATATTATGATAGTGTTACAAGTTTCCTAAATGACTACGAAAATAAATTAATGAAAAATAATTCCTAGATAATTATAAAAAATCAAATACCAATGTCTATACTTTTCATCAATAATGCTTGGCCCAAAAAAAAATTCAATAATTATTAAATTTATAACATTTTCAAATATTTATGCTACTAGTGTGCCAAATCATCTCAAAATTTGGACTTATCAGATTAAAGAAAAATAAAGAGAAATTCAAGTATAAAAAATTTTAGTGCATGTTTTCAATTTCCTTGAAGCTTGCCATGACTCCAAGAGTCAAGAACACTACTATTTTAGAAATTTAAAGTTCATGGCTTGAATTAATTGAATATTAATAATTTTCACTTAAAGTAAGCCCATATGAGATATAAAAATTAATGCTTGACTCAACAAACACAAGGGTGCAACATCTTCTTCTTCTTCATGTTCTTCTTCTTCTTCTTCTCATTTTTATCTATCCTCTTCTTTGAATTCTTCTTCATCCTCCTCTTCTTCTTCTTTTTCTTTCATCTTTTTCTCCTTCAACTTCTTCTACTTCTTCTTCTTCTTCTTCTTCTTCTACTTTATCTTCTTCTTCTTCTTCTTCTTCTCCTCCTCCTCCTCCTCCTCGTCCTCCTCCTTTTGTTTCATCATCTTTTTAATTTTCTTTTTCTTCATCTTCTTCTCCTTCTTCTTCTTCATCATCTTCTTCTTCTTCTTCTCTTTCTTCTTCTTCTTTATCTT
>JAIUJO010000298.1:0-5000 GCA_023846275.1 Vanilla planifolia
AAGATGAAGAGGAATTAGAAGAAGAAGGAAACGAAGAAGAAGAAGTGGAAGGAGAAGAAGTGGAAGAAGAAGAAAAAGAAGTTTAGGAAGTACAAGAAGAAGAACATGAAGTAGTAGAAGAGGAATTAGAAATAGAAGATGAAGAGGACAGTGAAGAAGAAGAAAATGAACAAGAAGAAGAACGAAAAAAGAAGAAGAAGATGAAGAAGAAGAAGGAGAAGAAGAAGAAGAAGAAGAAGAAGAAGAAGTTGAAGAATAACAAGAAGAAAAAGATGAAGAGGAACAAGAAGGAGAAGGAAAAGAAGAAGAAGAAGTTGAAGAAGAAGTGGAAGAAGAAGAAAAAGAAGTTTAGGAAGCACAAGAAGAAGAAGATGAAGCAGTGGAAGAGGAATTAGAAAAAGTACATGAAGAGGACAAAGAAGAAGAAGAAAATGAACAAAAAGAAGAACGAAAGAAGAAGAAGAAGATGAAGAAGAAGAAGAAGAAGAAGAAGAAGATGTTGATGATGATGATGAAGAAGAAGAAGCTGAAGAAGAAGAAGATGAAGAGGAAGATGAAGAAGAAAAAGAAGAAGAAGAAGAAGAAGAAGAAGTTGAAGAAGAAGAGCAGGAAAAAGAAGAAGAAGAAGAAGAAGAAGAAGAAGACGAAAAATATGAAGAAGAAGAGGTAGAAGAAGAACATAAGAAAGAAGAAAAGAGAAGAAGAAAAGGAAAGAAGAAGAAGAAGAAAAATAAGAAGAGGAAGAAGAAGAAGAAGAAGAAGAAAAATAAGAATAGGAAGAAGAAGAAGAAGAACAAAAACTAGAAGAGGAACAAGGAGATGAAGAAGATGAAGAAGAAGAAGTAGAAGAAGAAGAAGAAGAAGCATAAGAAGAAGAAGAAGAAGAAGAAGAAGACGGAGAAGGCGAGGAAGACGAGTAAGAAGAAGAAGAAGAAGAAGAAGAATAATAATAAGAAGAAGAAAATGAAGAAATACAAGAAGGAGAAGAGGAAGAAGGAGGAGAAGTAGAAGAAGGAGAAGAAGGAGAAGGAGATGGAGAAGAAGAAGAAGAAGAAGAATTAAAAGAAGAAGAGGAATAAGAATATGAACAAGTAGAAGAAGAAGAAGAAGTTGAAGAAGAGGAAGCGAACGAATTAGAAGAATAATACGAAAAAGGAGGAGGAGAAGAAGAAGTAGTAGAAGAAGAAGAAGAAGAAGAAGAAGAAGAAGAAGAAGAAGGAGAAGAAGGAGAAGGAGAAGAAGAAGAAGAAGAAGAAAAAGTTGAAGAATAACAAGAAGAAGAAGAGGAAGAGGAACAAGAAGAAGAAGGAAACGAAGAAGAAGAAGTGGAAGAAGAAGAAGTGGAAGAAGAAGAAAAAGAAGTTTAGGAAGTAAAAGAAGAAAAAGATGAAGCAGTGGAAGAGGAATTAGAAAAAGAAGATGAAGAGGACAAAGAAGAAGAAGAAAATGAACAAGAAGAATAACGAAAGAAGAAGAAGAAGATGAAGAAGAAGAAGAAGAAGAAGAAGAAGAAGAAGAAGTTGAAGAATAACAAGAAGAAGAAGATGAAGAGGAACAAGAAGAAGGAAACGAAGAAGAAGAAGTGGAAGAAGAAGAAAAAGATTTTTAGGAAGTACAAGTAGAAGAAGATGAAGCAATGGAAGAGGAATTAGAAAAAGAAGATGTAGAGGACAAAGAAGAAGAAGAAAATTAACAAGAAGAAGAACGAAAGAAGAAGAAGAAGATGAAGAAGAAGAAGAAGAAGAAGATGTTGATGATGATGATGAAGAAGAAGAAGCTGAAGAAGAAGAAGTTGAAGAGGAAGATGAAGAAGAAGAAGAAGGAGAAGAAGAGGAAGAAGAAGTAGAAGAAGAAGAGCAGGAAAAAGAAGAAGAGGAAGACGAAAAATATGATGAAGAAGAGGTAGAAGAAGTAGAATAACATAAGAAAGAAGAAAAAGAAGAAGAAAAAGGAAAGAAGAAGACGAAGAAAAATAAGAAGAGGAGGAAGAAGAAGAAGAAAAATAAGAAGAGGACGAAGAAGAAGAAGAACAAAAACTAGAAGAGGAACTAGGAGATGAAGAAGAAGAAGTAGAAGAAGAAGAAGAAGAAGCATAAGAAAAAGAAGAAGAAGAAGAAGAAGAAGAAGACGGAGAAGGCGAGGAAGACGAGGAAGAAGAAGAAGAAGAAGAAGAAGAATAAGAAGAAAATGAAGAAATACAAGAAGGAGAAGAGGAAGAAGGAGGAGAAGTAGAAGAAGTAGAAGAAGAAGAAGAAGGAGATGGAGAAGAAGAAGAAGAAGAAGAATAGGAGGAGGAATAAGAATAAGAACAAGTAGAAGAAGAAGAAGAAGTAGAACAAGAAGAAGTAGAAGAAGAGGAAGCAAAAGAAATAGAAGAATAAGAGGAAAAAGGAGGAGGAGAAGAAGAAGTAGAAGAAGAAGAAGAAGAAGAAGTAGAACGAGAAGAGGAAGAAGAAGAAGAAGAAGAAGAACTACAAGAAAAAAAGGAAGAAAAAGTAGAAGATAAAAAAGAATAATAATAAGAAGAAGAGCAGCAAGAAGGAGAACAAGAAGAAGATGAAGAAGATGAAGAAGAAGTGGACGAAGAAGAAGAACAAGTTTAGAAAGAAGAAGAAGATCATGATGAAGAAGTGGAAGTAGAAGAACAAGAAGATGATGAAGAAGAAGAAAAAGAACAAGAAGAAGGAGGAGAAGAAGAAGAAGATGCTGAAGAAGAAGAAAGAGAATAATAATAATAATAATAATAATAATATTAAAAAGAAGAAGAAGAAGAAGAACAAAATGAACAAGAAGAAAATGAAGAAGAAGAAGAAGAAGAAGAGGTAGAAGAAGATAAAAAAGAAAATGAAGAGTAGGAAGAAGAATAAGAAGACGAAAAGAGGGAGAACAAGAAAAAAAGAAGTTGCAAAAGAAGAAGAAGAAGAAGAAAAAGAAGAAAAAGAAGAAGAAGAGGAAAAGGTAAAAGACGAAGAAGAAGAAGGGTAGGGGGAAGAAGAAGAAGAAGAAGAACTAGTAGAAGTTGAAGAAGAACATAAAGAAGAAGATTAGGAAGAAGAAGAAGAAGAAGAAGAAGAATAAGAAAAACAAGTAGTAGTTGTGGTAGAATAAGAAGAAGAAGAATAAGAAGGACACGAAGAGGAAGAAGAAGGAGAAGATGTACAAGAAAAAGGAGCAGAAGAAGAAGAAGAAGAACAGGAGAAGGAGAAGATGAAGAAGATGATGGGAAAGAAGAAGAGGAAGGAGAAGAAGAAGAAGAAAAGAAAGAAGAATAAGAAAAAGATGATGATGAAGAAGAAGAAGAAGAGAAAGAAAAAGAAGAGGAAGAAGACGAAGAAGAAAAAGAAGAAGAAGAAGTAGAATAAGAAGAAGAGGATGAAGAAGAAGAAGAAGAAGAAGAAGAATAAGAAGAAGAAAAAGATTAATAAGAAGATGATAATGAAGAAGAAGGGAAAGAAGAAGAAGAAGAAGAAGCAGAAGAAGAAGAAGAAAATAAGAACAAGAAGAAAGCGAAAAGGATTAAGTGAAAGAAGAAGAAGAGGGATTGATGGAAGAAGGAGAAGAGGAAGAAGAAGAAGAAGTTGAGGAAGAACTAGAACAAGAAGAAAATAAGAAGTGGAAGTTGAAGAAGAAGAAGATGAAGTGGACGAAGAAGAAGAAGAAGAAGAGGAAGAGGAAGAGGAAGAAGAAGATGATGAAAATGAAGAAGAAGAAGAAGAAGAAGAAGAGTAAGTAGAAGAAGAAGTAGAAGGAGAAGAAGAAGAAGAAGAAGAAGAAGAAGAAAAAGAACAAGACAAGAAGAAGAAGAAGTTGAAGTGGAAGGAGAAGAAGAATAAGAAGAAGAAATTGATGAAGAAGAAGAAGGAGATGAAGAAAAAGAAGAAGAAGAGGAAGAAGAAGAAGAAGAAGTGACAGAGGAAAAAGTAGAAGAATAGGAAGAAGAAGAAGAAGAAGAAAAAAAGGAAGAGTAAGAAGAAAAAGAATAAGAAGAGGGAGGAGATAAAGAAGATGAAGAAGAAAAAGAAGAAGAAGAAGAAGAAGATAAAGAAGAAGAAGAAGAAGAAGAAGAAGAAAACTCAGATGAAAAAGAGGTAATAGAAGAGGAAGAAGATGACGGGAAAGAAGAAGTAGGAGAAGAAGAGAAAAAGAAGAAGAAGAAGGAGAAAAAGATGTTGAAGAAGGAGAAAGAGAAGAAGAAGAATAATGGGAAGATGAAGAAGAAGGAGGAGAAGAAGAAGAAGGAGAGGAAGAATAAGAAGGAAAGGAGGAAGAAGAAGAAAAAGATGGAGAAGAAGAATAAGGAGGAGGTGAAGAAGAAGAAGAAGAAGATCATGAGGAAGAAGTAGAAGATAAAGAAGATGAATAAGAAGAAGAAATGCAACAACAAAAAGAACAAGAACAAGAGGAAGAAGATGAAGATGAACAAGAAAAAGAAGGAAAGAAAAATACAAAGAAAAAGTGGAAGAAGAAGAAGAAGATGAAGATGAAGCTGTGGAAGAAGAACAACAAGAAGAAGAAAATGAAGAGGACAAAGAAGAAGAAGAAAATGAACAAGAAAATGAAGGAAAAGAAGAAGAAGAAGAAGAAGAAGAAGAAGAAGAAGAAGAAGAAGAAGAAAAGGAATAAGAAGAAGAAAAATAACAAGATGAAGATGAAGAGGAAGAAGATGTGGTGGAGGAGGCAGAAGAAGTAGAAAAAGGAGGAGAAGAAGAAGAACTACTAGAAGTTGAGGAATAATAATAATAATAATAATAAGATGAATAAGATCAGGAAGAAGAAGAAGAAGAACAAGAAGAAAAATAAGTAATAGTAGTCGAAGAAAAAGAAGAAGAGGAAGAAGAAAATGAAGAAGAAGAAGAGGGAGAAGAAGAAGAAGAAGGAGAAGAAGAAGAAGGAAAAAAGAGGAGCAAGAAGAAGAAGAGGAAGTAGAAGAAGAAGAAGAAAAGGAGGAAAAAGAAAATAAAAAGAAGATGATGAAGAAGAAGAAGAAGAAAAAGAAGAAG
>JAIUJO010000298.1:7500-337500 GCA_023846275.1 Vanilla planifolia
CATGCTTATTTATGTGCATGTGCTCATGTGTGTGCATGTGAGCATTCATGTGTGTGTATATTTGCATATATGTATGTGCATGTGTGCATACATATTTGTGTTTGTGAGTGTTTTTGTGCATGTGTATGTGTGCATGCACTTATGTGTTTTTATGTACATACATGTGCGTGCCTGTTGTATGTTTGTGCAAGTGTGTGTGCTCACTAAGCGTATGTGTATTCATTCTTGTGTGTTGGTGTTTGTGTGTGTGCATGTATTCGTACTTGTGTGTCTATCTTTGCCCAAATGGGTGTGTACATGTGTGTGTGTGCATAAGTGTTCATGTAAATGTATGTGTTTGTGTGCTTGTGTGAATGTAGGTGTGTGTGTATCTATGTGCATATGTCTATGCATGTATTTGTATGTGCATTGATGTGTGTGTAAGTGTGTAGGTGCTTTTGTGCATTTGTGTATGTGGATACCTTTGTTAATGCATCTAATTGTATTTATGTGATAATACATGCATGTGTGTATGCATGTGTGTGAATGCATGAGTGAGCACATAAGTGTGTGTGTGTGTGTGTGTGTGTGTGTTTACTTGCATGTGTGTGCACATAAGAGCACATGTGTATGTACATGTGTCAGTGCATTTGTGTTTGTGTGTATTCTTATTGGTCTGTGC
This sequence comes from Vanilla planifolia, assembly GCA_023846275.1. Taxonomy (NCBI): domain Eukaryota; kingdom Viridiplantae; phylum Streptophyta; class Magnoliopsida; order Asparagales; family Orchidaceae; genus Vanilla; species Vanilla planifolia. Next base: position 8,162 of record JAIUJO010000298.1, read on the forward strand.
ATGTATGTGCATGGGTGTGTGTGTGCATGCATGTGTTCATGTGTATGTGTATGTGTACATACATGTGTGTCTATGTGTGCATCTTTGTCTATGTGTGCATGGCCATGTGTGTGTGCATTGATGTGTAGGCTGGTGTGCTTGTGTGTGCATGTGTGAGTGTGCAAGAGTGCATGTGTGTTGTGTTTGTGTATGTGTGCTTGTGTTTGTGTGTGTGCATGTGTGCATAGGTTTGAAAGTGTGTGTGGGTGTGTTCTTGTGTGTACATGTGCATGTACATGTGTAAGCTCATGTGTGTGGGTGTCAGTGTTCTTGTGTGTACATGTGCACATGTGTGTGGGTGTGTTCTTGTGTGTTTGTGTATGTTTGTGCAAGCTCATGTGTTTGTGTGTGTGTATGTGCATGTATGTGTGCAAGATTATATATGTGTATGTGTGTATTTGTAATTGTGTGGTTGTGTTTGTATGAGTTCATGCATGTGTGTCTGTGGTGTATGTGTGCTTTGTTGTCAGTGTCTATAGGGGTGTGCACATGTGTGTAAATATGCATGTGCTTGTGTGCATGCATGTACGTGTTTTTGTTGGTGTATTTATGCATGTGAGTGTGCATGTAGGTGCTTGGGTGTGTGTGTGAATGCCATGTGTGTTTTTGTATGCATGTGTTTGAGCATGTTTGTATGTGTGCATGTGGGCGTGTGTGTGTGTAAACCTGTCGACATATATGTGTATTTGTGCATGTGTGTGTGAGTGTGTGTGCAAGTGTTTGTGTGCAAATGTTTGCATGTTACTTGTACCTATGTGTCTATTTTGCATGTAAATATTTGTGTGTGTTTATTGTGCTTGCATGTGTGTGTGTATGTGTCTATGGATGTGCATACAATTGTGTGCATATATATATATATATTTATATTTGTGTGCAAGTGTGTATGTGTGCACACAAACACATATTTGTCGTGTTTGTTTGTGTGTGTGTGTGTGATTATGCATATGTGTGTTCATATATATGTTTAAGTATAAATTCATGCTTGGGTCTATGCATGTGTGCTTGTGTGTGTTTGCATGTGTGTGCATGTGAAATGTTTGCTTTTTTGCATGTGCGTATGCATGTGCATGTACAAGTGTGTGTGTGCTCATGTAATTGCTTGTGTGCATGTGTGAGTTTGTAATCATATGAGTGGGTATATGTGTATGTGAGTGTGCTTTTGTGAGTGTGTGGGTACATGTGTGTGTTTGTGCATGTGTGCTCATGCATGTGTTTACATATTTGTGTTTGTGCGTGTGCATAAGTGCATGTATCCTTGCAGGAATGTATGGCACGTGTGTGTGCTTGTGCATGCATGTAAGTGTTTGTGTATGTGCATCTGTTTGTGTCCATGTGTAGGTGTGTGTGCATGTATTAGTGTGTGTGTGTATGTACATTTGTGTTTGTGCAAGTGTGCACAAGTGTGTGTGTGTATTTGTGCATTTGTGCGGGTGTGTGCACGTGTGTCAAATTATGTGTGTGGGGGGGGGGGGGGGAGGGAATGTGTGCTTGGGTGTGTGAGTGTGTGTGTGCACGTGTTTAATTACAAGTTTGTGCATTCATGTGTGAGCATGTATGTGTGTGCATACATGTGTGCATGCCTGTGAGCACATGTGTATGCATGCATACTTTCTTATGTGGATGTATGAGCGATTGTGCATGCATGTGTCTGTGTGTGACTATGTATGTGCATGTATATGAGTGCATGAGTGAGTGTGCATATTCATATGTCTTTGTCTACATATGTGTGTGTGTATGCATGTGTGCACATATTTATTCATTTAGGTGTGTGCATGCATGTGTGTGTGCGAGTGTGTGTGTGTGTGTCTATCTTTGTGTGTGCATGTGCATGCAAGTGTGTATGTTTGTGTGTGTTTGTGCATGTGTTTATGCCACTGTATTTGCATGTATGCTTGGGTACATGCATGTGTGTGCATGTGCATATGAGCATGTGTTTGCACATGTGTGTGTGTGCACCTTTTTGCAAGCATGTAAACATGACTATGTCTGTGACTATGTGCATGTATGTGTTTCTTTGTGTATATGTATGTGTGTGTGTGTGCATGCACATTTGTTTGTGTGGATGCATAGATTTTAAGTGCATTTGTATGTGTACTTGTGACTGAGTGTGTACATGCATGTGCTTGTGCATGTGCATGTGCGTGCATTCTAATCTATGTGTCGTCGTGTGTGTTTCAGTGCATGTGTTCGTCTGTATATGCATGTTTGAATCTGTGTCTGCATGCTTGTGTGTGCATGTGTGCATAAGTGCACCTATATGAGTGCATTAGTGTATGAGTGCATGCATGTGTTTTTACATGTGTGTTTGTGTTTGTATGTCTATGTATGTGCATGACTACATGTATGTTTTTGTGCATAGGTGTGACTGTCTATAGCTGTGGGTGTGTGTGTATGTACGCATGTGCATGTGTGTTCACATGTGAGTGTCTGTGTGTGTGTGCATATACATATGTATGTATGTGTGCATATATGTGCTTGTGAATGTTGTGTATGTGCATGTACATGTATACATGACTATGTGTTTGTCTATCTTTATATGGGTGTGTGTTTGTATGTATTTTTGTGAGCATGTTTATGAGTGTGCATGCTTACTTACATCTCTATATATTTGTGTGTCTATATGTGATTGTGTGTTCTTAAGATATTATATATATTTATATATATATATATATATATATGTGTATGTGTGTGTGTGTGTGTGTATTATGTGTACCTATGTTGCATGTTTTTGTGCATGTATGCATGTGTGTGTGTGTGCATTTGCCTATAGGTGTGTGCTTGATTATCTGACTTTGTGTGTATGTGCATGTGTGCTTGTGTGCTTGTGTGTGAGTTTTGTGCATGTGCATTTGCATAAGTGTTCATGTGTGTGTGTGTTTGTCGGTGCACACAAATGTGTTTATGCATGTTGGCATGCATGTATTTGTGTGTACACATGTGTGTGCGTGGATGTGCATGCATGTGTGTGTTTATGGGTGAGCGTGTGTGAACAGCTTTGTGTGTTTATGTTGATGTATGCACATGTTTGTTCATACATTTATGTATGCATATGTGTGTGTGCTCGTGTGTGGCTATGTGTACATTCATGATTGCATGTGCTTGTGCGTGTGCGTGTGTGCATGCTTGTGTGTATGTTTGTGCTTGTATGTGTGTGTGTTCTGTTTATTTGTGTGATCTTCCACATGTGTGTGCTTGTGTGCACATGATTGTGTTTACACTCACATCTTTGTGCATGTGTGTGTTTTGCATGTCTGTGTACATGTGCCTACATGTGTGTATGCAACAGTGCACTTGGGTGCATGCATCTATTGTGTGTTCTTATGCATGTGCCTTTGTGTTCATGTGTGTGTGTGTGTATGTATATAGGTGCATTTGTGCATGTTTATGTTTGTGGTTATGTGTGCGGGAAGTGCAGAGGGGTTGTGTACTAGTGCATGCATGTGTGTTTTTGCTTGGGTATGCATGTGTGTGGGTCAGTATGTTTGTGTGTGTGTGTGAATGGACATGCTACTTTTTGTGTGTTAGTGTCTTATGTGTTTGCATGTCGTGTATGTATATGTGTATGCAATTGTTTGTGTGTATTTGTGGGTGTATGCACATGCACATGTGTTCATGGTTTATGGGTGTGTATGTGTGTGTGTGTGTGCTTGTGTATGTGTATAGATGTGTATGTGCATGTGGGTACATGCATCCAAGTGTGTGCATATGTGTTTGTTCATACGTGTGCTTGTTTATGTGCATGTGTGTATTTGTTGTGTATGCATGTTGTCTGCATGTTCTTGTATGCATGTGTGCATGTGATTGTGAATGCACAACCATGTCTCTGTGTATGTGTGTGTTCATTCGTGCGTGATTATATTTGTGTGTAAGTGTGTCTGTAAGTGTATACGTGTGTGTGTGTGTGTGTTCACATTTGCATAGGCTCTTGCACATGTGCATGTGTGCTTGTGTGTGTGCATTTGTGTGTGCATGTGCATGTGTGCGCATGTGTGTGTGCGAGTGTGTGCATTTGCTTGTGCATGTGTGTGTACTTATTTGTGTGCATGCATGTATGTGCACATATCTGTGCATGAGTGTGCGCATGACTATGAGTGCTTATGCACATGTCTTTGCATGCCTGATTGTGTGTTTTCTTATGTATGTGTATTAGTGTTAGTTTGTGTGTGTACCCATTAATTTAATCTTTGTAGAGCTAATGCATAAGAGGGGTGTGAGTTCTACTTTTAAACTTTTGGTATTTTTAAAATATTTTCTTAAATTAAAATTTGGTAATTATAAAACTATTGATTTAATAATTTTACTATATTGAAATATAAATTGAAGATGGAAATTTTACAAGTTTGAAAACTTTTTTAATAAATTGTTTATCACCTCATAAAAATAATTTTCATAAATTTCTTTAATATATATTTTTAATTAAATATTAGAAAAAAGGAGAAATGACATAAATTACATAATAAAGAAATTGAGATTTTTAGCTAGTTCGACTTAACTTGTTCCTACATCTACCCCTAGTCAACTGATCTAGGATTCCACCAACAAAGTCACTCTCTTTGCCATAGTAGATATAGATAATCTTTACAAATTACACCCTTTTGTGGTAGCAGGTAGGGGTTCACCAAGACAATCCCAATTATAAAATTTACAATATTAAAATGTTATACAAAATAATAATTAACTAAAATTTTTAACTATTCACTTATAAAATTATACATGACACAAGTTTATAGACTATAATATTAGAATATAAATGTACATATGAAAAAGTTTATAACAATCTAAAAGATTTAGTTTTAAAATATTAAATCCAATAGATTTATCAATATGTACTAATGTTATTGAGAAAAATGAAAACAACAAAGATCTTTCCTAAACGTGATCTTTTTTAGAAATATAAGAAAAGAATAAAAAATAATTAATCAATTGTAAAGAATCACCAATAATAGAATGGTGAAGCAAGAAAAAAGAAAAATAAGTCACAAACACAACTCTAGCAAAGACGTTAAAGTTGAATCGCAATGTTTTGTTTTGCACCATCACTTTCAAAATATCGATGTAGCAAGATTAAAATCATTAATCCCCCAACTCCTAAGGCTCTGTTATTTATATTAGAATATTTTATACTAAAATATAATTTTTTTAAAATGACTAAAAAGGGACACTTAAAATAGTTACATTTTGGCATAAAAAACAAATGCAAATAGCTTAATGAAACACTAATTACAAGTGAGAACAACTACTGTTATATGATCTAGAAGGACGGAAGAAAAGTCATGATTAGAATACTAAATAAAGGGTCCAGATCTAATCCAAGCTAGAATTGATCTAGATCATTAAATCTGATATGCTGGATGGACGATGTTAATGCACAAGAGCATTATTCGCAAGGAAAAAGATGATCTCAACCATTTGATTGAGCTTTATAAATGGATGGCTAGATGAAATGCATTGTTCACACATGCAAAGAAAATGTTAAACATTTGATCAAGTTTTATAGATGGATGATAGATGAAAATTACTATTTAAAATGGTGGATTTGATCTCATTAGTTTGATCAAGCATGTCACATGAATTATTAAATAGAATCTATAGTTCATAAAAATGGATTCAATCTTGATCATTTGATCATGAAAATGCACCATCGGATGGCACTGGTTCATTCTAATCCAAAAGCAAATAGGATGTTTTTTAGTCCATATCACAAGCTTTTATATGATGTTTGGCATATAATAATTCGTTCATGCATAAAGGTTAACCTGATGGGGTTAGTTGCCTCTAGTTCTTTTGGTCTATTACACCTAAGCCTATTTTGGAGTTATTTATTCACCTAATTTAATCAAAGCTACATAAAGAATTTTGTCATGGTCGAGACTTAGGCTTGACCTAATTTGATTCACCATGTCTCTTAACTTGTGGCTCCCCAAAGGCTTATTTCCCACCAATAATTTAAGCCACTAGGCTTAAGCCTTTAGGCTTGGCCTATGTAAGTGGTTAGGACAAATGTTTTTTAAGCCACAAAAGTTAATTTTTTTACTTTTAAAGACTTTTTGTAGTAATTAAAATAACTAAAATATTTTTATAAGTACTAAAACAATAATGTAAAAGAATTAATGATAGCACAAGTAAATGAATGATGTTATGCAAACTAATTTTGTCATATGTAAACATGTGATAAGATAAACAATCAAGCTAGTAGATGTCTTAGAGATGAACTCCTAAAGGTTAGCTACTATACCGAGAATTTTATCAATGACCTTTTGATAAGTAATTTAAGAAACATTTGTAGCATGGCCATCATCATTACTTAATATTGCTTCACTTGTAGATTACTCTATGAAACATTTGGTTAGTAATTTTTTAAATAATTGATCTTACAAGAGCTTGAGATGCATAAACTAAAATGCACTCAAGAAAAATATTACAAAAATTATCATAATGGTTTTGTTATTATGAAACAAGTGGTTCTAAAACTAATGGTATAGTAATATATCCATTTTGATGATAGCAAAACCATTGACAAAATAGTGAAATAAAAAGATATAAATCATGCAAGCATACATATGCTCTCCTTATGTTCTTGCTTTCCCTTAATATATGAAATTCTTATAATTATACCATAAACTTGGGATATAATTAATGTTTTTATTTCACACATACCTCTCCCCTTTTTGTCTATGCATCAAAATATAAAATAAGAGTAAAACCTACAAGGAGTGCATACAATAATATTATTTATATAGAATTAGTCTTTAAACTACCAAGGGTACTAGTTATAATAAATCTTTCCAAAATATTATATCAGAAAACAAGGATTTATTAATTAATAAGCATAAACAAAAGTTAATCATCAAACTTTATTAGAAAAAATATTAACAATCTTACACAAATATAAAAATACTAATTTGTTGTCATGCACTTTATCTTTGTTTCGTTCAATAACATTTATTATTTTGAACAATATCACTTTCTTTATGTATGTTTTTGGCAATTCTTATAAGAAATCGACTTAAAATAAATCTATAAGATTGGACATGCTTACAAGGTCTTCCTTTCTTATTTAAGTTCAAAAAGGTAAAAGAATACATAATAGAATAATGGATATGCATCTATAGGTTCTAAGAATTGCACTTAGTTCCTTACCAATAAACTACTTGTTAAGAATTCTAATTATAAAGACTAAGAGAGTTTTCTTATAAAAAATATTTGTAATTTTAACACAATGATATGGATTAACAAAGAATTTTTATTTCATTACTCTAAATACCTTTCATAACATAACAATAAAATCCTAATCTTTATTCAAGGAGTTATTTCTTCAATATTAATCATTCAATGTTTTAATAAATAATAACCAAGGCTACACTTAACAGGTAAACATGTTAACTCCCACTAAGCTTTAGCACTAGACTCTCCTCCTTTCGTAATCCTTCAGATGGGTTAATCATACTTAAGAACAATGTAAGCTTGTGAAAGGTTTTAATAGATAATGATTTGGTAAAAAGAATCCTTTATTCTTGCAAGCAATACTACACTTCAAAATTCATCTACAATAAGATCAAATAACAGAGTAATAATTTCTCAAAATTCTTCTAATGTTTTTAACAAATCTTTAGGTTTTATATATTATTATTTATTTCCTTCATTTCTAATAAATACGCTAAGATCTTAACCTATATGAACACTATCTGTCATATTAAATTCCAAGTTGAATTCTTACAAATTCTGTCTTTGGAATTCATAACTTATATCATTTAAAAAAAAATTTATTTACCTCACGTGTAATCATTAATTTAATAAAAGGCATATAACTTTAATGACACACTAAATTGATTCATATTGCTTATATCAACTTAATAATTCAAGTAGAAAACATTGTTGATCAAGGTTTTCATGATAACAAATAAAAAAATATCATAAATCTTGATACTCTCATCTTCCTAGAGCTCTTCTAAGTAAGTTAGCATTTGACATTCAAACTATATATAAAAACATGATCAATTAAATTTCCCTGAAGAGATATTAAATAATTCTTACAAAGCTACTAAGATGATTAAACAATTTATCTTAAAAATAAGGACAACATACATTTTGCAAGTGAGTCATATACAAACTCATAAGGCAAGTTTTATCTCCATAGGTTCTAGTTACGAAGATAAACAAATAAAACTACTTAAGCTTTAAATTTAGGAACCCAAAATAACTTGCGATCAATTGTGATAATATGTGATTAAGGTGCTTTTTTAAAAGTATTTCTCAAACATGTTCTCTTAGAAATCTATACATACTATCTTGCTTTAAAATGATGGATTTTCTAACTCGACAATCACAAGATATATGTCCATGCAATCACAATAATGGCATGCAACTTGAGATTTAGCATGAAAATGAAAAGTATGTAAACTTGTATTATTTCTATCATATAGTTATATGGTGAATAATGTTTATGCATACATGAAATAGAATAACTTTTCTTATCATTCATATATATATGTATATATATATATACATATATATATATATACATACATATATATATATATATATATATATATATATTTATATATATATGTATATATATATATATATATATTTATATATATATGTATATATATATATATATATATTTATATATATATGTATATATATATATATATATATTTATATATATATATATATGAACATTTCAATCTATATTTTTGAGTCAAATAGGATTTAATATTAGAATTTGTATTCACAATACCATTATTTCTATTCATATGAGTTAAATGTGGAACATATATAGGCACCTATGAATAAGGATAAGAAGTAGAAGAACATGAACGTACACTAATAAACATTTTTTAAAATCATTTATCTCTTTTTCTACCAAAACAACATATGCTTTCTTTTAAAATAAAATTTTCTTTTCTTAAAGAAATATTTCATATTCCAAAGAAACAATACATGAATTGCCTAAGGCTAAAGATGTCTCACAATCATCAAATTTATTTTGTAAGGTACTTAAATTAGTAGCGTGTATAAGTAAATCAACTTAAAGTTGTTCATTTCTAATTTTAAGGACCTTTTATTATCTTTCTAATAAGTAAACATGATTCTCTTATTTGTCGTATTTTATTTTAAGTCTATCATACATCCCAATCAATTTCTTATCCACAACTATAAGTTCATCAAAAGAAATAATAAATTCATCATCACTAACAATATGATTACCACTATGAGAGAAAGAAATATGATGAGCACCTTGGAATAAAAAGCTTGCTCTTGAGGTGAATAAAGCTTTTCTCTTCTTCTTTCTCTATTCCTTTTTTTATTTCTCATTCGCTTCTTATCTTGGGTAAAAAAAAAAAACTTATTTATCATATAAATTTTCTAGTTATTATGTAGTCTTAAAAAAATGTTAGATGACAAATAATTATTCCAATTTATTTAAACAAAGTAAAATAAAGATAAATCATTTCTATAGATTTCTATGCCTTAAACTTTTATATTATTGATTAAAATCATTTGAAACAATAAAAAAATTTCAAATGAGAACCATAAATCAAAATTAATATTTAAAATAAAAGGTTTAAAATCATTTTTTGACAAAGCAAAATTTTGATCTTCAAATGTAAGTAGATCCATGTAGCTACCAATATAAATAATAATTCATCACACACAACATGAAAGGAACAAGATGAGATATTCTCTTAGGAATTTCATCCCTAGATATAACCTGCTCTAACACAACTTGATGTAATCTATGCTGAGGTAATGCATAAGAGGAGGGAGGGTGAATTATGCTTTTAAACTTTTTGTTATTTTAAAAATATTTTCTTAAATAAAAATTTGTAAATCATAAAATCATTTATTTAATAATTGTTTTAAATAAAAATTTTAAGAGAAAATAAAATTTTTAAAGGTCTAAAAAGGTTTTTTAATAAACAATTTTATGCTTAATAAAAATAATTTTGTTAAATTTCTTTTATATGTTTTAATTAAATATTACTAAAAATAGAAATATCATAAATTATATAACAATAAAGAAAATAAAAATGATAAGAGATTTTTAGGACTTTTGATTTGACTCGTTCCTATATCTAACCTAGTTAACATGTTCAAGAATCTGCTAAAAAAGCTACTCTCTTTCATCATAGTATGTAGAGGTAATATTTATAAACTATAATAGTTTATCATAGCAGGTAGAGGTTCATTATCATAACCTCAATATAAAATCTTATAATATTGAAGTGAAACACAATAATAATTAGCCACAATGATTCATTATTTACTTGTAACAGTATATATAACACAAGTCTATCAGTTAAGATGTTGGAGTATGAATGCATATATGAAAATGGTTAAAGCAATCTAAAGGACTTAGTTTTGAATTATTAATTCCAAACAATTTATCAAAATGCATTAACATTATTAAAAAATGGAATCAATAGAGAACTTGCTTTAATATAAACTTTTCAAAAAAATAAAAGTAAAAAAGGAATAGGGAAATAAATGATCAATTTTAAAGAATTCACCTATAAGATTTGTAATCAAAGAAAATGGTGATGCAAGAAAGAAGAAAAATCAGTTATAAACATCACTCAAATGTTGAAATTGGATTGTAATTTTAGTTTTGCACTTTCTCTTGCAAAAATATTAATGTAGAATGTTTAAATCATTAATCCTCTTATCCTTCAAGACTCCTCTATTTATATTACAATATCTTAGATGAAAATAAAAAAGTTTTAGTGACTATAAAAGGTTACTTAAATAGCCATTTCAATTCATGTTCAAAACAAACACAAACATTTTTCTGAAACATTAATGATGAGTAGGAACAGTGACTGCCATCTAATATGAGAGGACAAAATATGAGCCACTTAATTGGAATATTGAATGAAGGTTCCATATCTAATTTATATGAGATTAAACCTAGATCATTAAATGAATGATTTGATGGAATTTACCAATCATAAAGATGAGTGTGATCCTAACTGTTTGATCATAAAAATGTGTAATTAGAAGGCACTAGTATGATATAATTCAAAAGTAAATAGGTCTAATTTTTAGTGAGACATTATATCAAAACTCTCTAATTAATTGAATCTATAAGTGCTTAAGCTAATGATATAAAAGACACTCATGAATAGAAATAGAGAAACAAACATAATTGTTTTGTTCCCATAAAATAGGTGGTGTCATAACCAATAGTAAGCACCAATACTGGTGTAACTATGTTTTTTTGGGCATGTGTGTGCATGTACACATCAGTGTGTTCATGTGTGTGTGTGTGCACATGTGTGTATGTGTGCGTGCACATTTGTGTGTGTGCTTATATGTGTGTGTGTGATTGTGTATGTGTGTGTGTGTGAGTATCCTTGTGTAGCTATGTGTATGCATGTGTTTAAGTGTGTGTGTGGAGGGGGGTGGAGTATGTGAGCATGTATATATGCATGTGTGTACTTGTGTATGTAGGTGTGCATGCACATGGGCACGTGCATACATGGTATGTATGTTTATGTGTGTGTGTGTGTGCATTCATGAGTATTTGTGAGTCTATGTATGTGAGTGTCTATATATATGTTTGAGTGTGCGTGTGTGTGTACACATGTATGTGTATGTGTGTTTTTTTTGTGTGCATGCATGTACATGTCTACATTCTTTTGCATGTGTATGTGTTTTAGTGCACGTGTGTGTGTGTATGTGATTGTGATGAGTGTTCATGTGTGTGCATGTATGTGCATATATGTGTGCATGCATATGCATGTGAGTTCCAGTGCATGTACGTGTATGTGCATGTGTTTGTTCATATGTGTACCCATATTTGTTCTTACAATTGTGCCTATTCATGTGCATATGTGCACGTGTATACATGTGCAAGTGTGTGCATGTGTAGGTGCATGTGTATGTGTAGTTATGCATGTGAGTGTATGTGTATGTGTACACATTTGTTCAAATGTTTATGCATGTATGTATGTGTGTGAGTGCATTTGGGTGTGTGCATACCTGCAAGCATTGATGTGTGTGCATGTACTTATGCATTTGTGTGAGTGTACTCGTATCTATGTGTTTGTGCATGTGTGTTCCTATGAGTGTACATGTGTATCAGTGCATGTATTTGTGTGCATTAATGTGTGTGTATGTATTTACCTTTGTGTACGTTTGTATTTTTAGGTGCGTATGCTTGTGTGCGTGTTTACGTGGGCATCCATGTGCATCACTATACGCATTTATGTGTGTGATCATTTGCATATGTATGCATGTATTTGTGTATATGTGTTTGTGTATGTGTACATTTGTGTGTGTTCATGTGCATCTATCTATAGGTGCATGTGTGGGTGTGTGTAATTGTACATGTATGTCTACTTGTGTGTCCATGTGTTCTTGTGCACATGTGTGTGTGGGTATGTATGTGTGTGGATGTCTTTGTGCATTTGTGCAAATGTGTGTGCATGTGTATATGCATGCATGTGCATGAGTGTGTGTGCACATGCATGTAGGTGGATGTGTTTGTGTGTGTGTGTGTGCAAGTGTACTTGTATGTGTATGTGCATGAATATGTGTGTATGTATGTGTGTGTGTGTGTTAATGATCATGTGTATGTATGTGTGCGTGTTCGTGATCGTGTGTGTGTATGTGTGCTTGTTTATGTTTGTTCGTATGCATGTATAGATGTGGGTCTATGCACATGTATGAGTATTATGTGTGCATGCGTGTGTGGGTATGCAAATGTGTTGGTGTGGGTGTGGGTCTGGCTGTGTATGAGTGTGTGTGAGCATATGCATGTGGTTGCATGCATTTGTAAGTTTTTGTATTTGTGTGTGTGTATACATATGTGTGCAGGTTATGCATGTGTTCATGCATGCTTGTGTGAATGAGTTCCTATAGACGTGGAATTGTATGTGTGTGTGCTTGTGCACACTTGTGTGCTTATGTGTAGGTGCATGGATGTGTGTGTGTGTGTGTGTGCATACATATATGTGCATGTGTGTGCTTGTTAATTTAAGTGGTATGCATGTGTTTATGTGTGCATATACATGTGTGTGCATGGGTGTAATTATCTATGTATGCATGCATATTTTTCCTTGTGTGTGTATGTATGTGCATATGGCTGTGCCTATGTGCACATGCATATGTGTGTGCAACATTTTGCATGTGGTTGTGTCAGTAGGGGTGTTTTAATATTTTTTTGTGTATGAATGTATGTGTATGAGTGTGTGCATGTGTGTGTTTGTGTTTTTACTAATGTGTGTGTGCATAAATCTTTGTGCGTATGTTAGTTCATGTGTGTGTACATGTGTGTGTATGTATATATATGCAAGTGCATACATGTGTGTGAGCATGCATAATAGTGTGTGCATGTTTGTCTGTATGAGATTGAGAGCGTGTGTGTGTTTGTGTGAGAGTGTGCACATTATGCTTTTGTGTGTTTATACATGTTTGTATGCTTTGTGCATGCATGTTTGGTTTTTCTTACATGCATTTGCACGTGTGTGTATGCTTGTGTGTATTTTTATATGTGCATATGTGCTTGTGTCTCTATGTGTGTGTGTGTGTGTATACTTGCATGTGTTAGTGCATGCATGTGCATCTATTCATGAGTGTGCCCATGTTTATGTTTGGCTATGCCAATGCTGTGCGTGTGTTCATTTTTTGTGTGTGGGTTTGTGTGCATATGTACATGCTTACATGTGTTTTTGTGTGTGTGTGTGGGATTATTGAGGTGTGCATGTGTGTGGATTTGCATATGAGTGCATGCATACATGTGTGCACATGTGTGTGTATGTGGGTGCATTAGGACATGTGTAAGTTCGTATGTGCGGGTGTATGTGTTTGTATGTGTTTGGGTGTGTGCATGTGTGTGCTTGCATGCATGTGCATGTGTGTGTGCTTGCACATGTTTGTGTTCCTGTTTGTGGGTGATCTCATGTATGTCTATGGATATGTGTGTTTGTGTGTGCATATGTGTTTGTGCATGTATGTGTATAAAGTGTTTTTGTGTATTCATTTCGGCATATGTGTGGGAGCCTTAGTTTTTTTTGTGTGTAAATGTGTATATATTCATGTGTGCGTGGGTGTGTGTGTTTTTGTGTGTGTGCTTATGTGCATGTGTACTTGTGTGCATGCATATGTGTATGCATGTGTGTATATTTCTACATGTGAATGTGTGTGTGTTCATTTTTGTGTGTGTGGATGTGTCGACATATTTATGCATGTGCATGTGCATGTGTCTACATGTCTCTATATGTGTTCCTGTGCGTGTGTGTGCATGTATTTATGTGTGTAATAGTGTGTGCATGCATTTGTTTGCATATGCATGTTCATGTGTCTATGTAGATTGATGTGCATGTATGTGTATGCATGTGAATACACATGTGTGTTTGCATGCATGTGTGTGTTAGAATGCATGTATATATATATGTGTGTGTGTGTGTCTATGTATGCATGTGCACATATGTTGTTGTCATTGTGTATGTGTGTCTTCATAGGCATGAGAGTGTGTGGCTGTGTGTGCAAGTGTGTGTTCATGCATGTGTGCATGTGTGTGTGCATTTTTGCACGTCTGTATATGTATGCAGATGTGTATGCATGTGCTTGTGAGCATATGTATGCACTTGTGTGTTTGTGTGTACATATGTGTGTGCTTATGTGAGTGCATGTGCATGCGAGTGTGTTTGTGCACATGATTATGTGTGTGTGTGTGTGCTTGTGCATGTATGTAAATGTGTGCATTTGTTTATGCATGTGTGAATGTTTGTGTGCTCATGCAAGTGTATGTGCTTGTGTGTATGTGTTTTCATGTATGTGTATATGCATATGTTTGCATGTTTATGTGCTTGTGAGTTCATGTGTGCGTGTTTGTGCATGTGTGCATGTTTGTGCATGTGTGTGCGTATGCATGTATGTTTACATCTATGTTTGCCTCTATGTTTTTGTATATGTGCTTTTGCATAAATGTGTATGCATAATGACTACATGTCCATGCGTGTGCATGTGCATGTGTTTGTGTGTGTGTGTGTGTGTCTCTGGTACAGCACATGTGTGTATGTCTGTGCTTGCATTCATGTGTGCATGTGCTTGCACATGTTTACATGCATGAGTTTGTGTGCTTGTGCATGTGGGAGTGTGTGTGTGAGCACATACCAATGTGCACATGTGCTTATGTGTATGTGTGCCCATGTCTGTGTGAGTGCGTATGTCATTTATTGTGTGTGCATATGAGTAAGTGTATATGTGTGTATGGTGGTGTGTCTATTTGTGTGTTTGTAAGTGTTTGTGCATAAATGTGTGAGGATGCATATGAGTGTGTACATGTGCATGTGTATGTGTGTGCAAGCTTCTACTTGTGCATGTTTTTGTTTGTGTGTGTGTGTATATGTGTGTGGATATGCTTGTATATGTGTATGTGTGTATGTGTGTGTGTATATAGGTGTATGTGTCAGTTTTTGTGCGTGGTTGTGTATGTGGGTGCATAGATGTGTGGGAGTGTGTGTTTGTGAGAGTAAGTGCATCTAAGTGTGTGTGTTCTTTTATGTGTGCATAGGTGCATGCATGTATGCTTGAATGCATGCCTTTGTGTGCATGTGTGTGTGCATTTGAGTGTGTCTCTATGTGTGTGGGTTTGTGTTCATGTTTTTTCTATCATTACATGTGTAGATGTTTGTGAGTATGATGTGTGTGTGTGTGTGCATCTGTCGACTTGTGTATGCACATGCACATGTGTGTATACTTGTTTCTGCTTGTACATGTGCATGTGTATGTGTGCCTGTTCCTATGTGTTTGTGTCTATTTGAGCATGTGTGCATGCATAAGTGTGTCTAGGGACATGTGTGTGCATATGTGTACACTTGTGTATGTGTGGCTATTTATGTGTAAGTCTATACATCTGTGTAAATGTGTGTGCATCTATGTGTGCATGCTTTTGTGTGGGTTTTTGTACATGCATGTGCATGGGTGTGTGTGTGTTCGTGTGTGTTGGTTTGTGTTTGTGTGTGTGTATGTGTGAGTGCATGAGCATTTGTGCATACTTACATGTGTGATGTGGGTGTGCATGTGCACACGCACATGTGTTTTTGTGTAAGTGTGAGTGTCTATGTTCATGTGTGTGGGGGCGTATGCTTGTGTTTGTGAGCTTGCCTATGTGCATGTATGCATGTATGTGGATGCATATGTGTGTGTTCCTATGTGTGTGGGTATGCATTTGTTTATGCATGTGTGTGCATGTTTGAGTCCATGTGTGCTTGCTTGTGTGCAAGTGCATGTGTGTGTGTGCATGCATGTGTGCATGAGTATATTTAGGTGTGTTTGTGTATGTTAGTGTGTGTGTTTGTGTTTATGTGTACATATGTGTGTGCATGTGTGAGTGTATGTGTGTATGTGCATACGTGTATGCATGTGTACGTGCACATTATGTGTGTGGGTGTGTGCATGTGTTTATGCAAGTGTGTGCATGTGTGCGTGTAGATGTTTGTGCATGCACATATGTGTTTGTGCAAATGTGTCTCTATGTTTGTGGATATGTATGTGTGCATGTGCTTGAATATGTATGTGTGTGCATGTGAATGTGGGTGTGTATGTGTTTCTATATGTGTGCGTGCATACACAAGTGTGTGAATCTGTGTGTATTTTTTGTGAATGTATTTCTGTGTTTGGATTTGTGTGTTGCATGTGTTTTTTTGTGTGCATGTTAAGCATGTGTGTTTGCTTGTGTGCATGTGCGTGTGTACATATATGGTTGAGGGTGTGTGTGTGTGCATGCATGCTTCGTGCATGTGTGCTTGTGTATGTGCATATATGTGTACATGTCTGTATGCATGAGGGTGCATGTGTGTGTGTGCATGTGTCTACTTGAGCTTCCTCTCTCTGCCTTATTTATTCTCTCTTCTGTAACTTGCTTAGTACAATCAAATATCACCTTCAATCACATTTATGTTGAGTTGTGAGGAATTAATATATGAAATTACAAAATAATTACTCCAAAATTTTTAATATATGTATATATATCTTAAAATTCATTACTAATTATTTAAACTTTTAAAAATTATTAACTCATTGCCTTGGATTACTTTTAAGAAGCTCTTTTCAATCATTTGTCTTAATAAACTTTTTGAATTCATTTAAAATCATGACATACTTTTCAATATTATAATAATTTAATAATATTTTAAAAAATAAATATCATATTTAAAATGGATGACTTTATTAAATCAAAACATATATTAATAAAGCTTTATTGACTTAATTTATCTATTATAGTATACTATATATATATATATATATATATATATATATATAAATTTTGAGGTGTTGCAGTCTTACCCTCCATAAAACTTGTCTTGAAATTTAGAAAAGTTTAGCTATTAGTCGATCATGTATGCTTCCACTTCCCAGGTAGCTTTTCTTTCCACTTGATATTTTTATAAAACATTTATCATTACAATAACTTTATTTCTTAGTAGCTTCCTCTTTTTGTTTAAGATCTTCACTTATGTTTCTAGATAAGTTTGATTAAATTTTGATATCTAGACCAATATACTTAACAATATAACAAGGATCTAGAATGCATCTTCATAAAAAAAAGATGAAGTACATTATGAATTCCTAATAAATAAATAGTCAAAATAATCAAATATATCACTTGTCCAACTCTCTTTGGTAGTTTGGGGGACAAATAAATTTAGATTTTAACTCATTTTATTTTTCAATTCTTATAATACCTTTCATTTTACTAGTTTTAATAAATACATGAACTCTTTCTTAAAATTTTGTTAATCAATGCTTTGCAACAAAGTACTTTTTCTTCTATCTTGAGCTATCTTTAATGGATCTTGAAAAATTCTTTTCCTTTCGTGGCTTTCTCAGTAATCGAACAATCCAATAAAACTCTTTCTTTTCTTTTATTCTTACATAGAGTTTACAAATACTTCATTTCATATATAGCCACACAGGATGCAATTTCGAAATTATATTGATAGCTATTATTATTAAAAATTTATTAATGATAAATGGCTTTCTTAACCTCCTCCAATATCTAATATACAAAGTCATAAGTAAATCTTTTAGAATCTTAATGATTCCCTTTATTTATTTATCTATTTGAGGATGAATGACTACTAAATTTTAAACTTGCTTCAAATTCTTGATCCATTATCTTTCAAACATGCAAAGTCAAGTTAGGTTTCATTTCTAATATAATAGTTTTTGTGAACCATGTAATTTAACAATTTGGTTCATATATATATGACCCAACATTTATGTTAAATTAGTTATCTTAATAACAATAAAATAAACATATTTTTGTTAATCTATTTACAATCACTTATATTGAATCAAGACTATTGGTGATTGAGATAACTCTATCACAATGTCTATAATCACTTCTTCTCATTTCTATTTATAAATGGACAAAGGTTACAATATTTCTCTTAGTTTTGTTATTCATCTTCGATTCATTAACAGATTAAACATCTTAAACCACTTCGACACATTTTTTTTATTCCAAGCCACCTATGACATGCTCACATGTCAGCCACCTACCACGTGCACAAATGGTCAATGAGTCTGTATATGGGCTTTCACATGCAAAAGCTAAACCCACTTGCACGTAACATTCATTTTTGCATACATGGTTTCACTGTAATGTAGAATTTGTAGAATTGTTTTTGTTTGGTCACAAATTACATGTTTCGTTTAAAAATTAAAATATTATGTACTTTGTAATAAGATATTATATCCGAACATCTATATAAATGTATAAAAGTGTTATCTGAAATCTTTTCAGATTCTTTAAATTTCAAAACTTTGTGAATTTAAAACTCTTTGAAAGATACTTCTTGAGAAATTAATCTCCTAATTACAAAAACCCTCATCTCCTTCTTTTCTTCCTTAGTTGCCCACTATTATTACACTTCAATTTCATTGTTGCAATTCCAAAAAGGAATGTATACTATCAAAGGGCTTAACGTGAAAATACCTTGTAAGCAAATCAATAATCTGTAAAAATATTATACTTAATTTTGCATAAATAATGTATTTATTTTTTTATAAAAATATTATAAATGCCAAGTTTAAGTCATGAACAAAGTAATTATTTTCACAATGCTTTAGTTGTTTGATTGTATACATAATCACTTTTTTATTCTACATTATCCAATAACATAGTTATAGTAAACATGCATCATTGTACACACGATATGCATATATACATTTTAGAAGATTCATTTCACAACTAAATTCAATACCTTTAAATATCTAAAAACTATTTTCATAAATCGAGTCTCATTTATCTTTGTTTATTTTTTAAGACAATCTAGTGATGGAGAGGTTATATTTGATAATCTTTTCACAAATTGTCTATAATAACTTACATATAAAATAAATTTCTTTCCTTATATTGGTAAGAGTTTTGGTTAATTCATGATTATTAAAAAAACATATTCCAAAATTCACACTTAGAGTATTTAGTATATAATTAGTTCTCTCTCATAATTTGTAATAGTATAAGTAAATATATATTACGTTCTTTCAAAAATTTTGAATAAATCAAAATATCATCTATGAATACAATGATAAACCAATCTAAATATTATAAAATATTGTGTTCATCAGTTCAACGAGAGCTTATGATGCATTTATTTTACTAAATAATAACTTTAAAAATACATAATATTCTTGTCTTGTTTGACAATAAGTTCAAAAATGTCTCTATATTTTATTTTCAATTGGTGATAAGCAAATCATTGACCAATCTTAAAAATTATCATTAATTCTTAGAGTTCATCAAATAGACTATCAATTTTTAATAAAAGACATCTATTCAATTAAAATATTTTAGCCAATTAATTTTATTTCTCATGTTATTTGAGTTAGTTAAATCATAATTTGCATGATAAGCATAAATTTTTAAAATCCTTTAATGCATTGTGTTTTAAAAAAATATGATAAATTATTTTTAGTTTTAAAAATTTTGTAATGATAATTTTGGTAAATACTTAATATATTTAAGCTAACTCATTTAAATCAACTATTCAAGAATTTAGGACAAGCATCCGTCGTTGATTGTAATAGTTAAAATTATATTTGAATCATTTTATACTGATGACGTTAATAGTATTGTTTGGGAAAACCATATCAAAAGTTTAAAATTGAACAAATTTACATAATTGTGTGGGACAATGGATATAATATCTTTTTGATCAATTTCTTTTCCAATTGAATGGTATACCACTTTAGCTTTATTTGATATAGACCAACCTTAAATAAAAAAAGGAAAACTAAGTTTTAATTCAACATAACAAAATATATGTGAATAAATAATATATCACAACATATAATAAGATAACTAATTCACAATATACTTGACTTCAAAATAATCAATTTATCATTAACAATAAAAAAATATAGAGTCCACGGGAAAGTCAGTAAACCTAATCTCGTAATATTAACTTGGTATTAAAAAAATCATGTGAATATTATAAAAATTATAGTTAGAAGTCTCCTGCATGACCTCTCGTGACTTCTTGGACTTTTTCCAAAGCACATTGGTTCACATATGGTACATTTATCTTATGTTAATTCTTTTAAATGATTAAAAAATGTATCGAAACATTTAAATTAAAGAAATAAAAAATTGTGAATGGCAAAGTTTTGATATTTTTAAGATTAGTTTTTTTGAAAAAAGTTTACATAAAACATAAGAAAGATACCCATATTATTTTCAATCACAAATTCAAATCATTTATTGTAATATTGAATTTAGGACAGTGATTGAGGGTTCAAAAGATTGGTGGTGAAATAATGCAAGCATAAAATAATTCATTTATTATTAATTGATGTTCTTAAAATGCATTATAAAAATGGAATCCATTCTTGTATGAGTTCAATTAGTAAATAATTAATAATAAATTTTTAAAATTTCTTTATTAATCTATCATGTAAAATTTAAAAGATAATATTTTAAGTTTGTTAATAAGAGAATGTAATTAGATGAGAGAGAATATAAAAAACATATTATAATATGGCTTTTTGTATAAAGGGTGGGTCTTATGTGTGTCCTTCATTTTTTTAATTTTTTTAAGCTAAAAATAATTGGTATTTTAATAAAAACTTTCATTAAATTTTTATCAGTTCTCAAATAAAATTTATTATTCAAAATATTTTTATAAAATAGTATATTCAAACATAAAAATCATATCTAACTATAGTATTGACCAATTATAATTTAATAGTACAAGGAAGCACAATTACAACTAAGATTGAAAAATATTCTTAAAATGGGTCCATGAAGATAATAAGAATAATGAATTGATGATTATTGATATCATTCTCCAAATAATAAAATTGTTGCTGCTCATCACCATCAAGTAGGCTTCAAACTTTTTGAGTTGACAACTTATGTGACATGTTCTTTTCATTATTGACACACACTCTTAGCAATGAATACTATTCTCATGCCAAAAACCTCCAGACATGTGTCTCTAACAAGTTGGCAAATCATGGTATAATTTAAAAAAATTAGTAAAATAAAAATAAAGAAAAAAAATAAGAATATATTAAATTTTTAGATGATTTAATTTCTTATTCTTAAATTTATATCTACCCTTTAGACATTTTTCTTGGGCTAATCACTTCTCCTTTCTTTTATCATAAGTGTTGGCAAAGAAGCCTTAAAATAGTTTTTTTTCCAAAGAAAAAAAATTGAAGCCTTCAATTCCTTTCACACAAGGTCCAAAAGTAAACCCCTTCCCACAAAAGGTTAAAATTGGAAACCTTTTTTATAAATAATTCTTAAAATAGGCTCTCTCTTATCACATAAGGCTCAAAGCAAACACCTCTAAATCCTTGTTGGATTAAGCAAAATTCAATAATAACAATAACTAAATTTTACATAAACTATCTAAAAATTAATTGAATAATATATATATATATAATTTAAAAAATGATGCCAATTGGGTATATAACTTCTAATTATAATAAAAAAGTTTATACTTAGTGAGTGCATTTATTCAATGCAATGGGTTTTCCATCTATTTATAGAATAATGTGGTCATTTGTAATTCTTAAAACTATCAATTTTAGCTTACCAACCTCCCAAGTCTTCTAAGATATTTTTATATTCTTGGTTAATGCCAGAATCCTTATTAGCAATGCTTCAATGAGAAATATAATTAGCCAATTAGCCAAGCTATACTTTACCACCCATTAGATGATTTGAACATGTTCTATAATTTGTGCATTTTTTTATCTACCAAATTTAAAAAACTATTTTTCAATTTGAACATTATAACATTTAATGTTGATCAAAATTGTCCATCAACATTTCTATAGCCTTTTGTTATTGCTCAATTTTAGTTGCTAACAATGAGATTATCCATCAAATAGTTTGATAATTTCTTAAAGGAACTCAAATTTTGGCATCTTTTGATTTAATATTTATTAGATGGTCTAATTATTATCATATCATTATTAAACTAGTTATTTGATGTCTATTAAATAGACTAATTGGAATTTTATAGAGGTTGATTTTGGCAACCCCATATGACCATTAATAAACTAAGCTATTAGATTATCCAATTTTTAACAAACTAGACATCAGTCAATTATTGAATTTTACGATGATTCTTTAATAAAATATACAAATGATGGTTGAGTTTAAGCTAAAAAGTATTTCTTGATAGAATGCTTAATATTTATTAGAGAACTAGTCAAATGTTTAATTCTTTATTAAAGAAAGATCTTTTAGCCAATTAATTTTATTTATCCTATATATAAGCTAGCTAAATTTTCAAAAGAATAAAAATGTAAAATTTTAAAAATCCTTTAATAAAATGTTTTTTTTAAAAATATGATAGATAATTTAGTTTTAAAAACTATGTAATAATAATTTTAATAAATATTTAATATTTTTAAGCTACTTTACCAAGTTAATTGTTCAAGAATCTAAAATAATCATTCCCATAGCTCATACGAAGATTTTTCTTATATTTTTCATCTATTTGCAAACTTGTTCTTTCCTAATTCTTTAATAATATATGTCTATGAACATAAGTACATCTTTCAATAATCATTTATCTAATCTTAATTATGTGTGTATATATATATGTATGTATATATTTATATATACATGTATATGTATATATATATATATATATATATATTTATATATATATATATATATATATATATATATATATATATATATATATATATATATATATATATTATTTCTTATAAGATTGATTACAAAAATTAGGATTGAATCTAAATTATTTTGGAGTGATTAAAATTTTAATGTTATTTATGATGATTATATCAAGAGTTTGAAATGTAATGATTAATACCATTCTTGGTTAAATAGAATAATCCTTTGGCTAGTTTTTTTTCCTAATTGAGTGGTATACCTTTTAGTTGTCCAAGATAAAGACCAATTTAGATGAATAAAAGGTAAAATAGTTTGATAATTACTAATGATGAAAGGGAGATTACACTTGTGACTCTAATAAGTGATGATAAAATCATATTTATAATGATGTCGAAGAAATGAAATAAATCCCATCTTTTGGATTGTGTCTTAATTCAGTTCGTACATGGTTATTGGAAGATCACACAGATAGTTATTATTATAGTGGTGAAATAATTCTTTAAATATAGCTTTATATCAAAATGTTGAAATGACACAAAGGCCATATTCATCCTTAAAGTTTAAGGAGCATTAAAACAAAAGAAGTTTAGGCTCATTAGCCTTTGCAATTTGATTAATAAAGTAGTGACCAAAATTTTTGTAGTTAGACATAGGGCATTGCATCCAGATATCTTTGTGAGCGAGCAAGTTGCTTTTGTGTTATGTCATGCTATATCTGATAATATTTTTTTGAATGAGAAAAAAAACCTATTTACACCTGTTTTCTTTCAAAGAAGGTTTGATAGTAATAAAATTAGATAAGGATTTGGCTTATTATAAGGAAAATTAGAAATTTGTATTGGATATGCTTAAGCAGTGGTAGTTACTTATACTTTGTTGTACTTGGATTAAGGCTTATATCACCACATAAAGATTTTGGATTATGTTTAACATTTTTCATATATCATTGATGCAAGTAACTAGGGGTTTTAGATAAGGATATGCTTATGAATTGTTAAGAAAATTGGAAATTAGATTTGGATTATTCTTATGATAAGAAAATTAGAAATTAGTGTTGGATATGCTTAAACATTGGTAGTTCCTTACACTTTGCTGTGGTTGGATTAAGCATTATATCACCACCACAATATTTAGGATTATGTTAAATATTTTCTATCTATCATTGATCGAAGTAACTAAGGTAGGGATGTCCTCTCAATCCATATCACTTACTATTGTGTCTAAGTATCTCTTATTGCTTATTTGTATCAGTTTGATCATGTTGTCTCGATTGAGCTTATGAATTTCCCTTCTTCCTTGATGTTCATGCACCTTTTTGTATGTTGCTAAATCATGATTTATGAACCATCAATTGTGTGTCAAGTAGAAAATTATGTCCAAGGTGGTTGATCAAATAATTATTAATGGTGGGCCACAATGTCATGATGAACTCAATGTTAACTGTTATTCTTACTTATTACTTACTCTACACCTTAATTCCAAGCTACACTATATAGAATAAAACATATTGTTGTGTCGTTATCTTTGGGATTGTTCAAATGATAGTAGTACAATAAACAATGCCTATTGAGAAATACAACTCTTAAAGAATGTGTCAGACTTGGAGTTTGTAGTTTTCCGACCTACTAGTCAAGTCTGATTACAAAATATTGTAGGTGTGGTGTTACTCGTGAAGATAATTTACGAGTTTAGTTCTTTTGATCATAGATACATTATGATAATAATACTTTTCATATGTCTTGTAGTGCATCTCATACATGTATGTCACTCAAAATTGGAGCCTTCTATACCACAAACAATATGGTTTGATGAATTGTTGCCAGTAATTTTGTTTCCTTTCTTTGGTTAATTTGCTTGGAATCCATTCTATTGCTACTAAAACAACCTATTTTAACAAGGATGTGGAGCATTTGATATTTGTAGTAGAGCTAGTGAAGGAGCATGGGGTGTTGGATCATAAAAAGATTTAGAAGTTATTCATGTCTAATTTTGTATTTTAGATTCTACATTCTTCTTAGGTTAAATCAAATCAAAAGAAAATGAATGTTTTATGCTTCACATTGGTGGGGCTATGGTGTTTAACTTAGTGACTATATACAATAACATATATATGTACATCAAGGGAGGAGTCGTGTTAGTTTGGAAAGACATGGTGCAACCCTAATTAAACATTTTCCTTCAGAGATTAGCATTAAATCTACTTCTTACTTACACCAGGCTTCATGCAAGAGGGATTGAGACATCTAAACTTTGTTTTTAGTGATGTCATACTAATGAAGATGTGAAGCATTATTTTTGAGAGTGGTGTATCATGAAAGAACTCTGGTTTAGTAGCTTCGTAAATGACTAATTCATGTTTGGTACGATTAAGTATTGGGATGTGACTTCTATTTTTTAGTTCCTTAATTGGATGTCTATGAATGTGTAGGTGGCTATAATTCTCAACTAGTCAAATGTACTACTTTATCTTTATTGTACCTTTGGAATAACAAGAATTTGTAGGCACAAGAAAAAAAAGATACTCAACTTAGTTGCACAACAAAGGAGAAATCGCATTATAGTTGCTACTGTGTACAACTCTTTGATCATGTCCAATGGGAGCTCAGTGGTCTTGACCAGTTGTTTGTTATCTCTTATTAGACTCCTCCAATAGGTTGGATTAAATTTAAACATGATGTAGTTATGCATGATGACATAAATGTTAGATTTGGTACTGTTAGATGGGATGACATTGGTAGATTTACTATTATTTTCAGAAAAACTTTGGTTTCATATCCAACAAATACCATGGACATTGTTGCTATTCTAAAAGCAATGGAAATCTTGAAAGCATGCATTTTTATATGATTTTATTTGGGACCTACTAAAGCCTCTCCCAAATCACTTCAATTTTGTGTTTTTAATTATTTTATATATGAACTTTGTTAAACATAGTATGTTGTAGGCTTTGGCTATTATTATACCAAGGAACCCAATGACTTTGATTTGACATACAATGCTAATGGAGTCCAAAAAGTGAAATCTACCAATCACTTGTTGGCATCATTTATGGTTAAGACTATGGTGGTATCTGATCATCTTGAAGCCCCTTACTCTAATTATGTATTAATTAAAACAACATCAGCAAATTCTTTTGTAATGATTTTTTCATAAATTTTTGAATTTTAACTATGACTATGAGAGATGTGTGCCTATGATTGTCCCTCTTAATCTTTACTTCAATCTCAAATGCCATCATAAAAGGATCAAAATTCAACAATGTTATACCATGATAATGTATCCAAACCATGGGCATGCCTTAAGCAACTTAATTTCTACAAAAAGATTAGGGTGGATAGTGTACACAAAAAGGCAGATCAATCAACCCAAACAATAGTATTACTATGAGCATTTTAACTACAAATTAAACATAGGATATTGGAGCTAAGATTTTTGTGGCTATTGAAACCAAACTTTCCCACCAAAGGATCCCCATTAGGTGATTTAGATTATACTTTTTCAAATTACTAAACTTATGGAGCTTATATTATTATCTATTATCAATACCTCACCATACAAGATTGGGAAATTTGCTCGCTTACTGCCTTACTTGGATGTGGTATCCATGTATCAAGCTACCACTTCAGAATCAAATCCTAATTCTCCATCTACCATTACAACCATGGTAGGCCCCTATATTACCATCAAAAGTTGATAAGGTTGAAATTTGAATGATGCATCACATACACAGATGTTGTGTGATATGATAAGTTATCATGAAAAGTTAAGGAGCTAAGTGAAAGTGCACATCAACCTTCTACTTAATAAATGCTTCCCATTAAGAAGTTAGGATATGATGCATGTATTAGCTCTAAAATTATATGGTTTTCAAAGTAGCATGTGCCTTCACAAAATCTAGAACTATTTTATCGAGTCATTCACTTTTTCATTGTTTAAAATTATTTATACTTACACATGCATGGATTATTGTTCAAATAAGCATATGACTTCTTACAAGCTCAATTAGATTGACACCC
Organism: Vanilla planifolia; assembly: GCA_023846275.1. NCBI lineage: Eukaryota > Viridiplantae > Streptophyta > Magnoliopsida > Asparagales > Orchidaceae > Vanilla > Vanilla planifolia. The sequence continues at coordinate 35,336 of JAIUJO010000298.1, forward strand.
AAAGATAAAGCACTAGGTAGCACCTCATGACATAGTTGACATGTTCGTCATGTATGGTGACACTTCACAAAGGAATAATGAATGCTTTCATGTTTTGAGGCCATTCGTCAAGTAATGAAACATTGCCACTCAATAATAGGATTCTTTAATGAAACCCTCCTTGGTAGTGAATGAAGATAAAAATGCATAGTTTGAACGACTATGCCAACAATCAAGCAAGGGCGATCACATGTTCAATTGCATTACAAAACAACAAAAGTTCCAAGTCATGAGCTGTGTGGCATCAACAAGATAATTGAATGGGAACGTATGAATCCAATAGAAAAGAAGGAAATCTATGAAGTTCCTCCCTAAAAAGCTTTGCTTAGCTGACAAAGCCCTTCAAATAATAATTGACAACACCAGGAGGTAGCCAAGCCATAAGAAGCAACACCACAAAAAAGTAACTCTTGTGCAAAAGTGGTTTAAAGCCAATCTAATCTGATTAACCCAAAGAGATTCAAAGATTTTAACACAATTGGCCTAATTATGGATGAAGGCCTTGGCTAACATACACATGGCATGACAACCAACAAGATCTAGAAAAATAACATAGTAATACAAATGATCCATTACAGCCTACACCAATAAACAAACAATTAAATTGGCTAAAAAGTATTGCACCTCAGAAATTAAAGTTGTTCAACATAGCTCATGTAATTATAAAATGTTTTTCCAAGATCCAAGACAAGATAGCAAGGACACTACGTGCTCTAAAATTTGCTTGTGATGAAGTAACATGATGTTAATCACTTTAAAAAGTTGTAATTTTACAACTAATAGATCACACTTGTTAGGCCCCTCCGTGCTGCATGAATAAGAATTCATAACATGATGGTGAGGCTTTTCACCATGCATCATACCATGTAGACGTAATAGCATACTCAACCAACACATGGCCATGTCTAATTTGCACCATAGAAGTTTCACTGTGACATTGGCAAATATCATAGAAAATAAAGCTCCAAGTAGTAAGAAAAGTGTGACAATTTCACATTGTGCAATTTCAAGTCCCTATTAGAATGACACCTCATTCTTGGTTCACCTATCCTAAGATATGGCAATGGGGAGAAAAGCCATGCAATTCAAGCACAAAATGTTGGATGTGAAGAATTCCAACACACGGGACACTAGGATGCTACCATACATCATACAAAAAAATGGCAAGAACCTTGATGACAAAGGCATTGGTAAAAGTAAGCAAAATTGTACTTCACAAAGCCCCACACAGAGGAAAAAGAGTGACACTTTGAATGCACACAATGATATGTCTCTTAATTGGGCATCACCTTATACTAGAACCAAGACATGGTAGTCCTAAAAATCTAAAAAAAATGATACAACACCAGTCACATGCACAACATGTCGCAAACCACATTTGAGAATTATGAACAATTGCACATGACTAAGGACGAAGCATAAAATGCACAAACCCTTGTGCATATTGCATCATCGAACTTTTTCTTCATCATAAACGACACTATGCCACAAATTAACAAATGCAAATTACATGTAATAATTCCATCAATGTGGAAGACAAGTTTTCTAATACGACAACACCTTGTCAATGCACCAGTAGTCCATAATGGAAACATCCTAAACAAAGTTGCACTTTATGGGCCCCAATACACACATGCATTGGATGTAATAAGGAGTGCATGTACTTGCTACTACATGTGCAAATAGTATGCTATCGGTGTTGTAGTGCATCAAGTGTTCTGCCATAGATGTGAGTACAACAACATGAGGCCAGGCCTATTACATAATGCACCATCCAATTGTCACTTTGGTACTAGCTACATTATGTTACATATATCCTTTAGTGGATTGTATGTTATGAAAATTCTATTAATGAAGAAGTAAAGTCTCCTAATAAACTATCATCTTATCAAATTGCTAGCAACTTGCAACTATACAAAATTTTTAAAAAAATACACTTTGTGAGCCACATTAGTCATGCAAGAGGAGTTGGGCACATATAAATCTCATTTTTCAAGTGATAAAAATCTCTATGTTTTTAGATAAATTTAATTTACACAAAAAAGACAAAAGAATAAAAACATGTTTCGTATAATTTATTTTTTAAAAAGTTAAATTATTGATCACAAATTAACATAACATATGGCGTGCCTTATCGTGTGATGTTGTACTAGATCAAACCTGTTAGAATAATAACGAATCGGGTCAGGCTTAGACCCATTGGGCAACAACCCAATTCTCTAGAAGTTCATCAGTCATCATTGTGAATTGGATAAAGATGAGCTGGATAGCTCACTACGAATTTTTTCTCCTCTATTTATTTCATTCCGACGACCGATGGAGAGGATCTATGTCACCGTGCGTGCACAACATCTCTCACCTGAAGAGTTTAAAACAAACACTTTGAGGATCTCTAAGAATTCCATTTTCCTTGTTAATCGTTCAACTGTCTTTGAGTTTGTTAAGTGCCCACCACCGCCACCACGCCTCTAGATATATTGTTGCTCAATGACACCTAAACCTCTTTATTTATCCTCAAACAAGGTTTTTGGGGAAGATTGCAAGGAGGCTAAAATTTTTGATGCTCGGGTGAAAGACAGTGTTGCCTCCATTTTTTGTGGATTTAGCGGTATGTCCATATTTGTTTTCCTTGTGTATGATTTCCATATAATTTAATCAGGAATTATTGAGGAAGTTTGTACGTTGATACCGCAGATACCTAGATGCCTAATTGTAGCACCTGGGATATTTTTTTGTGCCTTATGATTTTGTTTAAAGTCGTGTATGGGAAATACGGGCACCAACACCTACATAAGCATTTTTAAGTGCTATCTCAATTGTTTTGTTGAAAATTGATCCACATTTTTTGAAAGTCTAATATTTTTTTTTCCATTATTTATTCAAAGTTTTGAATTTTTTGCCATAAAGTAGACTGAGGTAAATGGTGGTGAGCTACAATTCATGGATGCAAAAGGACAATGTTAGTCTTATTTTTTCAATTTCCAATTAAAAACGTTTTCTCTGTTTTTTTTTGTGCAATATGAATCAATGTATCACATTGTTAGGGCATGGAAGGCATTTGAAGCATAGATAGAAAAATGGTAACAACCAACAGCCAAGGCATACGAAGCCATAGGTGGATATAAGACTTTATGAGTGAGTGCCATATCCCAGGCTTGGAAGGCACTACATCTTGATAACCTAGGCATACTGAAGGGAGATTTTGATGTCAATCTATATGATTTATGTTTAGGATAAAGGTTAATTGATTTGATTTTGTATTACAATATGAATTATTATTTATATAGATAAAATAAATTAACAAATTGATAATGAAAACGCAATTAATTTCATTTTTTCAAAAGTAAAGTATATATATTATTAATATAATAATATTTGAAATAATAATATATTACTTATAATCTAAATCTAAATCTAAATGATAACAAGATAATCAATAAAACAAAACTCTTAAATATTCATCCAAATAGATGGTCTAGTGTTGGAGGCCTATGATGATTGCTACAAATTAGTGAGATAGATTTAAAATTTAATATATGAAATGAAATCTAAGTTTACAAAGCAAACAAATAGGTGAAATCCATTGATAAAGCTTAAGCAATAAAGATTGAGGTGTAGATATACGCAAGGGAATGTCAAATTTATTTAATACATAATAACAAATTGTACATGAATATGGTTTCATTGCTCATAAGAAGTGAAATGAAACATAAAACTAGTATATAAGGTCTACCATGCATGATCTTCATAAATGAAAAAATAAAACATTCTCAATGTTTGAATGTTACTTCAAATTACTTAAATGTTTTAGACATGTCAATTGAATTAATGCCAAAAACATAAATAACCACATAAGTTATGAATAACAACATTATGAATAACTAAATTTCAAATTATGAAATCGCTCGTTTGAATTTCAACTCTACATATGATACAAAAAATTGAATTAGTATGCATCAAAATTTTAATATATCTGCACAATACATATACATATATAAAAGTAATCATGTACAACACAATTTACTTATCATAACTTATATAAAATATAATCACTTTATGGATATATTGTGGTCACCTTAAAATAAGAGGAACGTTATAGCAAACCTAAAATGAAAGTGAGGCTGTCACTAACTTGAAACAATAGAGTTGTCTCTCTGAGAGCTTGTTGGCTTAGTTATCCAATCATATAATAAAAATGTTATCATTAATTGACACATTCAACATTTAATTACACTTGTGCATAATCAATCATAGCGTTATTAATAATGATGTAATATTGTTATGCAACATGATCTTTAGAGGAATATGTTTTGTAGGTATCACATGAGCTGCCAATGTTTATGAGAAAGTATTATGTTCAATAGTAAATATGTTCAGTTAGTTTTATATGAACAAAATTAACATATAAATAACTAACTTGTTATAGCATGTTATGTGTTTTCTTATTGAGATCATGTAACAATTTCAAGAAATGAACTAGCTAAAGGTACATATAACTTTTATTATTTAATGAAAATGAATTACATATAAAAATTGATTTAACTTAAACTAAAAAAATCAATGTAAATTCCTCAAGTTGAAGGATGCATTCTTCTAATTGTTATGTGTCACTTATTGCAAAATATATGTGTTGGGTTCAAACTTCTTTTAGGTGTGCAATGCTACTTCAACTAGTGCTAATTTGTATTGTTGAAAAGTGATGTCTAAACCAAACACATGTTGTATATATTTAAACCATGTTAAATTTAATGATTTAATTTATTGTTCTATTTTATGTGATTTATTCAATTGATCTTAAACAAAGAAACGTATTCATGATATGCACCTTCATGCCTCCACAAAAATTCGTATCATGGCTATATTAGCCATTCCTATAATTGGCTCTACATTAGTCCATTGGGCTATTATTGCATTTTGAATACTTTTTGTGTTATTTGTGTGAATGTTGATTGTCTGCTCTCATGTTGTTCTCTATTGAGAAGAAGTAAAAGGCTAAATCACCTTAGCAACATTATATGTCGTATCTTGATAATATGAAAAAAAAACAATGACTTTGATGGCAAGCTGGAAATCAAGGCCAAGTAATTTGACATTTTATTATTAAGATAAAAACAATATATGTTAGAGAAGAATCTTGTAATCAGAACAAACAAGTCTTATTTAATTGAAAAATACACACATCCTTACCCTAAATTTTGTAATAAGCACTTATAATGTGAATCATATAATGTTATACATAAACCAAATATTGAACATGACTAGATAAGTAATTAAGAAAATATAATAAACACTTGAATATAACAATATTAAAAGATATTTTCTTACTAATACTTCAATGAAGATTTACTAATCAAGTAAATTGGGTCTAAAAAATTCATAAAGCAATGTTTAAGTTTCTAACCAATCAATAGATCAAACTTCATGTCACAAGATGTACGACAAAGTGTTGGAGAATGAATGCTCTGCCATATGCAATTGAATAACATTAAAAAAAATTATGGAATGTTCTATTGTGTATGTTATTCATGAACAATGAAATTCAAGATGTGCATCAACTTTGAAATGCTATTTAAAATCTTTTATTTTAATTAAACATGTCAATCAGCTTAATTTAATAAAACATAAATGTTCACAAAATTTATGTACAACAATATTATCCAATACACAATTATCAAACTTGCCAAATAGACAACATTTACAACCATACACATGATATAGGTATTTGGCTTCATGATCTACTATATTCATGCAAAGAATAATATATGTATATTCATATATGGGGTCACACATCCTGCCATCCAATCACAATAGCTTATAGGTAATATAATTATCATGTCAATTTGGGTTAGAAGGATGTTCACCATTATCTCAAAATATAAGAGTGACGACTTCTTCTGCTATGTGATTGGAATAACCAACCTTTATACAACATATGGATACCATTAACCATTATGTCACACATACAGTCATGGACATATGATCAATGGTGAAGTTATTTTAAATGAAGTGCTATTACTATGCATCATGAGCTTCATATAAACCATTAAACGATTTGCAGAAATGAAACTTCTTTCAATAAAGTAAGTACATTTATGTTCATGATCAATGGTGAAGCATGTGACCATGAAGTTTTATGTGCAAACCTTTGATTTAGGAAAACTATGGCTATGGGGTGGCAAGAGGACAATTTTTTATGAGTTGTTAAACATAAAAGAGGGTGTCCAGCCTTTGCAAGAAGAATTATAACCTTAAACATAGAAGAATGGTTGGCATTACAGAGTAGAGAAGATGGCTCCTACTATTATTGAGGCTGGTCTAGTTTGGGGCTTGTACAACCTATTTGTTGTTCATGTATATAATTTATGCATGTTTGAATTAAGTTGTATTCTTATAATATTTTTAACAATGAATGTAATTATATAATAATTGACTAAAACATGAAGATTTGGAAACTATAGAAATCTAGTTTCATGTATTGTACATGAATTGTTAAGTATAATATATTGGTTCTTAATGCATGGTATGTCACCCCTAGACATATGGTGTATGGGGTGTATAAGGACTAGATAGAGAATTATAAGTAATATGTCAAGGGTATAAAGACAAAACAAATAATTACTTACAATACATAAATTTTTATATATGATACATTGAGTTTATAAGAGCCAACTAGAGAATTGCATATAATGCGTGAATTATTATGTATGATAGGGTGATTTGACGTACAATACAAGAATGATAAGGTTTGCACATAGTAGAGAGTAATACCTTATATGGACATACTTTATGTCGAGCTGATGTATAACGCTTTAACGTGATCTAAGTTTCCTAAAAGAATTAAAAATTGCCAGTGAAATTTTTGGATAATTAATTGATTGTGGAGAAACAAAGTTTTAAAAGAATTATTATTAGAAGGTATTTATGATTTAATTTTTGTATTTATTAGGAAAGCTTTTTGAGAATTAAATACATGATTAATTTTTAATTTTAAGTTTTAGGATTTATTTTTTATATATATGAATTGAAATTTTGTTGAATTTATTTTAGAATATGACTCGAAATTTCAGTAAGTGCAACATGGAGTTTGAAAACAAAAAGATGTGTGAGGAAGAAGAGAACCATTCTAATAACAAAATGGCTATAATAGCTGAAGGGAAATTGAAGGGAGTGTATATAAGGGATACAGTTTAGTAGGGTTGTTATGCAAGCTAAAAATGAGAAGAATGTAAGAATGAGACAAACAAATTGTCTTATGGAGCAATTCTCAAGCTTACGTTCACCACACCTTGTATGCACTATAGATTCTTTCCAAGTAGACGGCTGCTCAGATAAGATAGAACTGTTTTTTAATAGTATGGCGTGTGTGGACCATAAGAGAGTTCTTTTGGTTCTATTAGTATTAAATTGTGTTATTAGGTATTGGCGATAAGGCAATATAGAATCTAATTTGAGGAAGAGCACATTTTAAAATATCCTGAAGAGAATTTTATCAAGCATTTTTGGAATTTTATATCATAGAGTTGGCTGTAGAAAATATGAGAGATGAGACTGGTCATGTATGCATTTGAATTATTGGCTATAGAGAATGAGATGTAAATTGTTTTGGAAGGGTCTATATAAGAATTAATTGTTTATTTTATTTTTCTTAATTAACTCTTGTATGAACATGTTAGGAGTACTTTATGGCTTTTTAAGTTGCCACAATATATTTAACATGCATGGCATGACATATATCACTAATTTGCATTTTATTAGGAAACAAAACAAAAGGATATTTTGTTTAAGTAAATAAGATATTATTTTTAAGGGTATCAAAAAGAGATTATAAAAGTTAAACAAAAGTTTGTCTTGAGAACAAGGCTCTTATATTAAAATTAGAAGTCATTTAGTTACCAAACAATTTCATCACATTTTTAAGTATTGTTCAGTGGTGGAATCTAATAATAGAACCAATGGTGTGTTGTATCTCACTCTAGGTATTGTTTAGAGGCAAAACCTAATTTTAAAAGAATATCTAGCTTTTCTTTTGAGGATTAAACTATAACTGTTAATAGAAAGGAAAGGGAAAAGGGTTGAGTAAAGGAATATATTGAATTAAAAGGGTGCTTTCGTTCTAATGGAAGATTAAAATAAGGGTCAAAATAATTACAAAGCAATTTTAAAAGGATTTAATGTAAAATATGGAAACATTGCATTAATATATTAGTCTAATTTTAGATAACTTATAATTGATATAATATATTTGTTATTGGGATCTAACATACATCATGACCCAATCTTGTAGTGCCTTATATTTATTAGATATTTTTTTCTATTGAACTCGTGATTTTTGGCTTAGTTTCTTTTGGTTAAAAAATTTTACAAAAAGAAGACATATCACAGGAAGATGGTTGGCTCATTATTTGTTCCTATGGAAATCATACAACAATTACAAGTATATTTTAACATGTTCAAGAAAAGAGATTATAATGAAACATGACATATTGATGATTTTAAGACATAATAAGCATAAATAAGAGCAATGAGTGTGATATTAGCTTTATAATTCCTTACTTTTACTTGTATGGTTGTGTTAGAATTTTGTTGATATTTGATACATGAGATGTGACAATTATATGTATTAATTTGATATTTGATAGAATTATTATTTTTATTGTCGTTGTAAGAACTATTTAAATAATGTGAATCATGTCTTCGCAAAAGAGATTTAAATTGTTATTTTTTAGCAATGATCTTTGTTTAAAAAACGATAAAAAGTTTTCGAAATAATTTTTTTTCTAAATAAAGATTTCCTATTTCTCAAAACATAAGGATTAAGTTTTTTGATAGTAATAAAGGGGCACTTAAGTATGGTACTACTTGTTTGATGCTCAAGATTGCATGAGTGTGCAAGCAAAGTTTCTAAACAAAAACAATGCAAAAATAGTTTATGAATTCATGAACAAATTAGAAATGAGTATCGTTTCATCTTATGATAAGAGTAGCTTTCTTAAGTCAAGCCACAATAAGTACCACACCATGTATTGGTCGAGTGGTCAATTTAGCATAAACGATGCATAAAATTAATGCATTATCTTTGCTTATAATCTAAAGTTTCATTCTTTCACTAATTGTGACAACCCACTTTTTCACAATATGTCATCATAGTTAGTAAAAATGTTGTCTTTTTTAGTTATGCAACCTCAAAACAACATCTTGATAACCAAAAAAGGGTAAGTAGTTAGGATATTTTGATTAAGATTATCATACAACATTGTGCTAGCATTGTAAATTCTAGTGGGTTTTAGGCAAAACAACTTGTTTAGAAGATCTTGTTTGTTGACACAAAATAGTGTAGCATGTTTACCCATTGAAAGGTTAAATTCTCCTTGGAGATGAGATTTTTATGATAATAAATTTTGTCTTTTCATGAGAATTAATTAGCATCAAGGTCGAAACTAATTTTATTGCTTACTAAAATTGCATGCCCAACTTTATTTGCTACAAATTTTATTGGAGGTATGATCTTCTAATCAACTAATCTATTTACTCTTACTTGTTTGAGTTGTGAAATTGTGAGAAAATGTTGTGAAAGTACCTTAACAAGTATAGGTGCCTTAGGCTTCTTGAAAAAGGTTGAAAAAAGGCCAAGTTTGAGGGAGTTCATATTGAAAAGGTTTGTATAAATGCAAACTATTTAGTTGTTAAGAGTGTCACCATTATATTCACCTGTTTTGACATCAATTGTTGCAATGTTGATCATGCATATGAAGAAGACGTTGAAATGGTTTCTTAATAACCTATACAATGGTATTTTGATAGTTTTGACAACTATCAAGCAATGAGTTGTGCATTCATTACATAAAATACTCCATAGGGACCATTCTAATTGAATCAAATTATCATTTGTTGTTATCTAGAACATCTTCATCTTTTCTTGTCTCAAAGGGATGATATAAATGCTTTATTTCCTTGGAGCTATTAGTGTTAGGTGATGAGTTAGTTTTGAACTTGGAAACAATGAGGGATGTTGGGGTATTAGAAGTTTGACTTGAAAGTGAATTGAGGTTTTGCAGTTGTACTATACAATGCAACTTACATACAATCAACCAAGGTGTTCGTATATGCAATATAGTACTAATATGCATCTTTGGGTTTCAATAATTAAAGGCATAATTAGGTAGAACTCATTATCTTGGAATGCACAAATCTGATTTGAACACCCCATGATTTGCAAAGTTACTCGAGCCAAGTTTGACCTGAGCTACTTAAGTACAACATTAATGTTAAGAAGATATTCAAGTTACATGAATAACACCATTAGTTGTTTTTTTACCAAATATTGAATTAATTATTAGGCATAAATAATTAATTGAACAAATTATTTTAAATTTTCTTCTTGTGAATATGGAACTTGGAAAATACTACCATAGATTTCTTTTGTTTCCTCACTAAAAGTTTAGCATTAATTAATCAATTAACTAAAAAATGAAAATTAGAAACAATAAGATAATATATGAGATGATTCACAAGATAAGGTGAAGTAGAAAAGGAAGAATGAAAAGCTGAGGGATAAGGAAGAGAACTCAAAGTAGTCGACTATGGTGGAATCGATGGCAATGAGGAAACATCGTCACCACTTATGGTAGTGCTAATGGAACTTCTTTGTTACAAGGAGTAAGCTACGGTTTTAAGAAATGATGAAACAAATAAAGGAAGTTGAAAAAGTTGTAGATGAAGGCAATTATGATCCTTAGTATGGTAGGTATTCGAATGGAAGGCAAATTAGTGTAGATTTATTCACCAAAATTTTTCTTGATTAAGAAGGTGGTCTTAGTTGGAAGGCAGAGGCACATTATAGTGTCTATCCTTATTGGTTTATGTTGATTTCAATTTTTTTGTATTATAATAAAGCCATACTTGATGTCTCCAGTGCCAAATGGGCATGCCTTTGATGTACATGATATAATTGATATTGTTGAGGTTGTATACAGGGTTAAGATGATAAGATTGTGTTAAGGGAGTTCAAATATTTTAGAATTATGAATGCATCTTACAAAATTAGCCAAATTATGAAAAAAGTCCTTGATGACTTGTCTCAGCGTAGAGCATGCTTCGAGGGATAGTTGAACTTAATTGATGAAGCTTATCTATGATCATGAGATCTTTCTAAGCTTATCGATTGGTTATTAAAGAGTGTTAGAGTTTGTTGATATTTTAGTTGAAGGTGTTGATTATGAATGCTAATAATCCTTAGTGGGAATTTGTTGATACTCATGCTATAGAGATAAGCTATCAAGGGTTGTCCTAGAGGATTAACTTGTAGCTATCAAGATAGGAAGCAGGTATATAGCTCAACTTATATTAAGTTGAGGTCTAAGTGCACAGTACTTCCATTGATTAGTTTTCTTGTCATAATTTTTGTTGTAAAGGTTGCTTGCTCATTTTTATTTTAATATCATCATCATCTATTGGTACTTTTTGATAAACTTAAATCCTAAAATACTAAATTATTTTGGCTTGTCTCATATCTACTTTACTTTTTATACACACAACGTTTGTGTTTCATTGAATAATTATATTCAAACATTCCATCAGCATTCTAACTAAACTACATATATTTTAATATCTTATAATAGTTCTTGCGTCTTGGACTGACTTTTTTATTCAGTCATCCAAGATAATACAGTAGCTCTTGCTCATTTAAGACAACATTCTGGTGTGTGGTGCTTGTGCTCAATTGTCTCTTTATTCATACAATAATACACATTCCTTCCAAGGGATGCATTAACATTAATGCAATTTTGTTTGGGCTTCATTTCATTTTTTTTGTTAATTTTACATAGGTTCTGAATTGCATAGCACAGCCCTTCACTTCGTTTAAATAGAACCTAGACTAGGGAGAAACCCATTGAACTAGAAGACATGTTTAACAGGGGCAATTCTATGGTTTGATTGCTTGATCTGTTGGACTAGCAGGTTGAAAAGTATGGTAGAGTATTTCTTAGGCTGGCGTGTATTTTATCCATAAAATTAAGGTTCAATGATATTGGACAATATACTTAAATTTTGTTACATGCCGAACCATATCCCAAAATATGAATAGTCAATCTAAAAGAATTTTTAAAGAAGATAGCAAACAATTAGATTTATATGGCATTATTTCCACAAGGAATGGAAACATGGGCCATCCATAAAATGAGCTTTGCATGCTACACTAGAATCCGTATCATGTACTGAAGTGATCACATGAGATCTCAGGAAATTCATGAAAATATTAGTGAACAATAATTGTGACTAAAAATTTTCATCGAAGGAATTGCATACTTCAGAGCATGAATTTACCACATGTAAGAAGTTCCAAAAACAATGGAGATGATCTTTTCTATAAAAACACAGATCAAAGAAAGAAAGCAACAAAAATGGAATAGTAAGCTGAAGGAAAACCATGCACAATGAACAAGAGAAAGAAAACTAGAAATGTAATGCTAGGGCCACTTGACTCCACAAATCCTTGATATGCAATCAAAACTTAACAAACCTTGGATTCACTTCTTGAGATCTTAGTCTTAGCTTTTGAAGATTTCTATACATAGTCTTTAGACTTGGTTGCCTTGATCATTATCTAACTCTTTTGATTAGGCTTCTATTTCATATCATTTAGTTTGCTAACTTTAATCATTTAAAGTGTACTAGTTCAATAATAATGTTATGTAGATTGAATTCAAGAAATTGGACATGAGCTCGACAAGAATATATACATGTATTTACTAGTTTATTAAATTCTTTATTGTGGTCCATATTAATTATAAGTATTTGGTATGTTAACATCAAAAAATGTGATATATAATTTATGTTTATTATAGAGGAGTATGTTTGACATTGGTTCTTGGAAATATTAATGTTGGGTGTATAGTTAAAGAAAATCATAAACAACTATATATGGAGGAATCAAATTATTTTATTCTGCAAGTTTTCTTTCGAGATTATAAAATCAAAGAGATATTTAGAAACAATGTTTGATGATAACAGTTCCTTTAATGAGGAATGCAGTCAAGCCTTTAAAATAGAGCCTTGGGAGTGTTGTTTGTATGGCTCAAGGGAAGAATGAAGTATACTACGTTATGATGTTAAGGTCATAGCTTAAGGTCACTTGGTCAAACAATGGTTGGTCTTTATTCCATATGGATTATCCAACTTTTCTTTGTTGTAGTTTTATTACATATATGTTTTACTTTTCAGTGCTCATATTTTTCAAGGCACAACAAAAATGTGGAGGAAATATGTTTTGAGTTATTAGTCATTCTTGAGTAAGGACTATAGCTTAAACTAATAAAATTATATAAATGGAGTTCTCTTTAAATTCTATTTTGATTTTCAATTGAATAGTGATGTTTTGAAAGAACTTTTGGTTACAGATCATATCATATGTATTTTGCATTGTAGAATATCTTAAAATTTTTCTTTAGATTAGCCTACAAACTTTGACATTATTTTAGTGAACTTAAGAATTTTAAGCTATCAAATTCGATTCTTTGATTTTTATATAAGTTCCTTTAGTTTGATGCACTCAAACAAGTATAGTTTTCTTAAACTTATATTTTAGTTTATGATTTATCTTCTCTTCTAGTGGTTGAATTTGGTTAAGTGTATATGTGTAGATAGCATTTTGAGTAATAATTTTTTTACATGCTATATCTTATCGATAAAATGATTCTCTAGTAGGTACAGTTTTTGCATATGGACAAATAAGCAATGGTAACATGTATACCATGAGATGATCTGCCAGTCAATAGGGAATCATACTACTTTCTGTTGATGAGTTATTTAGAATTATTCAAGAGGTGGTTTACCTCTACAATTATAAATCCTTCCATTCTTTTTTTATGAATATTTTTTCATTATTTATTGTCATTATTTTTTATATTTTTTTGCTGTGTTCCTTTTAGATAATTATTTTTTATCTTAAATTTTGGCTTTTATTACACTTGCCTTTTTGAACTAATAAAATAGTTTAACATCCTTGTCCTCATTTAGTGCATACAAGTCCTTGATTATTAAAAGTGTTTTCATCTACTAGACATAGATCTGCTTGTAATTATTAGCTTAACGTTTCATCTCTAAAAAGAATCAAAGTTTATGTAAAAGTTAGTTTAATCTTCTACCTTCTGCATAGCCATTTAGCATTATTTTTTTGACGTTAGAAAGTTGAAAGAGACTTCCTCGTTCGAGTGCCTTGCATGGAGGCAAACAACAAGGAGATCAAGGAGTTCTTGGCTCCTGGGAATCGAAAGTTGCAAATTCATGAATTACTTGAGGTATATTTCCAATTTGTTGAATTGGTTCTATGTTGCAATACTATGAACTTTATCAATTTCTATTTGAATTATAAGTTCTACCTTATTTATGAAGAGAGGAATGTATGTTGCTGGTTTGAAAGAAGAGATTGTTACCTCCCCTGGGAAGGTGCTTCAACTCATGGAAATTGGTGAATGTAAGGCCAAAACGTCATTTCCTAATTTCAGTTATATCATAATAGAATTTCAACGTAAGGGCACAATTTCTTTTTTTTTGCAGTTCATCAACACATTGGGGAGACAAACATGAAGCTTGTAGTAGCAGCTCCCATATAATTTTTTGCATGGCATGTATATTAGTTTGTTATTGTGCTTTCTGTCAAACTTTTTTTAAGTATCTCAACTAATTAAATTTAGTTCTAGGTTGTTGAAAGTAGGGAGAGAAGTGGAGAAGGTGATTCAATTAATGTTTTGATACTGTTCGTATATCTGTTCTAGTATGTCTTTTTGGCGACAAAATAATCATGCCTTTGTTTTACTTGTTCAACATCTCTTATGGTTCTTTTTGGAATAATTCTTGATGGCCTGCGAAACGTTTTATTTTTCTTTTTGATAGAACTTGGTGTATTTTATCGGATCAGAACGTGTTGTTAAAACTAGTACAGAAGGTGTGGGCTTGACAGAAGGCACATATATAAATAAGTGCTTGATGACCCTTGGTACTGTAATTAAAAAACTAAGAGATGGTGTTGAAGGCCAAGGGCATGTTGCATCATTGTATTTTTAATTATCAATCAAATGGCTCGCATGTTGTTTCTCATGGAATTTACTGCATGAATTCCCATATAGCCCATGCAATTGACATGGAAATAGATAAAATATAAGGTTTTTGGGCTATTAAGGTCATCAAAGATGCTTAACATGTAGATGTAAATTAAAATTAATTAGGGCCTTATAAGCTTTGGCCAAAAGTATTGTCATGGTTAAGCAATTAACTTGTGTAGCCATATATCATTTTATGCTATCTAAATCCAGTTCTATGTTTTCAGGGGACAAAAAATTAGTTGCACATGTACAATGAACTCATGTTCAATTTAATGAAGTAATCGATTTGTCTATGAGATATTTTCATCTTGTGCCATCACTAGCAGACTTTTTTTTAGAATAGCAACAGTAGAAGTGATATTGTGAAAATAACAAGAAGCAAAGGAACAAGGTCAAGGGAGAAGTGGATTTTTTTTATAAAAAGATTGAATTCTCTAAGAATCAGTTCAAGTGGTTTTGAATTAATGAGCTTTTGATTGTTAGAAATCCCTAAATTTTTCCATTTTTTACTTTTTGAAAGTTATGATTTATTTTATACATCCTCATCATCCTTTTTTATAGAGGTTTGGGTATATAATTTAATTATAAAATTAAAAAGATGTGATTTTGATAAAAAATTTAGAATTCTGCACCTATTATAGTCTATCTACTCATGTGTGCCCCACACCCTGCATCTGTACGTCTATGTTAGTGGGTTGTCTAAGAGAGTGGTTACTATTATTGTGTTCAAAACATGTATGTAGTTTGTCATTACACGTGTGTCCACCCCATGCAAGGCGTCTGCTTAGTGTTTTGTGCCCTTTTGTGTGTGCTCATGCACCTTCACATGGAGTGCTTGGACAGTGCACTACAATGTGTGCTTTGACAGCTTGCAACATGTCTTCATGTAAGGCCCAGAATGTGGTCTTGTTGCTTCGTGTGGTTTCGTCGATTTTCATCGTTTTATCTCTCCCTTGATTTTTTCATCGTTTTAGTACCTTGAATACCTAGAAATTAGTTGGAGCTTCCAAATCCTTTTGATGGTCTACTTTTGGATTTTGTTCATGCTTCATAGTTGTTGGAAATTGACCATAAATTACTCTAAAGCTATAACTTTATTTGTTCAATGATCAGCACTTTATGAAGTGCCATTTCTTTAGTTGTATATTTCCTGCATTTTTGACAAATAATTTATACTACTTTTCATAATAACAAAAACATTATGGAAGTACTAGTTACGAACTTCATAATGATCTTTCTCTATTTTAAAAATTATTTTTTAGATAATTGTTGTCTCGCAAAGATTGATACAACTAAAAATGAGTTTTCTCTGTCATAGTGGCTTGGAGTACACACCTCCCCCTAGCTTAAGATTGTCATTATTCATACCTAATCTTGCTTAAATCATTGTTATTCTTATATGGTCTCGCTTTGCAATTTATGTCAATTTGTTGTCGTTATACTTGCACACCATTCCATCCTTTTGTGTTGCACCATTTTTTCACACCATTTTGCTCTTTCACTCTATGCTTCCTTTCTTTTTTTTCATCATCTTTATCTTTTGATGTCTCTATCATCTTCACAATGCCTCCTTGGTGGGCAAGCTCCCTTTTTTTATTCATCACTAGCTACCATTGTTCGATTTAACTGATCCTTGCCCTCATCAACCATTCTTTGATTTGTTAGGTACTGTACCAAGCATCATTTCTTTGACTCTCGAAACCTTATCTCATTGTCTTTGTTATTTCTTTGTCCTCTAAGCATACGATTATGGCTTTACTTGGCATCAAACTTGATGATGTTTAATTTTTCATAATTTAAGGCTATTTCATAATAAAGGTTATTATAATAGTTGTAATTATTATTTAGGTGGTTGGATCTTGGGCCCTTACTTGAGGATTCTTATTACTTATGCTTACAATGACCTGGACATTAACATAACCTCTTGGTATGAATTTATGGGCTTTACCCCCTTTAATTGGAGCTAATGGGAAGGAAGCAAATGAGAAATATAGTAATTCTTCTTATAAATATTATAGTGGATGATGTTCCTTTCTTGGGCCACACCTTTATTTTGTTCAACAATTGTTTAAGGAATCCAATTCAATATAAGCTTTCATGGGCTCTGTCTAATGAGGATTGATGATGGTGTTCCAAAATTCCTTTGTGTGGTTCTTCTTAAACCCCTTCTATAATTACTTAACTTGCAACATTTCTTATATGTATAAATCTAAGGGGAATCTTCTTGAAGTTCAAGAATTTTTGAACTAACTATTGAAATTTAACCTTATTATGGAGTACCAAGGGATTTTACCTTGTGAGATGGCCCTCAACATCACTTATCCAAGCTCAAGTGGATCAAAATTTTTTGCAAGTCCTAAAAGGGGTCTAGATCCCCAGAAAGAAAGATTGATTTTTTTCTTTTCCACAAGAGCATCTTCTCCTTGCATATTTGGTTGCTTTATAAGGAAAGACAATGTCAACTTGATATCCTTAGCTTTACATTAATTCTCTTGGAATGACTATTTTTTTTGGTGTCTTGATGATTGAATACAACCCTTTGTTGTTGACATTCTCATAGACTAGTTTGGGCTATAATTTATCCTTCGTGCTTAATTGAGTTGATTATCTCCAATCAATAGGCTTTTGAAACATTGGTCGTCATGGGATTCTTGAAACTATCAATCTTTTTTTGAATTTGAAGCAATCTGATTAGTTGGGTTCATAGTTGAGTTCTTCTTGGATTGTTTGGATATCATTTAGAGGAATTTCATTATGGTTGTCACTTAGCCCTTTGATAGAACAAGGTTTGCACCAACATTTGTGCAATAGAAATCATGTTTATTGCAAAAGCAATTATTGCCCAATAAATCTTATATGATTGACCAATCTCTATTTAGTATTTAGTTTATAAGATCATTACCAAAATTTTGGCTAATGGATTCGTCCCCATCATTCCTAACATTATCCCATAAGTGTAAGTAGCTTTTATTAAAGGTAATACCGTCATGATAACATGAAGTTGGTTATAAAACTTGCTTAAAAAGTTAGTGCCAAATAACCTAAAATGGTCTTTTTATAAATATTGATATATCTAATTCTTTTGGCTCAGTTAAGTAGTACAACATTTTTTACTAAAGACTAGAAATTATAAGTTTTCTCCAAGCTTCTTGCTTAGATGAAGAAGCACATCCTTAATATATGTTTCTTTTTTTTGATATTTAGTGAGTTTAGAGGGCTTTGTCATTGTTGACTTATTTCTCTCTTTATCTTTAGTATGATTGTGTATGCCATCTCATATGCATTGATGTACTCTTGATGACACATTTAGGGAGAATAGATTTAGCCCACTTAGAGGTGGAAACACTTACATTGCTTTTCTTGCCTTTATGTCTTTATTGATGAACACATTTTCATTGGGAAAAAGGATTTACAAATGCTATTGTAAGGTGCAATATCTAATTTCGTACTGCACAACTCTTGCCTAATATATTGGTTAGACAATGTATCTTATAATCGATTTTGATTAAGTAATCAGAGAATTTATTGTATATGTCTGGTTCAATCCTCTTATTTGTGTGATGATAAGAAATCTCTGATAACTAATTATATTGGTCCAATTCACCTTTCGTAGTTATATGATTCATAACATATATGCATAACACCATAATGTTGATTGTAATAGGCCAATAATAGCTTCATACAAGTATAAAACATGATAAACATAGAAATAAATTTGGGTATCGATTCTATATATATGTTGTTCTTATACAATCCATACTCATGTATGTAAAGTTGGTCTGATGAGCAATTAGACAAGACGATCTCTTGATTGAGTAGTACATAGCTTATTGTATTCTTTGATTTTCATTTTGCATTAGTAGGATCGTTAATATCTACTAATGTGTATATTGGTATGATCAGCTTCTTGTACTAATATGATAACCTTAAATTATTAAATTGACTTGAGCTCTCAACATTTTCAAATGCAATGGAGTTTTTGGTAAACCATCATACTATATGTTCGTTTGATCAAACCAATATAACTTTTATCGTTTCACATTTCACACTTAGGCCAAAAAGCTTCCCAACTCCAGCTGCTAGAGTCGTACTTCCACGATCTGAACGATTGTCTCACATGATCATTACAATAAAAATTGTAATGATCTGCAACAATTTCAACTTCTCAGGGAACTCATATGCATCCCTTTCTTTACATTCAAATTAATTAATACATGTTTTAAGAAAAGAGTGTGGGCTAGATCATTTTCTTTCTATGTTATATCTACAAAACAAAAATTAAAAATCCATTTCTTTCCTATTGTCTTCCTTTTTCTTTTTTCAATCTTTTTTTAAAATGACAATTTTGCTTTCTTTCATTCTTCCTCTTCAACTTTTCTCTTTCTCTCTTCGTGCTTTCACACTCTTTCCTCTCTCCCAAAGTTTTTCAAACATATGAACCAAGTCTTTGGCATTGGAGAAGTTAAGAGGACTAAAATGTTCTTGTTATTAATATTTTCTTATTAAACTCATAGAAATTCAATTCACCCCATAAAACTCCAAACCACATATCAGTAGATTCCTCATAATGATACCTTCACAACTATATACTCAAATATAAAGTAGGACACAGGTTTTTTAGCACATTTTTTGAGATGCTCATAGTTAAATATATGTTTTAATTAGACAAGCTATCCCAAAGAAAACAATTGAAAGAGATCCAAACCAGAGCTCACAAGTGTTTGGAATTAAGTTAAAAATCTTAATGCCATTAAAAGACTCATTTTTGGTGCTCCACAATAATTTGCATTCTATGCAGTTAATTGTGAAACTAATCCTCTTCCAATGAGAATCGAATAAGATTGTGTTGGTGATTTGGAAACCCCATTGAGAATAGTGCATTAAACTTAATTTTCTTGACTTCCAATTGTACTGTTTATATGCTTGGGCAACCATGGGAGAATGTCCCAACTAATGTGAATTTGAAGAGCAATTAGGTGAAGGCAATCCTCCTTGACTCATCATGGAAGCACCTTCTCATGGCCAAGCAGCTTAAGAGCATATTAATGAATAATATCACTAAAAGATGGGGGAAATACTTGTCATAATACAAGCTTTTGCAATCCAAAACACTACTCAATGTTCTGATGTCATCAAATTTGCATTGTCAAAGTAAAAAAGTTGTTTTGTCAAAGTTGCCAAGGGATTCGTTTAATTTAGTCTTATGTGCGAACAAATTTGTGTTTTCAAAATAGTCAAAAAGCATATGGTTCATTAATATACAAGTACTTTTTAATTTTTTTGTTCTTAAATTATCTTTTGCTTTATGAAAATACTTCCCTAATAATATAAACAATAGATATTTTTATGACTTGTAAAGTTTAGTTTAGGAATAGAAAAAGTGTTTGAACAAACTAAGAAGAGGGACATAGCTACTTTTTTTAAAGTAGTTGATAAAACAACAACAAACTTTGCTATGATGCATTTTGTAGGTTGTATAGAACTTGTAAATATCATATTACTTTTATTTCTTAAGAGTAATGTTGACCTAAAGCCTTTTCTTTTAGGTTTTAGATGAAGACAACAATGTTTCTTGCTATTAACAAACAAATCACTTAGGAACCAATATAGTTTGACGTAGATAACTCTGAGGTTTTTCATATTTCATCTTGCATTCTTAATCCCTTGAATAGCTAATATGGTAATCTTTACAATGACCTATTACAACCATGCTATTCTTTCAAATCTGACCAATTACACAGGGACTTTCAATGTAGTGGTGTGGCTTACTATGTTTGGCCCGAATTTAGGGAAAAGAACTTTATAAATAATTTAGTAGCAATGACATATCATTTCTTTGTTGGCTTGTCCTCATCTAAATGTTATGCTATTTCCAAGAAAACTTTTAGTTGTTTAGATGAAATATGTGTCAAATATTGTATGATTAATGTAGTTTGTTTATCATATCTTTGTTTGTGGTAGATCATTGCAGATGTGGCAAAAGGTAGTTTCTTGTTTGCAAGCAGGGCTCTTCAAGTAAAAAATTGTGCCTGTGTGAATGAGGTGTACTTGATCTGCAAGTTATTCGTCTTATAAAACAACTTTTAATTAAACAGACTATTATTATTTTGTTCATTTCTTTTTATTTTCTTTAATTAAGTACATTTAGATATTTTCATATCATTTTAACTTTTGGAACTATAGCTTCTTTGAACAAAAAGATGGTGACTGATGCTATGCTCTTCAAACAACAGAAAAGGGAAAAAGAGGAGGTTTGGGTAATGTTGCTAGTGCTTCTTTTTTCATCTAAAGACTTCTGTCCTCTTTTTTCAACCAGCCACCAAAAGAGTAATCTTTTATGCATATATGTTGTAGAGCACTCACTCTAAACATCTTGAAGAAGAAATTTTTAATTTGCATAATAATTTAATAAATGTCTGGTGTACGGCTCTATTGTTAGTTTTTCAATTTGACATTTCATTTGCTAAGACATTATTCTTCATGATTGCACTCAATTTTTGTGTTACAGATTGAGCTTGAGAATAAGCAAATAGCTTTGGATTTGGAGGAGGAGTGGAAAGCAAAATCCTGTTGAGCGATAAAGTCATTGGAACAAGAAAGGAAGATTGAGAGTCCCATCTCATTGATATTAAGTTCTGAATGAGATGAAAAAAGTTATTCATTTAAGGTTTATGCTTTTTTCCTTGGGTTGATTGGCAATCTAATTCTTTTTTTTACTATTTATTTGATGGTTAGACAGACTTTTTGATGCGAGTTGCTAATTGCTTTGTAAACTTGCTTATGGTTAGCCTACAAAAGCCTTTTGGGTTAGAGCATCAAATTTTCCCTAATCATTAATTTGTCTTTTGGTGTCCTATCATGGCTAAAGGAAGTCATAGTATATTATATGTTTTTGAATACAAATAATAGTTTTTATTAGGTTATTTGTATGGCTTATTGATTGCTACTCTGAATATTCCAAGAATTTATGTTTTACATTTACTTCTCTAAACCATATAAATACTTGTATTGTATTCTTTATGGTATACGAAAAATCTCATGGTTAAATTAACTTGTAATCAACATCTTCAAGGCTAAATGGGATGGCATTGGATTGGCTTTAGTCTACTAGATTAGGAGTTGTGCTGGAAAGATCTGGTAGTAGCCTAGTCACATATGTAACATGAAATGTTTTTAGTTCTTCGAGGTGATGGTCATAACAAGATTGGCTTTTCAAGTTGAGACTGGCTTTATTGTGGATTCCTGACATGTCCTACAAAGAAGAATTTTATGGAGTCAGGAAAAGAATTGGCTTATACTTAATTTGCTACAACCATGCTATGTTTAATGTTTTTGTCTAAAATATTTGATGTTATGGCCACTTAAAAATGTTGGTTAATTTCCAATGAGTTGTAGTTCATTTGGAATTGACCCTGTTTTCCTAATAGAAGGTCTAAGATTCAATGTGAGCATAGCCTTTATTTTTCTTCAAAAAAATTACTTCAAAATTTTTTATGATTATAAAGCCATTGTTTGCCATGGAGTTATAGAATATTTGTTAGTACATAATTTTAGAAGGTAAAGCAGATGGAATGTTTTTCCAAAATGAACCTTAATCATTTATCTATTGGCTTTATTCAATCAGCATCTTAGGATTCCTCGAGCCCATCTTTAATAGCTTTGAAACTATATATGGCCCTCATTAGCTTTGTTTAGCTTTTATTCCTCATCAATTCCACTCTTTAGTTATGAGAATAGTACATAGTTAACATTTTTTTATCTCAAACAAGTATGAAGGGTCACCATTTGTTTCATTGCAATTGTTTTATTTCTTTGCAATGTAAGTGATTGTTGTATTGTTGGTTATAAAAATACATTTCAATTTTAATTTATTTGTTTATCTTTTTGTTTAATTCTCTGATCATGCAATATTTTTGTTTGTTGTTTACAATTTCGAAGCTTGTCATGCACCTATAAGAACTTGGCTTCATATTATAACATTTTTTTATTTCCTCTTATTTATTTTGCATTATATTTTATATTTAAAGATATGTTATTAATTAATTCTTTTTTCGTTACTGGTAGGGAGGCGAGTGGCCTGGTGTCCTGGCATTTTTAAAAGAAAATAATTGATGAGGTAATGCTTGTAGATGCATCCATTGCAATTATTTTAGCCTACATTTATGTTGTCTTTGTTATGATTTTTTTATTCTAGATTGAAACATTTCTAATATTATGCAATAAATTCTATTAATTCTTTGACATCGTTCCATTTCCCCTTCTTTCTAACTAAATGATATGCCTTGCATTTGTCATATAAGAACACAAGAATATAAGAGGGATTTCTATGGATATCAATTTGTGCTTCCATATAAAGTATGATGTGTTTATTAGAAATAACTAATCCATTGCAGCTAATTGGGTTCTTTATTGTCAAGTACTTGATAAGCAAAGTATGTGCTGAGTTTATCATAGGTCTCTTTTAAGTTTGAATAATTAGGAGGGAAATTAATTTAGCAATAGTACATAAAACACATTATACAAAAAAAAGATACGAAGTAATAAACAACTTAAAATTTACAACTATTTTATCAATGTTTATTGATTATCAAACTATGCAAATAGCTATTCAAAACAATTGTTCGTTTTACATATCTTTAGCATTTCGATTTTTTTGTATGATATAATTTTATTTTTTATTTTTCTTTTATTCTTATTATTCTTGCTCAAATAGATTTGAATAAAATAAAATTGACACAGAATAATTTAAAATCTTAATTTTACAAAATTAAAGTTTGAATCATATACGTCGTTGTGTTTAAAAATAATATTTTTTTTTTAAATTTATATGATTATTTTTTTATTAATTTATATTATTATAAAACTATATAAAATTAGCTTAATAAATAGTTTAATAGTTTTAATGATTCATGATTTAATATAAATATTTACATAAAACTCAAAACACATATTAGTTTTACGAAAAAACACATATTACCTAAAATTTATCTTGAAATAGTATGACTGAAAAACACATATTAGTTTTACTGGACATTTTGTTAAGTATTATTTAGATCGCATTTACATTTAAATCATAGTGTTATATAGATGTTAATGTTACCTAAAATTTATCACTATTATTTTATTATTTAACTGAACGTTATCTAAATAATCTACTATTATTCTTATTAACTTGAAGTTGTTCATCATCTAGATGTTGCTTATATCTGCAAAATTCAATTACAATTTTATATAATATTATTTAAAGATGCAATCAAACAATGCACCTAATAATTTAAATAAAATTATAGTTTATGCCATTATAGTTATCCAAATTCCCTTTTGATATTTTATTTTGCCATCAGCTCTTCACAAAATCATCTCAACTTTGCTTCATGCATGTCATGTAGCTTTATTCTTTAGTAATGATCTACTAACCATAATGGTTCTAATTTCCACTTTATGAGTCACCAATGTGTATGCCTTATGTCAACACCTATATTGATTGGTTTAGTTCTCATTATGCTTTTATTTAGTGAAATAAATATATAACAAGTCATTATTCATGCCTAATGATTATGAAGCCAATAACAAGCCTAAGAAAGGTCCCTTTTTGCTAATTGTTTCTTATTTATAGAGAAAATAAAGATTGTTATAGGATATGCTCTCAAAAGCTTTCTAGAACATTAAAGCCATTCTTGTATTTCTCTAATTATCCTTCTCAAGAATATGGGACACCCTTTTTATCTTTTCTCGATAATGTTTCTCTTATTTTCTTATCAACTTGAGGCCATAGCATTGGCTGTGTTAAATAATTTGGAGCATTTACTGCACTAGGAAAGAAAAGAAAGCATGATAGAACTTGGTAAAGGCATCAAACATCTTTTAAATTACTCCAATGGTTACAATGGAGAAGTGAAGTAGGGGTTGGGAAAAAAAAGCTGAAAACAATCAAATGGCTTATGGGTAGAACTTGCTTAGCATTTTGTTTTATTTTTAAATGCCTCTATATATGTGTAGATGTATCTCTCCTTATCATTTCCTTCATTTTTAATCCTCAACCACATATCTATGTTTTTAAATAATATTACAATTTCACATTTAGCTTTATAATAGTGCACTGCAAACATGAAGCACAACTTGACCACAAGTTTATATTCCGATGGTGTTGGTTGCTGCACAGATGAAGTTTTTTCATTTTAAATACATTTCAAGAGAACTATGCATTGCATAATGATGATACTTTAGCTTGATCTTCATTTCATTTGGATTGTTTACTTTGTTCTAGTGATTTTTTTCTTATAAGAGAATAACGTTATGGTGATGTTAATTGGGACATTTCATTCAATTTTTTTCAACTAAAAATTTTAAAAAAATATCTTAGTTGTATTATGTGTAAAATAATTAAACTCAATGAGTTTTTTTGAATTTTTTCAATGTATTATTATTAACTCCCTTGTATTTTGTGGTTCTTTTTTTATGTACAATAAGAAGTTAGGAATGCCCAAGAAGTTGCAAGAGCAGTGTATGATGAACTGGTTTTCTATCCTCTTTCCAAGGATTTTCAGATGCATTGTTTACTTTGCTTTTGCTAGGGAAATGATATTTCCTTTTTTATTATTTCTTTTTTATTTTGGAACTTTGAAATCTTCTTTTTGAAAAAACTTTTATGTTAGCTATTCTGATCTTCTTGGCTTTCAGAACCTCTATTGGGGTTCTCTTTAGAGTGAAAAAAGGAATGAAATAATAATTAGTTTGTTATATTTTTAGAAGTCAATTAGTGACTCAACTCAGAAGCTTTTTAATTAAGTTGAAGAAATTGCTTTGGACTTTGGCCTTTTAAAAGATTCATATGAAAATACAACAGCCTTTCCCAAAGACTTCATGTAGCTTTTCTCCTTCTTTTCTAAAATAATATTGGTAATTCTTGCATCTTTTTATGCTTATTTGTGATTTGTGTAATACATATGGCAAATATTGTTGTTCTCTTTGGTGCTTTATCTAATTTTTTCACCCTTGAAATGATGAATTTTGGCATATCTTTTCAAGGAGAAGTTGGTTTTGGTTAAATCAAGGAATCATTGTAATTATTATCCTATTCATGGTTGTTTTCAAAAAACAAATATGTTAAAAGTGAAATACCTTGCTGGCAACCTTTGAAGAGAAGTTGTGTAGTACATAAGAAAGCTGGCAAATACATTTTGTTTTACAACAAAACTATGTATTTTGACTTGAGTCACATTTTCCAAGTTATCCCTTTAGCTACCAAGGGTAATTTCATAAATCATCAAGGTACTTCACAATTATGAGTATGCGTTGATTATATAGTAATGGAGATGCGAGTCCTATTTTTGCATTAATTCTTTCACCTTATTTGAAAGGGAAAGGCTTCTTAAATTAGCTTGTACTTTTAACTCTAAATTATGGAATGAAGTTTTTTTTTCTTTTTTGCTTATGAAGATAGTAGACTTGTCTAATTGTTGTGATTAACATCAATATCATGTCATTGGTTACCTTTTGGCTTAATGTAAATGAAAACAATATAAATGTTTTCTTCCAACAATTTCTAATGTATCACATGGCAAGATTTAATGACCATCTTAGTCCAATTTTTTGCAATGGTGGCACTTACCATAGCCAAATTAATCTACTTGATCCATTCACAACCAATACTCATTATTAAACTAAATCACTATATGGGGAAATTCATAGGATTTTCCGTGAATAAATCTAGAGTAATCATGTAAGAGAGGAGGGTGGGGGAGGGAGATAGAGAGAGAGTGCAGAAAAAAGATTGTTAGTTGAAGGTCATGCCTCCTTACTTCTATTGCTTCGTTTTAAAGCACAGGCATATGAAAATCACTAATGATTCCATAGAATACTACCTAGTATACTTTGTAGTACAACTCTTATCCGTTGAATAAGGAAAACTTCAAATTAGAAGGGTGCTAATTTTATTTAAAAATCTTCTCATATCCTATAATTGATGGGATGCTTCTACTTGGTTTAAAAATAGTGTTACTCATTCTTATTTGGTTATTGCTCTTATGATTAATTTGGAAAACATCTTATAAAATTTCTTCAGTCTATCTTTTTCTAGATTGGAATTTGGATTGCAAAAATACCTTAAGACCTGGTCCTCAAATCTTTGCTAGATTTCCTAAAGGGTTTCTCTTAGAGGTTTTTTATCACCTCTGTTTAAGTTTTGTAGTTTTGCTTCTCATGTAAAACTGTTCAAATTCTTTGTTCTTCTTGTGAAATCTCCAATCGTAGAGTGCAATTCTTGGGAAATCTTTGAGAACCATTGGTGGAACTTTATGCTTGCTACTTAATGTGTCATAAACTTTCAAGCTCATCATCTCAAGTGGCTCTGTGCTTGAGCTTACTATCTCAAGTTTTGGGCAATCTTCAAATTGGTTGCTATAATCTCTCAAGGTTTCTTTGTAACGGTTGCTCATGGGTTAATACAACTTGTGGCTTGTAGAACTTTTCTTCAAGGTTATTTAAACATACAATAAATGTTGTTGGGATATGTCAAGATTGTCTTATTTACTTTTATTGTTGTTATCTTGATCATTTGTACTTTTTCAAGGATTTATGTCTCTTTGAATATTTTTTAAGTAGAAATGGATTTTTTGGAGAGTCTTTTGATTATTTTTAAATAGAGAACATGAGATAATGAAACTCATATTTTTGTTGTTCCAAATTCTTTTTAATTAATCACCTATGGCATTTGTGCATTTCAGATGATGTAAAGTGGGGCTTATGTCCCTCATCTAGGGGTGGTTCAATAACTCTAAAAAATCATATACTTTGATAGTAGAATTTTTGTCCCCATGATAAGGTCATACATAGGAGATAATACCTCTTGAAATTCCTTATCAATTATGAAATGCACAAGTAATTTTAAGTTCTCTAGATTTATCAGTATTGATTTCTCTTTATGGTAATAGGTTTAGCCAATAAATGTTATCAATGACTTTCTTTAAGAGTTGAAACAATATATATCAAATTGGTTTTAACTTTCTTAGCCCCTTAGTTATTCTTTTATTATATAAAACAATGTTTGATCTCTTAAAATTCTCTTATTGATGATGCATATCATGTCTCTTTTTGTACTATTGCAACAGCTTCAACCACATTTGGATAGCAATTTGAATTTTTTAAATATTCTTGATGATCTTTTATACCTTTTATTTGTCTTCATTGGATGGGTTTGTTGGGAGATCCAAGTTGAGTCAGTTCTATGGTAGATATACTAGACACACCTTAAATGGGCTCCAAACAATTGATTTGTGGATGTGTTGATTTTGAGCATATGATGTCTCTTCTTATATTTATGTTTGAAGAGCTTCAACCACATCTTGAAGTGCTTTGGACTATTCAAATATTCTTGATAATCTTCTATTCCTTCTATTATATTAATAGTTTGACTCTATTTGTTGGGCATATTTCAAAATCCAAGTTGAATGGGCTTTATGATAGATATATTAGACACACCACCTTGAATGAGCTCTAAATAATTAAACTGTGGATGGTTTGATTTAATGAAAATTGGGTACACAATAGATTATGATCTTATGTCTTTTGAGTGCAGAGAGTTACATCCTTTCATTGGATTCATATTTACTATGTTAATGACCTTTATGTAGTTATGAATTTGCTTATAAAAAGAGTATTTCAATTCCACACAGTGTTTGTTTGTCACTCAAGATGTATACATACCTTTGTTAAGAGAAATATGTTACTTTTAGCCCCTAATATCCTATTTGCACTCTATCATCTTAGAATGGTTTTCTTAATCACAACAAGAAATTGTGAAATCATCTTATCATTGATAACCCTCCAAGAAAATCCATCAAAATTGTCTTCTAGGGTTGATTACGTATTGCTAGTGGTATGCATAGACCTTACTTTAGCTTGGTTGGTTTTGTAATGCTTTAGAATGTAGTCTCTTGAATGAATTTCTCTATGTCAGATTCCATACATGGCTAATATATTATCTTTGTAGGTTCAAAATAATCTTGTTAAAAATGTTTTTGTCCAATGTATTTGTATGAAATACTATGATTAAATATGATTTTTTATTTTATAAGAGATTAATTGTTTAATTTTAAGCAGGCATTTTGGATGGTAACAAGTGTGTGACATTTTTATGTCAAGAATGAATGGGTTAGATTTAAAAAATGTAGATTAGGAAAGGTCTCAATAAGACAAATCCAAGGTTATTGTTTTATTGGAATTGGAGGTTTTTTGGGGGTTGAGGACTAAACTTAATATATGAGCTTTATGTTAAAATAATAATGTAATGCTAAATGAAAAAGAGTTTCTTTTAAGTTATATGGTCAAAGAGATATTCTCCTCTGCTTGATGTTGTTTTGCATCCTTATTGAATATGATGGGGAGTTGTGGTACAATTGGGAGCTAAAGGAAAAATAAATTATTAGCTTAAAGAGAAATAATGAGGG
Source organism: Vanilla planifolia (assembly GCA_023846275.1). NCBI lineage: Eukaryota > Viridiplantae > Streptophyta > Magnoliopsida > Asparagales > Orchidaceae > Vanilla > Vanilla planifolia. Next base: position 64,923 of record JAIUJO010000298.1, read on the forward strand.
AGAGATTGACATGAAAGTAGGGCAAGGTGGAGATTGTGATGAGAATTTAGAAAGCAGTATGAGGAGTTTCATGGAGGTGCTTGCTAAGATGAAGAAAGCTTTTGTGTTTTTCTAGTTCAAAATCTTTTCTGATATGTTTTATTTGGGACTATTTGGTTTTGTACCACTCCATCTAGCAATCTTTTAGGATTTATTCATTGCTTGGTGATTCAAACTGTAAGGCATTGCTTGATGATCACTTTCTACTTTCTTCAGTCCTAAGTATTACATTGGCATTCATTTTTTGTCATAAGCTTGCAAATCAACCTCAGCCTCAACTTTTATGAGTAATTGTTGTTCTTTAAATTTCGAGGGCATGGATTGACATAGATCAACTTCTTTGATATTCTCCATTAGGTTTAGACAACCTTAATCTTCCCCTCTTTGAATTGGTTGCATTCAACTTTGGTGGTTATTTATTTTTTTGGTTCTATATTATGGTTCTTTTATCATGATAAGTTATTGCTTTGTAACTATCTATGCAAAGCATTGAATGGTTTGTATTAGCTATGTCAACTATTATTCCAAAGATTGATTGGAGTCTCCATCATCTATAACTATTTGTTCATTTCCTTTCGTGAACTTTTAGTCTTGGCCATATATTTCAAAGATGATGCTTCAATACAAAATGATTCATCCATAGCTTATACCATTGTCAGATGTTGTTGAAAAATAAACTAAATGAATTGAGTGCCTTGAGCAATATTGCACCATCTAAATTTTCTTAATTTGATTTTGTTAAATACAAAAATGCCACTTGTTCAAAGGAAGCCAAATAGAGCTCAACCAAGAAAGAAGATAGAATTTGAAGGGTCAGTTTCCCATATGATCATTGCTAATCAACCCCAAAAAAAACTACGGTATAATATAATATGATTTGTGCATGTGTCTTTTTCCTTGTCCTCGGAAAAATCTTAAGTTTGGAAAATAATTGCATATAATTGAAGCCTGCTTGCCTTACTTTGACATTCCTAATTGACTACTTTAAGATTAGTCTCTTTCATATTTTTTAGCTTAAGCTCTAATAATAGGTTTTATGGAAATGACTTGATTTTAGGAAAATAGTTTTTCTTATGTTCAAATGATTTGTCATCAAATTTGATGTGTCTTGATTGCCTAAGGAGTGCTCTAACAATGAGCCCCACTTCTTCTACAAAATATATATGTTTATTATATCTTTTTTGTTCTTATGATATTTAATTGTTGTATCTGATTATCATTCATATCTCACTTTTTCGACATGCAAATTATCGTCACATCTATATCCACTTGTTAACTCTCTTCATATGGGCTATATGACAAACTTTACATGTTGATTATTACAGTTTTTAAAGAAAAAATCTTACATGTTGATCATTACATTTGCATTATCCTTATACAAAAAAATGATTTATATCAGTTTGAATACTTGCTCAATTCTCCCCTTGTGAGATAATAATCTGGTTCCCATAAATTGCTTAATTTCGTATTCTATTATGTTATGCTTTTAGAGTCTTAATACCATTCTTATGGTGTGTGCGTGTGTGGCGCAATTTAAGTCCCTTATTTTAGGCCACAACTTTATCAATAGATTTATGATCAAGAAAATTAAGGAATTCAATTTTGAGAAGGTATGATATTTTGATCTTGATTTTTATTTCTCTAGTGAAAATACACCACAATTCCTCATCTAAGAAAATCACTCAAACGAAGAATCTATTGGGTAACCAACTATGTCAACATCAAAAACAATTTCATGAGCTCAAGTGTTGCATAGAAAGCATGGAGAAGATTACTATGGTTTGCTAAATCAAGTCTTTCCCTTTTTATTTTTTTAGGATGATGTTTCCATTCTATTTTTGATCCATATAGATGTTGTAAGAACAGAGCCTTCAGAATGATATGGAGAAGGAAGAACTCCTTTCTCAAATTTATTCTCTTCAAAAAGAAGTGTCATGCTTATCATCTTCTTCTCTTGCTAAGAGAAAGAATCTCTGAGAAAACAACTTGATAAGACCATAAAAATTGAAGGATATTGAAACAAACTAAAAAATGCAGTCCAGGACAAAGTAAAGCTTAAGGTAATTATTTTTGTCACAGATGTGTTAATTCAAGTTTGTTTTTATTTTCTTCATAAAGGTGAAGATTTCCTTTTTTAGAGTGAGAAAGGTTAGATTGAATGATGAGTTAAGATCTTGCAAGCTCAATGAGCTTTACTAGAACATAATATGTTGAAGCATAAGTGAAATGCTATATACCAAAAAAATTTGTAGGTAATTATCAGCTATGGTAGACTGGTTGTGTTTTATTTATACTAGGCCCTAAGGCATTGCTAGTTAATTTATGAGCTAGTTAATAACTAGCACCAATGCAAGATGTAATATAGTAAACATATGAGGTGCAACTAGAAGAACAAAGGTCTATTTCATAGAAGTTTAGTGTGCTTCACAAAATCATGAACTTTATTGAGCTAGGCCTAAGCATATGGAAATATTTTTTGAATTCAAAACTTATTTTCTTTATGAGCTATGTTTGTTTAATTTATACTTATGATTGATATTCAATTCCTTATATTAAGTGAATAGGTTTGATTTGGTTTGGTACATTATGTTTGATGCATGTATTGTTTTTGGATGAGTATCAAAGGCTTGTATTCATTGCATTTGAGATGAAGGCTGATATGGCTTCAATGAAAGAGTCTTTGGAAATTACAATGAGAATATGAAGAAGAGGTTGTTAAAAATGAAATTCTAGAAATTGAATTGGATGTTATGCCCAGCAAACTGAATACTGCATTAGTTGATGCAAAACTACTGAAGGAGGATCTTCTTAGAATGACATAAATCACTATAATTGCAGAATAATTAATTTTTGAACTAGTGTTAATTTCTTATCAATGCTTCCAAGCTTTTTTGCCATTGTACTTCAAGCATCTATTGGTTTTGATATCCTATTTTAGAACTTGAAGCTGTTTTATTTTACAGGGATGAAGTTTATCCGATTCAGAAGCTGCATCTAGAAGTTTAGAAGATTCTCTCAGCTATCTATCAAGACAAAAGGAAGACATTGTCTTGGTACTATAATTATTCAACTAATGCTTACGGCATTGAAATTGTTCTTTCCTTCGCTACATTTTTTTAATTCATATAGTTATTCATTGATTGGATCAACAACTTAAAGAAGCTCATTTAGAACTTGAGGTTGTAAAATCCATTACAGATTATAAAGAGAAAACTCTAACAAAGAAACTCAAGATATCAAATGATGAAATTGTTAGTCTTACATAGAATCTGTCCAAGTTATTTGTGAATCAGAGTGCAACTGTGGTTTGTAATTTTGCAATGTGAATATAACATGAAAAATCTATGAAAGTGAACTCATGATTTGTAGCATACAAATTTGGTATGAAATTTTGTAGGATTTTTAGCTGGCTTAAAGGAAATGTTGTACACTAATTTTACTAAAAGTATATCCACTATATTAAGTGCAGTAAAAGCATCTTGTTTCTGCAAATGATTATTTTTTCATTAACATTTTCTATTATTTTTTAATTTTTTCATCAAATATGTTAGGATTGATGTTAATCACAACCTTGATTTTTATTGTCGTAATTTTGTATTAGGATATTCATGATCCTGTCAAAGTATATAATTCTTTAAGGTTAATTTTTCTCATTATTCCTTCAAAATTTGAGTATGCTATATGTTGAATATGTGTACTATTAACGTTGGAATGTGATCAAGAGCACATGCTTGGGTAAGTCCAGTTGAAGTACATGTGGGATGGTTCAGGTTTTTTGGAGGAGAACAGAGAGATAAAAAATGAGGGAGGAAGAAAGAAAGAAATTGATAAGAGTGAGACCAAAACTTGTTTCATGCGAAAAGCCCATGAATGAAGAAAAATCTTGTTTCTCTGAGAAGTCATTCCAAAGGTGGAAACTCAGCCTAAAGTAGTGCAAATTCATGGATATGATCTTAATTTATCTAGTGCACAAGGCCAAAAAGGGAAAAGGAAGAATTGATGCAATTTTGGTGCAAGTCATATGAGAATGTTCAAAAACTAATAATGTTACCAAGGTAAGGATCTTCAAGGAGGCATGCTACTAGCTTCGTAATTCATTTAAAAATTCAATGAGATTGTCTACCATTGCATGTACTAACAAAAGTGAAATTGAAGTTTAAGAGAAAAAATCATACTCTTCCTTCTATTGAAGAATAAATTATGGGCACATGTTTGATTTTCCAAGTTTGTGACTTCTAGGATGACTGCATTAGATGTGTCAAGCCATGCAATTAGCATTGTGTTGATGGTTTGAGGACATCTTCTAGCATATTATTTCATGCTACTACAAGATGCTCAAGGAAACTCATGCTCATACAACAAGGAGATTTTAGAATTTCATGGAGCCATGAAACATTAGTTTTCATCTTTGTTGGGAACGATACATCACACACTTTGATACACAAACACTCCAATACTTGTAGAACCTAGAAGGTTTCAAAAGGCATGACACATTAAGCATACGACCTATCCGTAACAATTCAACATTGTCATCATTTATAGGAAAGGAGCTCGAAATAAGTTGGTTGGCTTTCTTTTGAGACATGCACTAAGTAACTTTTGTTTAAGTTTTGTGAAGTGGGTATAACTAAAGATGCACAAGGAGTATGTGTTAAGAGATAACTAGGATATTGACTTTAATTGGGATTAATCAAATGTGAAAATAGTGAAAGCTATCTAATTTTGACTTAGGTGAAGTTATTCTCTATTAAGGGATACAACTTTGCATGCCTTGTAATGGGGATTAATTAAGATTGTTTCAAGAGACTCATACTTAATGGTGGTTGGTTGCTTTTGAATGAAAGAAAACTACTATCCTGATCTAACAAATAGAACTTGTATTGTTCTAATAAGAAATTGGAATTTGAAAAATTTGTGCAATGATATGTTGTCTATAGTATCATAAATAAGACAATCTCACAACTCTTATGAGGGCACCATTCATGATATTTTAAAGTATAGGATGAAAGTCTCTTCTATGTCAAGTTTTCTTTCAAAATTTAAGGCCATGTTTCTACTAGTTGAAGACTATTCAATGTAATTTGAGATTTAGTCCTTAAAGCCCATTAAATGCAGAGTTCCAAATTGACACAATTAAAAGTATCGGGGGATTAGTGCAACATAGTGCATAATAGTTTCAATAAGATTTGAAGGATACACTTTAAAGTTGACAGAAAAGCCACAAAACAATAATAGGCACTAAGTGGAATATGGTTTCATGTTTAAGGACATTGTACGGCTTCATATCAATCAGAACATTTAAAGGGTGAGGGAAGGAACCACAAAGGCAATATGGAATGACCCATTTTGTTTTTAAGAAGGTTAAAGATAATGATTGCTTGTGTATTCCTTCTCCATATATGGAGATCGAATTAGAAGTTTGTTTTGGGAGATCAAATAGTTGTGGTTAAACCTTCCAACATCGCATTTGAATGCAATCTAGTGGTGTAACTTCTTAACATTGTGTTGGAGTGCACTGAAATCCCATTTTAGAAATTTCATTTCAAAATCAGAACAAGTTGCTGAGACTAATAAATTGTTAAAGGATGTGAGCTGAAGAGCTTGAAGGATGTCACAAAAGTGGCCTAGTAAGAAGTTCTAGTGAGGGATGTAGGAGCTAAAAGATGCAATTGCAACGATAGTATTTTGACTGAAGAATCATATTTTTCTAATTTATTCATTATTGAAAATACCAAATAATTTATTGTGGATTATTCTTTCTGGTCCTTATTTAAAAAGAATGATTTCTAAATAATAACATAAAAAAATATAATTTGGTAGTATCTTATCTAAAATTTTTTGTACAATCATAAATTTTTGTGTCAAATTTAATAAAGAATTATAACTTTTATTGTAACTAAAAATACTAATTAAGTTTAGAATAATGTAGATGTCTATGGACCTTATGGGATAAACCTCATTTTGGTTAGTATGGAACAAGCCAAAGAATAATAATATCTAAACATGATACGTAATGATGTGATATTATGTTATGAAATTGATACCTCCCATAATACAATGTAGTTCAAGGAAAAACCAAGCTAAAGCTAAAGAGCCTATAACATCCTTGATTGAAAAAAGTGAGTGATCATTAGATGATTTTTTTGATAGAGAGTTATTAGATGAGTTACTAATAGTATATTTCTAGATAGATAAGTATATGAATATTCTTACATTTGGAAGATAGAAAAAGCATCAAATCTATATATGTATGTATATATATATATATATAAATATAAACATGGTTTTATAATGTAAATATGTCTTTTAAAGATAAAATTTTGTTTGACTAATATAAGAGAACCAAAAAAGGACACTACCTTTATAAAATGTGATTATGTCCTAATATTGTGGTGTCAGAATGATACTTTTATGGCATGAGTTGAATGAAGCAAACCTTGGAAGGCCTATGACACCAAGGGTTAAAGATGGAAATGAATGATTATTGAGTGATGTCTAAAAGGTTAAAGGAAACAATAGTTGTTATTCTCACATAAAGGATGAAGAGAAAACTTCTAAATTACATATATAATACAAAGGTTTTAAGATATCGAGATACTTTTCAGGATAAAATAATGTTTTATTGATATGAAACTTTGAAAGAGAAATAATATCTTAAAGTGGTAAGGATATGTTATAACGACAAAATATTACAACATGACAAAATCTTTGCTCTTAGATGAGTTACAACAAAATATTCATGGAGCTAGTTGTCATTATGGTTATGCTCATACATTATTCCATGTTAACAATGCCACGAGTGTACACCAATTAACTTAGTAAGTGATATTCTAAGGGTTATTGAAGTCAAAAAGGTTATGAAATGTATTGAAAGGAATCAGTCCTACCCAACTAGCCAATGAGAACTTTATCTTTCGTTGCAACTCCCTTTCTCTAAAAAAGTGCAGCACTATCCTTCCTTTACTAATGGGGGAATTCTACGAATAAAATTTAACCACACTTGAAGCCTATGAAGCCTCCATTGCATGAGTGGTGCCACTATTTTACTTTGAGTAAAACATTAAAAAAATCCATAAAATCATTTTGTTCTTCTCTTTAATTAGCTGATACAAATCTAGTATGAACAAGATGGAGTATAGATGGATTGCATACTTCATTTAGAAGTCATTTTAAATTAAGCAAAGAGTGATGACCAAATTTTCATGAGTGCAAATACTTGTCCAAGATATCATACCCACCTATGATAGGAATCTTATGCATATCATTTTATGTATAAGGCTTGACCCTAAATATATAGTTGGTTTTGTTGCCCATATCGAAAACATTGGCAAAGGATTGAATAGTATTTTTTGTATATGACGTAATCCCATAGCTCTCTGATGTTACATAAATTGTAGCTTAAAATGTGATATTGATATTTAGAAGAGTACCTTAGGATACATATACTATTTGTGTAGCAGTATTAAGCCAAATGCTTCAACATTAGAATATGTGGCTCTCTCTATAGCCAAATTGAAACCTCATCTTCTCAAAGGCATGTAAAGAGAGTACATGATTTAAAAAATCTCCTAAGAGAAAAGGAAAAGTATAATTTTTATTATATTCAATGATTGTGGAAATGTAATTTGTCTAGTAAAGAACTTTGCTCATGCAACTAAAGTTTCTTGCCATCAGACAATTGATTGATGGGGTATTATCAAAATTCTTAGTATAGATATTTAAATAAACATGCTAACAAAGTTAGCACTATTAATAAGTTGATAATATGCATTACTCTATTGAGTTTCCAAGAAAAATGATGAGAAGGAATGATGCACAAAAAGAGTTAAAAATTTGAAGAGATTACCTGTGTAAATGTCCAAGACTCAATAATCCCAGTAAAAAAATATTAAGATGTTGAGTCTGATTAAGTCCATTATAAATGCATATGAAGTTAAGAAGATCAATTGTATTAAGTTGTATAAGAACCAGTAGGATTTCAAAATCACATGTCAAAGCAATGTGAACTATGCAAATCTACTAGAAAATAGATGCTTGAGATTTGAATCATATTTTTCTCACAATTCAGTAATAAGCATTGAAGGGTAATTGATGTAGACATGTAGATCAAGCACTTATTGTCCTTATTTTTTATACGCAAGTGGATCGTGGTGCATGGCTCAAGGCTTATAATAAGTCAAATAAGTTATCAGAATTTTTGTAAGATTAAATAGAATATTTTAAGTGACTTGTAATCTATATTCTACTTTATAGGCTATCATGACATTGAGGATGTGAGTCACACTTTGGGAGGGAAAGCTTAGAGCAGAAGTCATAAAAGTGATTACTCTTTTTACAACTATCTACTTGAGTTCTAATGAAGATGTTTGCAAGTATAAAAATGAGTTTTTTTGGGGGATTTTTATTTGAAATTGTCTTTTTACTATTCATGTGTGTTTTTCATTATTGTATTTTTTAAAGTTGCTTGTTATCACTTTAATAGGGTGAAACAAATGGTAGATTAGTGAATCATCAATTTGAGGAGTTATCTATTATTTATAAAGTTTTGTCAAAAGACTTGCAGAGGTGTTGTTTTAAACAAGCTCCTTTTTTAAGGTGACCCGGATACTACTTTGAACATGCTTGTTAATTCTTTCTTTACTCTCTTTTTCTCTCTCTATCTCCTATTTGCCCGTCTCTCCCCTTTTCTCCCTCACTTTAAACAATTGCTTCCTCTTTCTCAATTTTTTTTTATCAGTTGTTTAGTAAGTATTTTTAAACAAAGCTAATTGCAAATGTCAATTGAAAACCCCTACTATCCCTTCCACACAAACCCAACGAAAAGGCATATTAAGTAAATAGTTAAATAGATGGTTGTTTTTTCATGTCAATCTTAAATGCAACTCATTTCCCACTCTTCATTTTTGAGAAATTATTGAAGCTATATTGCCTCAACCTTAGAAAAAAATGGGGGATTATGTTTCAAATGCAAAAGTAATGTTTTCAATTTCTAATTTAACATTTCATCTTAAATGAAAGTTCCCTCTTCTTTTGAGACTATTTTTGATTTAATACAAGTGTGAATCTTGTATCATTCAATTGTTCTTTTTAATTTTGATATGAGATTGTCTTGATCTTTGTTCATTTTTGACTTACCATGAATAACTGATTCCTCAACTACTATTAGTGTGGATGCACGCTCTTGTAGGAAGCTTCAACAAGTAATAATGAGATCAATGACTTGTGGGCAAAGCTTGGCTCAACGCAAGTGAAACTTGATTTCTATCATGGGAGGTTGAAAGAGAATGTTAACATGAAGCTCATGGACAAAATATATGGAATCTTCCACTATGTTAAAAATCCAACTTCACATTTAGGCGCATTATATTCTTCGCTTGGCCGAAAAACTTGCAGAGAAAGATTGAGCCCTTCTTTCAAATAGGTACTTTTTTGACTTGCTTCTTTGCCCGCCTTTAGGTCCACAAATGGGTCTAACCTACGCTGAATTTAACAATATTTGAAACAATTTTTATTAGTAGTTCCATTAAAAATTGTTCATAAAATATATTATAGAAAAGAAAATTATTTTTGTAACATTTTTATTTGTAAATAATTAGTTAAAAATTTGAAGATTTTTTTGATTAATCTATCATGCAAAGTGTATTAATTTCTTTATTGCAGGATTTTTCTTAAAACAAAAATGGAATTAAATGGTTAATGTGAAAAATTACATTTCAACTTTAGGTTACATTCACAAAATATTTCCTATTTTTTTTAAAAGTCTTTTACCAAACGCAAAAACATTGATATTTTAAAAATAATTTTAACAAATTTTTTTCTCTCATTTTAAACTCATTTTTTAAAAACTCTTTGTTAAACCCACGTTCCAAATTTATAAGTCATAACCTAATATAGTATTGACATAGTATAGAAATTCATTTTTCAAGATCATGTCTGTATAAATTCATATATTTTGAGAAATATGTTATATTATTATAATTTTTTATTAATATTTTATATATTAAAAATATTTATCATTATCGAGTGATAGAGATTATTAAATTCATTATCCCAAATGATGATATGTGATTTTGTTAATAATAGATAATTCAAATTGCTTATTTTGATAATCTCATTGGCTTCTTTGTGAACGATTTTTAGGTTGAAAATTGATTGATAAAAAATGATCATTTTCATTTAATGAAGTTAAAGTAAGCTTTGGCATAAGCTTTTTCTCTCCCTAACAAAGTTCTACTATTGCATAAAAACCAAGTTGAATTAAAAAAATAACTCTTCAATCCATACTTAACCTCAACTAATTGGTGCTCCCTGCTTCACTAGCTGTAAACAGCTTCTCACAACCCTACTAGTTTCTCTTTTCATTCCACACTCCCCTTCTAGTTGCACAAAAGCTTTCCAATATCCATCTTGATTCTTTTTATTCTTTTCCCTAATAAGCTTCTCCCAAGTTAACCTTCTCATTTCATTCATCTTCTCTCTCAACTTACTTTTCTTAATCTACTTGAGCTTTCACCCACTGCCTTTTTTATTCTCTCTTCTATAACATGTGTAATACAATCAAATATAACCTTCAATCCCTTCTATGTTGAGCTGTGAGGAATTAATTTATGAAATTACATTAATATTATTCCCAAATTTGAAATATTTGTATATATATCTTAAAATTCATTACTAATTACTTAAACTTTTAAAAATTATTAACTCATTACCTTGGATTACTTTTGGGAAGCTCTTTTCAATTATTTGTATTAATAAACTTTTTGAATTCATTTAAAAAAATGACATACTTTTCAATATTATATTAATTTAATGATATTTTAAAATATAAATATCATATTTAAAACAAATGACTTTATTACATCCAAACATATATTATTAAAACTTTATTGACTTAATTAATCATTTATACTATATAATATATATGTTAGTCGATCATGTATGGTTCCACTTCCCAAGTTGCTTTTTTTCCCCTTGTTATTTTTACAGAACATTTAATATTAGAATAGCTTTATTTCTTAGCAGCTTCACCATTTTGTTTAACATCTTCACTAATATTTGTAAATAAGTTTGATTAAATTTTGATATCTAGACAAATATAATTAGCAACAAAACAAAGATATATAATGTATCTTCATAAAATTTAAAGATGAAATACATTATGAATTCTTGATATATAAAGAGTCAAAACAATCAAATATATCACATGTCCAACTCCCTTTACAACTTAGAGGGACCAATAAATTTAGATTTTAACTCAATTTATTTTTCAACTCATATAATATCTTTCATTTAACTAATTTTTAATAAATACATGATCTTATTCTTGAAATTTTATTAATCAATGCTTTGCATCAAAGTACTTATTCTTCTTACATTGAGCTATCTTTAATTGATCTTGAATAATTCTTATCCTTTTGTGGCTTTCTCAATAATCTAAGGATCCAATAAAACTCTTTATTTTCTTTTATTCCAACATAGAGTTAACAAATACTTCATTTCATATATAGCCTCATATGATGCAATTTCAAAATTATATAGATAACTAGTATTATTAAAAAAATTAATAATGATAAATGACTTTCTTAACCTTCTCCAAGATCTAATATACAAAAATAAATCTTTTAGAATCTTAATGATTCTCTTTATTTATTTATCTATTTGAGAATGAATGACTGCTAAATTTAAACTTGTTTCAATGTCTTGAACCATTATCTTTCAAACATGCAAATAAAATTTAGGTTTCATGTCTAATATAATAGTTTTTGTGAACCGTGTAATTTAACAATTTGGTTCACATAGATATGAGCCAACATTTATGTTAAACAAGATGTCTTAATAACAAGAAAATAACTATATCTTGTTAATCTATCCACAATCACTTATATTGAATCAAGACCTATTGGTGATTAAAATACCTCTATCATAACATCTATAATCACTTCTTCTCATTTCTATTTATGAATGGGTGAAGGTTATAATATTTGTCTTAGTTTTGTTATTCATCTTTGATTTATTGATAAATTAAACTTCTTAAACCACTTTGACACATTTTTTTATTCCAAGCTACCTATCACATGCTCACATGCCAGCCGCTTACCACATGCCCAATAAGTTAATGAGTGCGTATATGGCCTTTCATGTGCAGAAGCTACACCCACTTGCGTGTAGTAGTTTGTGTTTGCATATATGGCCTTTCAAAACTTTGTGAATTTAAAACTACTCCAAAGTAACTTCTCAGGAAATTAATCTCTAAATTACAAAAACCCTCATCTCCTTCTGATTGCAATATCAAAGTTTGTATGTAGTGAGTGCATTTTTTCAATGCAATGGGGTCTTCCATCTATTTATAGAACTAATGTAGTTGTTCATAATTCTTAAAAACTATCAATTTTAGCTTACAAACCTCCCAAGTATTCTATGATATTTTCATATCCTAATATATTTATCAAATTGAATGTTGTATCATTTAGTGATCATCAAAATTGTTCATTAAACATTTCTATAGCCTTTTGATATTGCTCAAATTTGAGTTGCTAACAATGAGATTATCCATCAAATAGTTTGGTAACTTTCTAAAAGAACTAAATTTTTGGCATATTTTTATTTAATTTTCATTTGATTGTCTAATTATTATCATATGATTATTAAATTAGTTATCGAATGTCTGTTAAATAAACTAATTGGAATTTTATAGAGGTTTATTTTTGCAACCCCTTATGACCATTAATAAAGCAAGCCATTAGATTTTCCAATTTTTAACGGACTAGCCATAAATCAATTATCGAATGTTTTGATGATTTTTCAATAGAATATATAAATGATTCCTAAGTTTAGAAAAAAAATATTTATTGATAGAATGTTTAACACCTATTAGAGAACTAGTCAAATGTTTAATGCTTTATTAAAGAAAGATCTTTCAGCCAATCAATTTTATTTCTCATATAATTTAACTTAGCTAAATTTTCAAAAGCATAACAAAAAGTAAAATTTTAAAAATCCTTTAATAAAATGTAGTTTTAAAAATTTGGTAGATATTTTAGTTTTAAAAATTATGTAACAAATATTTTAATAAATATTTAACATATTTAAGCTAATTTACCTAGTTAATCGTTCAAGAATCTAAGCTAATCATTCCCATAGTTCATATGAATATTTTTCTTATATTTTTCATCTAATTTGTAAGCTTGTTCTTTCATAATTCTTAAATTATTTATATCTATGAACATATATACATCTTTTAATAATCATTTATCTAATCATTTTTCTTATAAGATTCATTACAAAAATTAACATTGAATCTGAATTATTTTAGAGTGATTAAAATTTTAATATTATTTATGATAATTATGTCAAGAGTTTCAAATGTAATGATTAATACCTTTCTTAGTTGAATAGAATATTTCTTTGGCCAGTTTCTTTTATAATTGAGTGGTATACCTTTTAGTTGTATATGTTAAAGTCCAATTTAGATGATAATGGAAGATAAAATATTTTGATAATTACTAATGATGAAGAGGAGATTACACTTGTGACTCTAGTAAGTGATGATAAGATCATATTTATAATGATGTCTAAGAAAAGAAAAAATCCATCTTTTGGATGACTTCTCAGTTGAGATTGTATGGCTATTAGAACATCACATAGATGAACATTATTATAGTGGTGAAATAATTCTTTAAAGATAACTTTATATCAAAATGTTGAAAGGACACACAAGCCATATTCATCCTTGAAGTTTAAGGAGCATCAAAACCAAAGAAGTTTAGGCTCATTAGCCTTAGCAATTTGATTAATAAAGTAGTAACCAAAATTTTTGTGGTTAGACATAGGGTAATGCTTCTAGATATCTTTCTCAGGGAGCAACTTGCTTTTGTGTTACATCGTGCTATATCTGATAATATTTTCTTGAATGAGAAAACAAAACTTATTTGCATCTGTCTTCTTTCAAAGAAGGTTTGATGGTAACAAAATTAGATATGCATTAGGCTTATGATAAGGAAAACTAGAAATTGTTATTGGATATTCTTAGGCATTGGTAGTTCCTAATACTTTTTTGTGGTAGGATTAAGGCTTATATCATTGCACAAAGATTTGGTATTATGTTTAACATTTTTTATTTATCACTGATGCAAGTAACTGGGGGTTTTAGATAGGGATATGCTTTAGAATTAATAACAAGATTGAAAATTAGATATGGATCATGCATATGATAAGGAAAATTAGAATATTGTGTTGGATATGCTTAAAAATTACTAGTTCCTTACACTTTGTTGTGGTTGGATTAAGCCTTATATCACAACACCAAGATTTAGGATGCTTTAATATTTTTTATCTATCATTGATCGAAGTAACTAAGATAGAGATGTCCTCTCAATCCATACCACTTTGGTACAGTATCTAAGTATTTCTTATGGCTTATTAGTATCAGTTTGATCATGTTGTCTTCATTGAGCTTAGGAATTTCCTTTCTTCCTTGATGATTACACACCTTTTGTTTGTTGATGGCATAATGATTTATTAACCATCAACTTGTTGTATAATGAAGAATATTTAGAATATTATAGAGTACTAAGGGCATCACTCTGTTGAGGCGATCAATCTAAACAAATTTAGATCGATATGTAGTAAAGAGATGAAGTACAAGTGTAGAAAGTTGATTTCTTGAAATTTTCATATGCTCAGTTAAAATATTTAAGAAACCAATTATAGCAACAAAACTTCAGAAAAAATAAATGAAATTCGTTATTATTCAAGTAGAAAATTGTGTGTCAAGGTGGACGATCAAATCATTATTGATGGTGGGCCACAATGTCATGATGAACTCAATGTTAACTATTTTTCTTACTTATTGCTTAGTCTACACCTTAATTACAAGCTACATTATTACAGAATAAACCATATTGTTGTGTCATTTTTTGTGGAGTAGTTCAAATGATAATGGTACAATAAACTAAGCCTATTGAGAAATATAGCTCTCAAGGAATGTCTCAGACTTGGAGTTTGTAGTTTTTTGACCTAGTTGTCAAGGCTAATTGCAAAACAAGATAGGTTTGGTGTTACGCGAGATGATAATTTATGAGTATAGTTCTATAGATGAAAAATACATTATGATAATAATACCTTTCATATGTCTTATAGTGCATCTCATACATGTATGTCACTCAAAATTTGATCCCCCTGTATCATAAACAATATGGTTTGATGAATTTGTAAGAAATTTTGTTTCTCTTTTTTTGGATAATTTACTTGTCATCCATCCTATTGCTACAAAAACAACCTAATTTAACATGGATGTGGAGCATTTGATATTCGTAGTAGAGCAAGTCAAGGAGAATGAGGGGTCAGAGCAAAGAAAGATTTAGAAGTTATTCACATCTAATTTTGTAACTTAGATTCTACATTACATTCTCCTTAGGTTATGTCAAATCAAATGAATGATCTATGCTTCACATTTGGTGAGGATATGGTGTTGGACTTAGAAACTATATACAATGACATGTATATGTGCATCAAGGGAGGAGGTCATGTGGGTTTGGAAAGAGATGATGCAACCTTAAGTAAACATTTTCGTTTGGAGATTAGCATTAAATCTACTTCCTTCATACACCTGGCTTCATGCAAGAGGGATTGAGATATCTAAACTTTGTCCTTAATGACATCATACTAATGAAGATGTTAAACATTATTTATGAGAATGGTATATCATAAAAGAACTCTGGTTCAGTAGCTTCGTATACGACTAATTCATCTTCGTGGGATTAAGTATTGGGATGTGACTTCTATTATTCTATGAACGTGTAGGTGGCTATGACTTCTCATTTAGTCAAATGTACTACTTTATCTTTATTATATCTCCGTAATAACAAGAACTTATAGGCACAAACAAAAAAGGTACTCAATTTAGTTGCACATCAAAGGAGAAATCACATTATTGTTGCCACTTTCTACAACTCTTTAATCATGTCCAATGGGAGCTCTGGTGGCCTTGATCAGTTGTTTGTTATCTCTTATTAGACTCCTCTAGTAGGTTGGAATAAATTTAATTGTGATGCAGTTATGCATGATGACAAATGTTAGATTTGGTACTGTTTGATGGGATGACATAGGTAGATCTATTACTATTCTCAAAAAAACCTTTGGTTTCATATCCAACTACCACCATGGACATTGTTGCTATTCTAAAAGCAATGGAAATTTTGAAAGTCTTACTTCCTAATGACCAAGGAATAGTGATTGAATCAAATTACATAATAATCATTATTGTAGTTAATCAAATACTTTCAAAAACAACAAATAATTGTTCCCACGATAGTTCTTATCCCCCAAAAAGTGTGAAGGAAATACTTTTAAAAGACTAAGCTTCTCACCATGCATTTTTATATGGTTTTATTTGAGACCTACTAATGCCTCTCCCAAATCACTTCAATTTTATCTTTTTAATGATTTTATATATGAACTTTGTTAAAGATAGTATTTTGTAGACTTTGGCTATTACTTTATCAAGGAACCTAATGACTTTGATTTCACATGCAGTGCTAATGGAGTCCAAAAAGTGACATCCACCAATCCCTTTGTTAACATCACTTATGATTAAGACTATGGTGGTATCTGATCATCTTCAAGCCCCTAACTCTCATTCTTTATTAATTAAAACTATATTAGCAAATTCTTTTGTAATGATTTTTCTCATAAATTTAAGAATTTGAACTCTGACTATGAGAAATGTGTGCCCATGATTGTCCCTCCTAATCTTTATTTCAATCTCGAAGGCCATCATAAAAGCATCAAAATCCAACAATGTCATACCATGATAATGTATCCAAAGCGTGGGCTTGCCTTAAGCAATTTAACTTCTACAAAGTAATGATGCTGGAGGCACTATCAAGCTAGATAAATCCAAACTACATCATTGACAAAAAGATTTGAGTGGATAGTGTATACAAAAAGATAGACCGATCAAGCCAAACAATGGTATTACTATGAGCTTTTTAACTACAACTTTAACATAGGCTATTGGAGCCAAGATTATTTTGGCAACTAAAACAAGACTTTCCCTCCAAAGGATAACCATTAGGTGATTTAGATTATACTTTTTCAAATTGTTAGACTAATGAAGCCTATATTATTATTTATTATTAATTCCTCACCATGCAAGATTGGGAAATTTGCCAGCTTACTGCCTTCCTTTGATGTGGTAGCCATGTCTCAAGCTACTTCTTTCAAATCAAACCCTAATTCTCCATCAACCATTACCATCATTTTAGGCCTTATATTATGTTCAAAATTTGATATGGCGGAAATGAGTGATGCATCACATACACAAATGTTGTGTGATACAATAACTTATCATGAAAAGTTAAGGAGCCAGGTGATGGCCCCATCGACCTTCTACTTAATAAATGCATCACATAAAGAAGTTAGGTTTTGTTGCATGTATTAGATTTAAAATTATATGGTTTTCAAAGTAGAATGTGCCTTCATAAAAACTACAACTATTTTAATTAGTCATTCACCATCTCATAGTTTAAAATTCTTTATACTTACACATGCATGGATTAATCATTTAGATAAGAAGATGACTTCTGACAAGATCAACCATGTTGAAACACAAAGATAAAGCACTAGGAAGCACCACATGTCATAGTTGACATGTTCATCATGTCTGGTGATACTTTACATTGTGCCATGTCAAGTCCTTATTAGTGTGACACCTCATTCTAACTTCACCTATCCTAAGATATGGCAATGGTGAGAAAAAGACATGCAATTCAAGCAAAAAATGTTGCATGTGAAGAATTCCAACATAGGAGATACTGGGATGATGCCATAAAACATACAACAAAATGGCAAGAACTTCGACAACAAAGGCATTGGTAAAAGTAGATTACACGGTCAAACTTTCACTACAAAGTGAGGAAAGTTGTACTTCATAAAGCCCCACAGAGAGGAAAAAGTGGGACACTTTGAACATGCATAGTGATAAGTCTACTAATTGGGCATCACCTTATATAAGAACCAACACATGGCATTGCTAAAAATCCAAAAAAAATGTTACATCATAAGCCATATGTACAATATGTCACAAGCCACACTTGAGAGCTATGAAAATTGCACATGACTATGGACAAAGCATAACATGAGCAAACCATTGTGCATATTACGAATATTAACAAATTGGGCAACAATCAGAATATTAACAAATTGGGTTAGACCTCGACCCACTGGGCAACAATCTAATTCTCTTGAAGTTCATTAGTCATCACTACGAATTGGTTGCAGATGAGCGGGAAAGATCACTACAAATTTTTTCTTCTCTCTTGATGGTATTCTTATGACTGATGGAGAGGATCTATGTTGCTATGCATGCACGACCTCTTTTGCCTAAAAAGTCTCAAATGAGCCCTTGGAGGATCTCTAAGAATTCCATCTTCCTTGTTAATCGTTTAGTCGTGTTTGAGTTTGGTAAGTCCCCAACACCACCCCCACTCTTGTAGATATATTGTTGCTCCAATGATCATCGAGACCTAGACCTCTTTATTTGACCTTAGATAGGGTTTTCGGGGAAGTCTACAAGATGATTGAAATTTTTGACACCCAGGCAAAAGATATTGTTTCCTTCTTTGTTCGTGGATTTAATGGTATGTCAATATTGGTTTTCCTTGTGTATGGTTTTAGTATAATTTAATTAGGAATGGTTGAGGAAGTCTGTACGTTGGTATTGCGGACACCTAGATACCTGATTATAGTGCTAAGGACATTTTCTTTGTACCCTACGATTTTGTTTAAAGTTGAGTAGGAGAAATATAGGCACCAACACCTACATAAGCGTTATGAAATGCTATCTCAATTTTTTTCTTGAAAATTGATCCATATTTTTTGAAAGCCTAAAGCTTTTCTTTTCTTTTTTTCAAAGATTTTAATTTTTTTCCATAGAAGTAGAATGAGATAAATGGCGATGAGCTACAATTCATGGATGTTAAAGGACAATGTTAGTTTTATTTTTTCATTTTCCATAAAAAACATTTTTTCCAATTTTTTGTGTGATATGAATTATTGTATCACATTGTTAAGGCATGGAAGGCATTCAAGGCATAGGCAAAAAATGGGGAACAACCATAGCTAGGGCATACCGAGCCCTAGGTGGATGTAAGACTTTATAAGTGAGTGTCATATCCCAAGTTTGGAAGGCATTACATCTTGATAACCTAGGCATAATGAAGGGAGATTTAATCTCAATCGATACAATTTACGTTTAGGATCAAGATTGAATGATTTAATTTTGTTTTATAATAAGAATTTGTATTTATATAGATAAAATAATTTGATAAATTGAAAACAGAAACTTAACTAATTTCATTTATTCAAAAGGAAAGTATGCATATTATTAATATAATAGTATTTGAAATAATAACATGTCACTAATTATCTAAATCTAAATGATAACAAGACAATCAACAAAACTAAACTCTTAAATATTCACCCCAATTTATGGTCTAGTGTTGGAGGCATGTGACGATTGCTATTGAATAGTGAGATAGATTTAAAAGTGATTAGATGAAATAACATCTAAGTTTACAACGCAAACTAATATGTGAAATCCCTTGATAAAGCTGGAGCAATAAAGATTGGGGTGTAGATCTACACAAGGGAATGTCAAGGGTTTATGGAATAAATAATAACAATTTCTACCATAATATGTTCTCGTAGCTCATAAGAAGAGAAATAAAACATAAAACTAGTATATAAATTCTATCATGCTTGATGTTCATAAATGAAAAAATAAGACATGCATCAACGTTTGAATGTTACTTCCAATTACATAAATGTTTTAGATATGTTAATTGAACTAATGCCAAAAACATAAATACACATATAAGTTATGAATATCAACATTATGGATAACCAAATTTCAACTTATCAAATTGCTCGTTTGAATTTCAACTATACATATGATACAAAAAATAGAATTAGTATGCATCAATATTCTAATATATCTACACAATACATGTACAAATATATAAGTAATCATGTACGTCACAATTTACTTATCATAAGTCATATATAATATAATCACTTTATGGATATATTGTGGTCACCTTAAAATAGGAGGAACATTATAGCTAACCTAAAGTGAAAGTGAGGTTATCACTAACTTCAAAACAATAGAGTTGTCTCTTTGAGAGCTTGTTGGCTTAGTTATCAAATCATATAATAAAAATGTTATCATTATTTGTCACATTCAACATTCAATTACACTTGTACATAATCAATCATAGAGTTATTAATAATGATGTAATAATATTATGCAACATGATCTTCAGAGGAATATGTGTTATTGGTATCACATGAGCTGCCAATGTTTATGAGAATGTATTATATTCAATAGTAAATATATTCAGTTAGTTTCATGTGAATAAAATTAACATATAAATAACCAACTTATTCTAACATGTTACGTGTTTTTTTATTGAGATAATGCAACAATTTTAAGAAATGAACAAGCTATAGGTACATAAAGATTTTATTACCTAATGAAAATGAATTACATATAAAAGATGATTTAACTTAAACTAAGAAATCAATGTAAGTTCCTCAAGTTGTAGGATGCATTCTTCAAATTGTTAGGTGTCTCTTATTGCATAATATATGTGTTGGGTCCAAACTTCCTTTAGGTGTGCAACACTACTTTAACTAGTGCTAATTTATACTATTAAAAAGTGATGTGAAGACCTAACATATGTTGTACACATTTAAACAATATTAAATTTATTGATTCAATTTATTGTTCTATATTTTTTTTATTTATTCAATTGATTTTAAACAAAGAAACTTATTCATGATATGCTCCTTTGCACCTCCACAAAAATTTGTATCATGCATAGATTAGCCATTCCTAGAATTGGCTTTACATTAGCCCATTGGGATTATTATTGATTTTTGAATTTTTCATGATATTTGTGTGAATGTTGCATGTCTGCTCTCATGTTTGTCTCTATTTGAGAAGAAATGAAAGGATAAATCATTATGGTGTCATTATGTATCATATCTTGATAATGTGAGAAAAATCTATGACTTTGACAACAAGCTAGAAATCAAGGCCAAATAATTTGACTTTGTATTATTAAAATAAAAAAGATATATGTTAAAGAAGAATTTTTCAATCAGAACAAACAAGTCTTATTTAATTAAAAAATATAAAAATCATTACACTAAATTTCATAATAAGCACTTATAATGTGAACAATATAATTTTATTCATAGACCAAATTTTGAAGATGACTAGATAAGTAATTAAGATAATATAATAAAACACTTGAATATACCAATATCAAAAGATAGTTTATTACTAATACTCCAATGACAATTTACTAATCAAGTAAATTGGGTCTGAAAATATATATATAAAGCAATGTTTGATGTTCTAACAAATTAGTAGATGAAACTTCATGTTACAACATGTATGACAAGGTGTTGGAGAATGAATGTTTTACCATATGCAATTGAATAAGATCAAAAACCAAAAGTATGGAATATTCTATCATGTATGTTATTCATGAACAATGAAAGCAAAGATGTGCATCAACTCATAAATGCTATTTCAAATTATTTATTTTGATTAATATTGTTTATCAACTTAATTTAATATAACATAAATGTTCACAAAATTTGTGTACATCAATATTATCCAATACGTAATTATCAAATTTCCCAAATAGACAACATTTACAACCATACACATCATAGAGCTAATTGGCATCATGATCCACTATATTCATCCAAAGAATAATATATGTATATTCATATATGGAGTCATATATCCTACCATCCAATTGCAATAGCTCATAGGTAATATAATTACCATGTCGATTTGGGTTTGAATGATGTTCACCACTATCCTGAAATAGAGGAGTCACGACTTCTTAAGGCTTTTTATTGGATTTACCATCTTTAATAAAACATAAGGATACCATTAACCATCATGTCCCACATACAATCATGGCCTTATGATCAATGGTGAAGTTATTTTAAATGATGTGCTATTACTATGCATCATGAGCTTCAGATAAATCATTAATATTATAAACAAATTATTATAATGTTATATGCATTGAATAGGGAAACAAGTCATATGTGAATAAAGAAAGAACATAAATAACCAATATGTCACTACATATCATTTGCTATCCTTGGAGATCATACACCAATCACAACTATACATATCACATAACAATTTACATCTACATTTTCTTTATACTTAAGATAATTGATTACAAAAAAAAAGGCCTTACATGAATTTTAATATTTTTTAGAATGTTTATGTTAAACTTTATTTATCATGCATCATCGAATTAAGGAGAGTGTTTACTAAAAAATCCATAATTTTTCTCTAATAGGTAAAACTCGCATATTGCGGAAAGCTCTATCCTAAACAGCATTATAATTTGCACAATTTTTTATGTGAACTACATATGTGTGACATCTAGTTAATAGAATATTTACTTGAATGGATAACCCTAATAGTAATTTGTTACCAATTGCTAAATCAATTATTGTACCTAAATAAATGTGAAATTTAATAAATAATCATGAGGACGTGTTTGTTAATTTTTTTGAGATTTGGAGATCGAAGAAAGTACAAGCATGTGAGCAAGAAGTTTTATGTGCAGACCTTGGATCTAGGAAAAAATATGGCTATGGGGCAGCAAGAGGACAATTTAATATGTTGTTGTTACAAATAAAAAAGGGTGTCCAACCTTTCCAAGAAGAGCTATAACCTTAAACATAGGAGGATGGTAGTCATTAGGGAGTAGAGAAGATGATCCCTACTATTATTAATGTTAGGGCTGGTCTAGTTAGGGTACATGTACAACCTATTTCTTATTCATGTATATGATTTATGCTTGTTTATTAAGTTGTACGCTTATAATTTTTTGAACAATATAT
Source organism: Vanilla planifolia (assembly GCA_023846275.1). Lineage (NCBI taxonomy): Eukaryota > Viridiplantae > Streptophyta > Magnoliopsida > Asparagales > Orchidaceae > Vanilla > Vanilla planifolia. Next base: position 87,906 of record JAIUJO010000298.1, read on the forward strand.
GTAATTGTATAATAATCTACTAAAACATAAAGATTGGGAAACTGTGAAAATCAAGTTTCATGTATTGTACATGAATTATTTTGAATAATATGTTGTTGCTTAATGTATTATACGTCAGCCCTAAACATATGGTGTATAGATTGTATATGGACTAGATAGAGAATTATAAGTAATATGTAAAGGGTATAAAGACAAAACAAAGAATTATGTACAATACATGAATTTTTATGTACGATACATCGAGTTTATAAAGGCCAACTAGAAAATTACATACAATGCACAAATTATTATGCATGATCATTTGATTGGACATACAATATAAGAAGAATAAAAATTTCACATAGTAGAGAGTAATACCTAATATGGACATACTATATATCGATGTGATATAAGGCTTCAACCCATGTAAGTCTCCCGAAAGAATTAAAAATTGTTTGTGAAATTTTTGGATACTTAAATGATTGTGGAGAAACAAAGTTTTAAAAGAATTATTATGAGAAGATATTTAAGATTTAATTTTTAAATCTATTGGGAAAGTTTTTTTTAGAATTAAATATATGATGAATTGAATTTTAAGTTTTGGGATTTATTTTTATATATATGAGTTAAAATTTTTTGGAATCTATTTTAGAATATGACTTGAAATTTTAGTAAGTGCAACATGGAGTTTGGAAATTAAAATATGTGTGAGGAAGAAGAGAACCATTCTGATAACAAAATGGCCATGATAGCTCATGGGAAAGGAGATTAATTAAAGGGAGAGTATACAAGGGATATAGTTTATGGGAGTTGTTATGCTAGTTAAAAATGAGAAGAATGTGTGAATGAATCAAGAAAATTTTCTTATGGAGAAATTCTTAAGCTTATGCTCTCCACACCTTGTAGGCATTTTAGATCATTTCCAAGTAGACGACTACTTAGATAAGATTGAAATGTTGTTTAGTAGTGTGGAATGTTTGACCACAATAGAGTTAATTTGGTGGTATTAGTATTAAATAGTGTTGCTAGGCATTAGCATAAGGAAATGTAGAGTCTAATTTGGAAGAAGAGCCCATTTCAAAATATCTCAAAGAGAATTTTATCAAGCTTTTTTGGAATTTTATATCCTAGAGTTGGGTGTAGGAAATATGAGAGATGAGACTAGTCATGTATGCATTGGAATTATTGGCTATAGAGAAAGAGATGTAAATTATTTTGGAAGTGTCTATGAGAGAATTAATTATTTATTTTATTTTCTAAACTAACTCTTGTATGAACATGTTAGGAGTATTTTATGGCATTTTAAGTTGGCACGAAATTTTTAACATGCATGGCATGCCATATGTCACTAATTTGCATTATATTAGGGAAAAAATAGGAAAGGAAATTTTATTTATGTAAATATGATATTATTTTTAAGTGTATCAAAAATAGATTATAAAAGTTAAACAAAGATTTCTCTTAAGAATAAGGTTCTTATTTTAAAAGAAGTCATTTTGTTACCAAATGATTTTACCACATTTTGAAGTATCATTTAGTAGTGAAATTTAATAATAGAACCAATAAAGTGTTGTATCTCACTCCTAGGTATTGTTTAGAGGTGAAACCTAATTTTAAAAGATATGTATCTTTTCTTTTGAGGATTAAACTATAACTGTTAATAGAACAGAAAGGGAAAATGGTTGAATATTAGGAAATGATGAATTAAAAGGGGCTTTTGTTAAAATCAAAGTTTAAAATAAGGGTCAAAATAATTACAAAGAAAATTTAAGAGGATTTAATGTAAAGTATGGAAACATTGCATTGATATATTAATCTCATTTTAGATAACTTACAATTGATGTAATATATTTTGTTATTGGGATCAAAAATATGTGATGACCTAATCTTGTAGTGCATTATAATTTTTCTTAGATGTTTTTTGTCTATTGAGCTCAAAATTTTTGGCTTAGTTTGTTTTGGCTAAAAATTTTACGAAATGAAGACATATCACAAGAAGATTGTTGACTCATTATTTGTTCCTATGGAAATCATACAACAATTACAAATATATTTTAACATGTTCAAAAAAAGAGATTATATTGAAACATGAGCTATTGATGATTTTAAGATATAATAAAAATAAATAGCTTATAACAATTTTTTATTATATATGAATAAACTAATGAGAGTCTTTAATAATGAGAGGTACACTTGTCATAAGAATATAAGGGAGCAATGAGTGTCATATTTGCTTTACAGTTTCTTATGTTTGCTTATATGGTTGTGTTAGAATTTTGTTAATATTTGATGCATGAGATGTTGTGACAATTATGTGTATTAATTTGATATTTGATAGAATTATTATTTTTATTTTCGTTGTAAGAACTATTTAAATTATGTGAATCGTGTCTTTGTGAAAGTGATTTAAATTGTTATTTTTTTGAGCAATGATCTTGGTTTAAAAAAATGATAAAAAGGTTTTCAAAATAAATTTTTTTCTAAATAAAGATTTTCCATTTATCAAAAAATAAGGATTAAATTTTTTTATAGTCATAAAAGGGGCACTTATGTGTGGTACTACTTGTTTGATGCTCAAGATTACATGAATGTGCAAGCAAAGTTTCTATACAAAAAAAGGCAAAAACTATTTATGAATTCATCAACCAATTAGAAATGAGTATCTTTTCATCTTTTGTCAAGCAACATTTAGTATCACATCATGTCTTGGTCAAGTGGCCAATTTAGCATAAACGATTCATAAAATTAATGCAATATCTTTGCTTATAATCTAATGTTCCATTCTGTCACTAATTGTGACAAGCCACTTTTTCACAATATGTCATCACATATAGTGAAGATGTTGTATTTTTAAGTTATGCAATCTCAAAACAACATCATGATAAAAAAAATTGGTTAGTACTTAGGGTAAGTTGATTAAGATTATCATAAAACATTGTGCTAGCATTCTTAATTCTAGCAGGTTTTAGGGAAAATATCTCGTTTGTTGACAGAAAATAGTGTAGCAAGTTTACCCATTGAAAGTGTAAATTCTCCTTGGAGTTGAGATATTCATGATCATAAATATTGTCATTTCATGAGAATTAATTATCATCTTGGTCAAGTCTTATTTTATTAAAAGGTTTGTGACCGAAATTGCATCCCCAACTTTATTTGCTACAACTTTTGTGGGAGTTAAGATCTTCTAATCAAGTAATCTCTTTACTCTAACTTGTTTAAGTTATTAAATTATGAGAAAATATTGTGAAAGTACATTAATAAGCATAGGTGCCATAGGCTTCTTTTAAGAGGTTGAAAAAAGGCCAAGTTTGAGGGAGTTCATATTGCAAAGGATTGTATAAATGCAAACTATGTACCTTTTAATCATTATGTTCACTTGTTTTGACATCAATTCTTACAAAGTTGATCATGCATATAAAGAAGATGTTGAAATGCTTTCTTAATAACCAACACAATGGTATTTGTTATAGTTTATAATGCAAAAGTTGACAACTGTCAAGCAATGGGTTGTGCATTGGTCGCAAAAAATACTCCAAGGGACCATTCTATTTGAATCAAATTGTCATTTGTTGCTAGTTGGAACATCTTCATATTTTCTTGTCTCAAAGAAATGATATAAATGCTTTATTTCCATGGGCATATTTTTGTTGGTTGATGAGTTAGTCTTAAACTTGGAAACAATGAGGGATGTTGTGGTATTAGATGTTTGACTTGAAAGTCCATTGAGTTTTTGTAGTTGTACTATACCATGCAACTTATATACAATCAACAAAGGTGTTGCTCTATGCAATATAGTACTATTATGCATCTTTGTCGTTAAATAATTAAAGGCACAATTAGGTAAAACTCATTATCCTAAAAAGCACAAATATGATTTGAACACCCAATGATTTGCAAAGTTACTTGAGCCAAGTTCGACCTGAGCTACTTAAGTACAACAATCATGTTAAGAACATATTCAAATTACATGAATAACATCATTAGTTGTTTTTTATCAAATATTGAATTAATTATTAGGCTTAAAAAATTAATTTAACAAATAATTTTAAATTTTTGTTCTTGTAAATATGGAACTTGGAGAATAATACCATAGATTTCTTTTGTTTCCTCACTAAAAGTTTAGCACTAATTAACCAATTAACTAAAAAAGAAAAATTAGAAACCATAAGCTAATATATGTGGTGATTCACAAGATGAGGTGAAGAAGAAAAGGAAGAATGACAAGGTGGGGGATAAGGAAGTGAACTCATAGTATTCAACTATGGTGGAATCTTTGGCAATGAGGAAAAATTTGACCTCTTATGGTAGTGGCTAATGGAGCTCCTTTATTGAAAGGAGAGGCTATGATATTAAGAAATGATGAAATAAATAAAGGAAGTGGAAAGACAGTAGATGAAGGCGATTATGATTTGTAGAAGAGTGGGTATTTGTATGGATGGCAAATTAGTGGAGATTTATTCACCAAATTCTTCTTGATTAAGAAGGTAGACTTAGTTTGAAGGCAGAGGCACATTGTAGTTTCTAGCCTTATTGATTTAGGTTGATTTCAATTTTTTTGTATTATAATAAAGCCATAGTTGTTGTCTCAAGTGCCAAACGGGCATGCCTTTGATGTATATGATATAGTTTATATCATTGAGGTTGTATATATGGTTAACATGATAAGATTGTTTGAGGAAGTTCTAATATTTTATAATTATGAATGCATCTTACAAAATTTTCCAAAGTTCGAAGAAAATGTGTGATGACTTATCTCTGAGTAAAGCTTGCTTCAAGAGATAGTTGAACTTAATTGATGAAGCGTGTCAATGGTCTTGAGATATTTCTAAGCTTGTTGATTGGTTATCGAGGAGCATTAGAGTTCCTTGTGTCATCATTAGTTGAAGGTGTTGATTGTGAATGATAATCATTAGTGGGAAGTTTTTGAAGCTCATGCAATAGAGATAAGCTATCAAGGGATGTTCGTGAGGATTAACTTGTGGTTACCAAGATACGAAGCAAGCATATAGCTTAACTTATATTAAGTTGAGGTCTAGGGGCACAGTACATCCCTTGAAAAATTTTCTTGTCATAATTTTTGTTGAAAAGACAATGAAGGTAGCTTGTTCATGTCGATTTTTAATATCATCCAATTGAAAACAATCTTGATTCGTTTCAGTTGACATGGATATTTGGTTTTCCATTTTTGGTTTTGGAAGGTCGATATATGTACCTTTCTCTCTTTTTAATCATCAAATTCTTATACAAGTTTTTAAATTGGTTTCCTTGTATCATCACTTTGTGTCTTTTTGTCTTGCTAGTATATGTCTCTTTGAATTCTCCATACTTACACATTGGAGTCATGTTTTATGAGAGAAATTTTTTTTAACCTCAGTTTCTACTTTGTGTTTCTATCAATAAGATGATTTGTAATTTTGGGCACAGTTTTTAGATCTTCTACACACTAACTCAATTGTATTACCAATATAATTATCAGTGTTATCTCGCATATGATTTGTGTTTTGCTTTATATCCTAGAACATAAATCTAAGACTTCTATTCTTGAATAAATTTCTTTTTTTAACTTTAAGTTAATATTTTCTATTCTTGGTTAATTCATTTTTTTTATCTCTTGCACATTTTAAAGTGGACATCTTAGATTAATAATTGGTGTTGGATGGTTAAACATTTCATGGTATCACCTTGAAATTTTTAAAAACAAAAGTTCTTTCTTCCTCTTTAAGAAACAATCAATGTGTTTAAGAGACTTTTCTTTATAAGTAAAAAAGAACAACCAATCATAAAATCATATGCAAAAGTGAACTAGAAATTAATTTTATTATCTTTATTAACATTCCCAATCCATAACTACCAAGATATTGTTTAAATTCTTTTTCTTTTTACCTATATGCTATTTAAGTCTCTTAAAATTAAAAATGTTTTCATGGATGCTTAGTGTAAACTTTTCCAAATCAATTTAAACTTTTCTTTAACATATTTAGTCCTCCTTTAGGGGTGTTCATTACCAACATTTATGGCTCGCTTTGTTATAATGAACTTTGAAGCTATGATCTTATCACTAATCCTCATAACATCTATTACACCTTTTAAATTATTATTCAAAATTATGACAATTCTATTTTTATCATGTTTCTAACCTTGTTGTCAAAACTTAAATCCTAAAGTATTAAATTATTTTGCCTTGTCTCATATCAACTTAGCTTTTTGGACACACAACATTTTCCTTTCATTGAATAATTATATTAAAAAATTCCATCAGCTTTCTAACTAAATTACATATATTTTTATATCCTATAATAATTTTTGTGTCTTGGACTGGCTTCTTTATTCAGTCATCCAAGATAATGTGGTAGCTCTTGCTCATTTAAGGCGACATCTGGGGTGTGTAGAGCTTGTGCTCACTTGTCACTTTATTCGTGCAGTACAATGCATTCCTTCCACAGGATGCATTAACATTAATGTAATTTTGTTTGGGCTTCATGTCATTTTTTTGGTTAGTTTTATAAAGGTTCTAAATTGCATAATATAGCCCTTCACTTCATTTAAATAGAATCTAGACTTGGAAGAAACCTCTACATTTAGCTAGTAAACAGGTTTAGAAGGAGCAATTCTATTGTTTGATTGCCTAATTTGTTGAACATACAGGTTGACATGTGTGGTAGAGTAGTTCATAGGCTGGTGTGTATTTTATCCATGAAATTATGGTCAATGATGTTGTGTAATCTACTTAACTTTTGCTACATGCCAATCCATGTTCAAAAATGTAACTAGTTAATCTGAAAGTATTTTTAAAGAAGATAGGAAACAATTAAATTTATATGGCATTATTTCAACAAGGAGAGCAAACATGGGTCATCCATAAAATGAACTAAGGGTGCCACACTAGAATCCATGTCATGCAGTGAAGCCATCACATGACATCTCAGGAAATTCAAGAAAACATCAGTGAACTATTATTGTGACTAGAAATTTTCATAAAAGGAAGTCCATACTTTAATAGCATGAATTAACCACTTGTAAGAAGTTCCAAAAACAATGGAGATGATCTTTTCTATAAAAATATAAATCAAAGAAAGAATGCAGAAAAAATGGAATAACAGCCTGAAGGAAAAAGATGTGAAATGAATGAGAGAAAAAAACTAGAAATATAATGCCAGAGTCACTGAACACCACAAATCTTTGATATGCATTGAAAACTTAACAAATGTTGGATTCACTTCTTGAGATCTTAGTCGTAGCTTCTGAAGTGTTCTGTCCGTAGTTTCTAGACTTGGTTGCCTTCATCATTGTCTAACTCATTTGTATAGGCTTCATGTTCATCTCATTTAGTTTGCTACCTTTAATCATTTAATGTGTATCAGTTTAGCAATAATATTGTGTTGTTTGAATTTAGAAAATTAGACATGAGCTCTGCAAGCATATATACACGTTTTAAATAGTTTATTAAATTATTTGATGTGGTCCATATTAATTGTATGTTGTTGGAATGTTAACATTAGAAAAATGTCATATATAATTAATGTTAATTAAAGAGGAGTACATTTGACATTGGTTCTTGGAAATATTTATGTTTGGTGTATAGTGAAAGAAAATCATAAACAACTCTTATATGGAGGAATCAAATTATTTTATGCTGCAAGTTTTCTTTCGAAATTATAAAATAAAAGTGGTAAAATAATGTTTGATGAAAATAATTCCTTTGATGAGGAATGCAGAAAAGCTTTTAAAATAGTACCTTGGGAAAGTTGTTTGGATGGCTCAAGGGAAGAATGATGTGTACTACATTAGGATGTTAAGGTCATATCTTAAGTTCACTTGGTCAAACAAGGGTTGATCTTTATTCCACATGGATTAGCCATCTTTTCTTCTTTGTTGTAGTTTTATTACATATATGTTTTACTTTTGAGTGCTCATATTTTTTAAGGCATGATAGAAAAATAGATGAAATATGTTCTGAGTTACTAGTCTTTCTTGAATATGGACAATAGATGAAACTAGTAAAATTATATAAATGGAGTCCTCTCTAAATTCAATTTTGATTTTCAATTGATTAGTGATGTTTGGAAAGAACTTTTGGTTATAGATTAGATCACAAGTATTTTGCATTGCAGAATATGTCAAAATTTTCATTTGGATTAGCCAGCAAACTTTGGCAATATTTTTATGGACCTTAAGAATTTTAAGCTATCAAATTCAATTCTTTGATTTTTATATAAGTTCCTCTTGTTTGATGCACTCAAATAGGTATAGTTTTCTTAAACTTATATTTCTATTTATGGTTTATCTTCTCCTCCAGTGGTTGAATTTGGTTAAGTGTATATGTTATAAATAACATTTTGAGAAATAATTGATTTACATGCTATTTCTTACCTGTAAAATGTTTAATTAACAGGTACCATTTATTCATATGGACAAACAAGTAGTGGTAAGACATATACTATTGAGAGGATCTGCCAGTTAATTGGGAATCATACCACTTTCTATTCATGAGTTATTTAGAATTATTCAAGAGGTCGTTTACCTCTACAACTATAAATCCTTCTAGCCTTTTTTATGAATATTTTTTCACAATTTATTATCATTATTTTTTATATTTTTTGATGTGTTCTTTTTGGGGGATTGTTTTTTATCTTAATTTTTGTCCTTTATTACACTTGCCCTTTTGAAGTAATAGAATAGTTTAACATAAAAGTCCTCATTTACTACATAGATGTCCCTAACTATTAAATTTTTTTTTCGTCTACGAGACATTGATCTGTTTGTAATTATTAGCTTAATGTTTCATCTTTAAAAGGAATCAAAGTTTAAGTAAAACTTTGTTTAATCTTGTGTTGTCTACATAGCTATTTAGCTTTATTTTTTGTCATTTAGAAAGTGGATAGAGAGCTACTTTTTCGAGTGACTTATTCAATGAGGAGATCAATGACTTGTTGGCTTCTAGGCATCAAAAGTTGCAAATTCACGAGTCACTTGAGGTATATTTCTAGTTTGTTCAATATGGTTCTGTGTTGCTTAACTATTAACTTTATTTATTTCTATTTAAATTATTAGGTTCAACCATATTTATGAAGAGAGGCATATATGTCGCTGGTTTGAAAGAGGAGATTGTTACCTCCCTTAGGCATTCTTCAACTCATGGAATTTGGTGAATGTAAGGCCAAAACATTATTTCTTCATTTCAGTTATATCGTAGTAGCATTGCAACTTAAGGGAACAATTTCTTTTGTTTTACAGTTCATCGACACAAACATGAACCTTTACAGTAGCTGTTCCCATACAATTTTTTGCATGGCATGTATACTTGTTTGTTATCGTGCTTTCTGTTAAACTTTTTTGAAGGATCTCAACTAATTAAATTTAATTCCAAATTGTTAAAAGCAGGGAGACAAGTGGAGAAGGTGATTCAATTAATTGTTTTGATGCTATTCGTGTATCTGTTATGGTATGTTGTTTTGATGGCAAAATAATCATGCTTATGTTTTGTTTGTGTGTCATCTCTTATGCTTCTTTTTGGAATAATTCTTGATGGTGTGCATAATGTTTTCCTTTTCTTTTTAATAGAATTTGGTGCATCTAGTTGGATCAGAACATGCTACTAAAACCGATGCAAAAGGTGTTCACTGGAGAGAAGGATCAAATATAAATAGGTGCTTGAAGACCCTTGGTACCGCAATTAAAAAACAAAGTGATGGTGTTGAAAGTCAAGGGTATGTTGCATCGTTATATTTTTTATGTCAATTATATGGCTCGCATTTTGTTTCACATGGAAGATTGTGATACAGTACTCATGTACCATATCGAGACAGCAAGTTAACTAGTGTTTTGCAACCTTCTCTTGGTGGAAATACAAATACTGCTATGATTGGTAACACCACCCTTTCTCAGGTTCCTTGTTCAATTTATTAGATTTAAATTTATTGAGGAATTTACTGCATGAATTCCCATACAGCCTATGCAATTGACCTAACAATAGTTAAAATATAATGTTGTGGGCTATTAAGGTCATCAAAGATGCCTAACACAGTAGATGTAAATTAAATTTAATTAGAACCTTGTAAGCTTTGGCTAAAAGTATTGTCATGGTTAAGCCACTAACTTGTGTAGCCTTAAATCATTTAATGCTATCTATATCCAATTCTATGTGTTCAAGGGACTAAAATCAGTTGCACATGTACAATGAAGTCATGTCGAATTTAATGAAGAGCTTGATTTATCTGTGCTGTATTTTCATCTTACGCCCTCATTGGCATTCCTTTTTTTAGAATCACAAGAAGTGAATGTGTGAAAATGGTAAGAAGCAAATGAACAAGGTGAAGGGAGAGGAGGATTTCTTCCATAAAAAGATTGAACTCTGTAAGAATCAATTCAAGTGGTTTTGAATTCATAAATTTCAAGCTTTTACTTTTTAAAAGTTTTTGTTTATCTCATATATCCTCATCATCCTTTTTTTATAGAGCTTTGGGTATAATATTTAACTATAAAAAAAGATGTGATTTTGATAAAACATTTTAAATTCTACACCCATTTTGGTCTATCTACTTGCCTGCTCTGCACACCCTGCATCTATACAGCTGTGTCTGTGGGCTATCCAGGAGAGTGGTTACTATTCTTGCAGCAAAACATACATGTAGTTGGTCATTACACGTTTGCCCACCCCATGCAAGCACACTTGCCTGGTGTGTCATGCCCTTTTGCATGTGCTTATGCACCATCACATGTGGCACTTGGCCAGTGCACTGCAATGTCTGCTTTAATAGCTTGTAACATGTCTCTAGGTACGGCCCAAAAATTTGTCTTGTTGCTTTGTGTTGTTTCATTGATTTTCATTTTTTTTTATCTCTCCCTTGATTTTTTTTCATCAATTTTGGATTCAATGAGATTGAAAGCAATCTCATGATTAGTACCTTGAATATTTGGAAATTAGTTAGAGCTTCCAATTCTTTTGATTGTCTACTTTTTGATTTTGTTCATGTTTCAAAGTTGTTGGAAAGACAATGTAAACTTATCCAAGCTCAAGTGGTTAAAATTGTTTTCCAAGTTTTGAAAGAAGTCTAGATCCCTTGAAGAAAAGATTTGATTTTTTCTTTTTCACAAGAGCATCTTCTCCTTGCATGATTGGTCACTTTATGAGGAAAGACAATGTCAACATGATATCCTTAGCTTTAAGAAGTTTATCTCTTGTGGATTGCTCAATATGCATAGTTTTGTTGGTTGCTTGTTGAAGAAAACAACTTAAACCTTTTTTATGGTGATTAAAATGTGGGAAGGAATCAAATTCCCTTAGAATGACTATTTTTTTGTTGTCTTGATGATTGAATGCAACCCTCTGTTGTTGACATCCTTATAGACTACTTGGGGCTCTAATTTATCCTTCGTGCTCAATTGGGTTAATGATCCTTGATCAATAGGATTTTGAAACATTGATTTTCTTGCGATTCTTGTGACTATCAATCTTTTTATAAATTTATAGCAATCTGATCAGTTGTGTTCATTGTTGAGTTCTTCTTGGATTATTTCAATATCATTTGGAGGAATTTCATTATGGTTATCATTTAGGCCTTTGTTACAAGAAGGTTTGCACCAACATTTGTGTTATAGATGTCATGCTTATTGCAAAGACAATTATTTCCCAATCAATCTTAAAGGATAGACCAATCTCTATTTCGTACTCATGATATTATGGAATAGTATAGATGAAACCAAGGTTAAGTGGTGAATCTTAACAAGACTTTAGAATTATTCAATAAGGCGATGGAACTCAAGTGAAGGAAGTTGTCAGTAGAGAAATTACACATGCATTAAGTTGTTCAATTAAAATATCTATGTCTACTAATTACAATAGCCACTTCAATTTTACCATTAAATGAGTTGAAACTATGTCAAGATAAATGATTACGTCATTTTGAATATCAGGCCGTATGGTCATGATCCACTTAGTGTTAATTATTATTCCAATGTATTACTTAATCAATTCTTTAATACTAAAGGATACTATTATAGGGTGGTTTGAGAAATTGATAATCTATTATTTATGGAGTAGTTCAAATTTTGGCAACACAATATATTACTTCTACTAGAAAATGGTTACTCTTCAGAAGCATTGTAGGAGACTTATAATCTATAATTTGTCAACTTGGCAATCAGCATTTTTGCAAAACATTATAAGTGAGTGATGGCTCAAGAAGATTGTTTATGGGTTCAATCCTTCAGGTCCATGTACCTTACATCTAAGTTATTGAGTATTGCGACCCATTAGATAATTAACAATATGAATTACAGGATTTTTGTGGGTGATATTATTTCATTCTCTTTAGATAATTGTTTTGGCATCATCCCTATTTCATCATGGCCAAAATATCATAACATGGAAGAGGACCATCCAACACTTGTAGTGGAGCTAGTTATGAAGCATGATGTGTCAGATTTTAGTGAGATACAAAACTTAATTTCGCTAGAATTGGCAACTCATATTCTGCTTTCTCTATTGGCCAAATCAAAGGAAAGAGATGTGTTGTGCTTCAAACAATGCGAGAATACATTGTTGGACTAGAAGATCATCTACAATAACATGTATATGTGCCAAAATTCTACTAGAAAAGATGTAGTGCGGGTTTACAAAATGAAGGTGAAGTCTTGGTTAACATATTTTCATGGAGATTAATGCTTAATTAACTTCCTACTTGCTCCTATCTATGTACTTGAGGCATTGAGACATTGGAGCATTTTTTATGGGATACTAACGTGTTTAAAGATATGAAACACCATTTGTGGGAATTCCATAGTGTGAAAGAATTATGGTCCAATGGCCTCACAAATGAGAATTTAAATGTGTTGGGTAAAATGTAGGAAAATTGCTTCACTAATGGAGCTTCTTAGTTGAATTTTTATGAATGTGAGAATGGCTATTACATCTCATATAGTCAATTTTGCATCCTTTTGTGTTAATTAATCTTTGCTTTAAAAAAATATGTAAGCTTCTAAGGAAATGGCTCTCAATTTTAGCTGCACTCCAAGGAAATATTTGATTGGCTACTATAACTTGTTTCAACTTTCCTATCTCATATTATGGGAGCTCTAAAAACCTCCTTGGGCTTCTAGTAATCTCTTATTGGACTCCTTCAATGGGATGCATTATAGTCAACTATGGTGCAATAGTGCAAGAAGATGTTAATGTTCAAATTGTTATAGTTGTTGAAAACAACAATGGTAGACCTATTGTTATTGTCAAAAAAACTTAGATTTCAGGTTCAATTATAGCCATGGAGACTATTGATATTCTTGAAGTAATGGAACAACTTAGAACTTCACATGCAAATATCCAAGGACCAGAGATCTAATCAAACTCTACTATGATAATTATTATAGTGATTGAATTATTGTTGTCTAAGGCAAATAGAAGTACCTACCATTGAGCTATTCTTATGCTCAGGGTATGTAGCCCTTCAAACAGTCTTACATAAAGTACAAATGTAACTGTGTTATGGATTGGATGGCTCAACATGCATTCTTGTATGACTTTCTTTGGGACTAGTTAATGCTTCTTTCCAAATCACTTCAAGTTTTACATTTTATTGATTTTAGGTATGAAGCTTCTTAAGGATAGTATGATGTAGGCTTTGACAATTTCTATGTCAAGGAACCAAAATTTTTATAGGCATGACAGATAGAGATGTACAAATGCAATAAATGGGGTGTAGCAAATGGAGTCGTACATACAGATGGTGATGTATGATGGGTTGGTTGGTAGCATCGATGACAGATGGAGGCAAAAAGTCTAATTTAGATGGAAATTAGATTTTCAAAACATTTGCAGTGTGGTCAGGGCAAGCTTACAACTCTTTATTTATTTGATTTGCTTCCAATTGCTTCAAAAATGGATTTAACTCCTTATCATCAAAATTAACATTGAGCAGAGTTAATAATGTAGTTAACTAAATCTCGTAAAATGGTGAAGGGAACAAAAAAGTAATATTTTGCAATTGTCCCCATCATAGGTCGATACTGATGTCCTTCATTCAACTAAACAAAACAAAGAGTTGAACATGCTTAGTATGTTGATCCAAGATGTCAGAATCATCCTTAAAGTTAGAGCACTAATGAGTTTTTTTTGTGAAATTTAGCATTATGCAAGGACCATCGTAGTTCACTTTATGGAAATGCCTTAGTTTGAGAGGGCTGGCTAAAATGAGATTATTTTTGAATAAGGCAAAGTTGCACATCGCAAAAAATGCTATAGGAAGAGGAAAAAGAAAATCCACCTGATAGTGAATAGGATTTGAATTAACATACTAAAAATATGTACTATTTCACAAGAGAAGTCTCCCTATTCAAGATGTGTTGATGATGGTGATTTGTGTGGTTGCACACAACATACCTCTAAAAATGCTACAATTATCATGAATGATAATTATAAAAATGGCAAACATTGATAACATGGGCTGTCTAAGGTTACCTTTAATGAAGCACTTATTGGACAGAGAAGGACCATAGATAATATGAAACTAATGGGAGGTCTTTATTAACTGCTCAAAGAGACCAGCCAATTTAGATGCGAAGATGCTAGGACCAAAGGGTACCTCATTCATAATTAATGATGAAATGCATTTATTGATTGAGGGGTGTGAATGATGAATCCATTGCCACTAATTTCATTTTTTGGGTAGTGTGTACAATGGTTGTTTATCCTTTCAATAAATATCTAGAATACTATAGTGTAGATGGGGCCATTTAAGAAGATTTTGTGTTGTGTTTTGGGTTGGATGTTTTTGTTTACACATTTATTCAACTATAGAATGAGATTACGTTAGGTTAGGAAATCCAAGGTTTGTTGTTAGCCTTGCATTGGGTTAGACATAAGGACACATGCACTGAAAATGATTATTTTAGTGAATATGTGTGTTTTAGTCTAGATTCATTTTTTTGGCACTTCTACTTTTGTGTTAGGACATGGGGAATATGTAGTGCATTATAAAAGCTATAAGGGATCCTATTCAGATTAAGAGGTGGATGACATTTATGCAATGGTCATCCTTTGCAAGGGTGGGTGTTAAAATGGACCTTTCAAGGCAACTTTAAGTGGGACTATGGACGATTTGACCCTTTGGCTGGTCTTTTCAATGGTTTTTGAATAAGGGATAATGTATACTTGGCTAACTGATTCACATTATTTCTATAATTGAGAGCTCTTGTTCATTAAATGCAGACTTTATCATTAAAAAGATGTGGGGGCTACCTCGATGCAGATGTGGGAGCATCATAAGAAGAGATGAGGACTTTGACCTTGGCTGGTAATTCAACCAAGGAAGAGGAAGTTGATTACATTAACATTGCGGTGTAGGATTAAAATAGGAAAAGATATAAGAAAATAATAGATAAGAAAGCAATACCAACATTAAGATATGGAGCAAGTAATGCAAATGGGTAGGTCCTATGCCAAGCAAGATGGGCATGTTGGAGGCACACTCATGGTTGAATGGGTATCGAAGCAAAAAATGTAAGAAGAGGATAAACCCATTACAAATAAGATGCACAATCCATTAAGTAGTAGGGGAGTTTTGGGAGGCCCTATTAGTTCTTGGCCTACTTTGATGTAGAAATAGGGGAAGTACAAGGCATTCCCATGTGTTTAAAATCCATCTTTTATTATAGTATGACTAAGAGAGTAAAAGAATGGAAAAGGTACTATGGAATGAATTTTTTAAGATTAGCAATGGAAAAGTGAAAAATGGAAGGGGAAACTCCCTATTCATTAAACAAAAAAATAGCGGTGGCCAGGAATCTAAAAACAATTTTGGGTAGAGCATTAAGTAGCAACTTCATTTTCTAAGAAAATTTAGAAGATGGTCATATAGCTACACTTTTGTTGGGATCACTTAGAAAGAATATTCAAGATTGCCTATGGTTTTACCTTAAAATGAATTAAGGATACTATGGTTGGATTTTGTTAGGACAAAGTAGTTAATTGTATGTTTGCATTAGCAAAGGTTGCATTAGGCTGTCATGTGATAGAATTTGGGTGTGTTGTATAGCTAGCATTTGGCCTATTTTGTTAGTTAAGGATTAAGCCAGGCTCAAGTATGGCTATAGTTGTTGAGAGGGGGATTCAAGATAGCTTTGGTGCTAGTTGTGGTTATTAATAGCTTGGAAATTTTTTCCAACACCTATAGCATAGGTATGTTTCATACAAGAAATTAAGAGGAAGTACAACTCTTGAACATGTACTCTATGGAAGATGGTTTGAGAAATTATAAGCTACTATGGATCTCCAAGTATGTTGATACAATAATTGCTAAGGAAAAGTAAGTTTTCTTTGTTGGCTTGTATTACATAGAAAATTATAAAAACCTTAGGTATAGCAACAACTCAAACATGGCCTAGGAGTGTCAAATAGCATGACATTGGAAGGATTATTATAAATGGTATAGTGCTACATCTACTTTTGGCACAAATACTATGGTTAATAGTTAGATGGTAAGATAACATCAGGTTATTTAGCCCACCATTTAATTTTGAAGGGTATCATTTAAAGTGTTGGAAAGATTGATACATATGTACTTTGGAGTGGATCTAGTGTGATTAATTCTATTCATTATGCAAGCTATAATTTGGTGATCAAGGAGTGTGATGGCCTTGGCATTTATGATTTCTTTAATTGGTAAATCACACTAACTACTATGTGCTATAGGAATTTGACGAGTCAAGAAGAAGGTTTATGAGTTCACATATTTAGGTCCAAGTATGGTATGACAAATAATAACCTCTATGTGTCCCATGAAGCTTTCCTTACATGCTGTTTACTAGTTTTTGTAATGCCTTGGACAAGTGAGAATATAATATGGCATGTTGGTAAAGTTAAACAAGTATACCTCATGTCAATCAATTGGCTTTGATTTCTCTCAATTAAAGTCTGGCCATGATTTTTTTACATGGATGCTGAATATTCAGTACTTGTGTAGGAATTTGTTAAGGAGCATAGCATGTGGGATAATGATAAGATTAAAAATTTGTTTGTTATTACTTTGGTTTCCATCATCTTACAATTTCCAAGGGAAAAATCTAACGAAAGAGATATGCTATATTTAAGATAAAGTGAAGACACAATGCTAGAATCCAATATATCTCTTGTAGCATTCATAGTTTCCAAAACAAGGAAAGAAAGGAAGTAGTCTAAGTTTGGTACTTAAACTTACAACCTTGGCTGATGGTGTTTTTGTGGAGATTGATTCTATATTTAATTCATACTCATTCATGGTTGTGTGTGAGATGTTTAGTGCTGTAGGCATGTTACACATAGTGTTGTAAGGAGGATCAAGATATTGAATACTGACTTTGGGAAAGTTGTATGGTGAGAGAAATTTAAGGGACTAATGTCTCCACTGTGAATCTTGGAGCTGAAGGGAGGAATGGTATGCATTTTAAATCATTCAAAGAAATGTTTAATTAGATAGAGACTAACATTTGGGTTGCAATGTTTCAAAATAAATAACGATTTCTATTGCATTGTATCAACATTTGATTAATTGAAATGTGTATGCACATGTTGGTAATGTGTTTTGCCTTACTGCTCTTCTAAGGAAAATATAGTTTTATACTACCATAGCTGCATGTTCTAGCCATCCTAACCCATCAAGGAGTTCTTGCAACTTCCACAAGTTGTATGTAACCTCAAATTTTATCCTCTTCCAACGAGATGGGTTGAGCTTAATCACGATATGGTGGCAAAAGTGAATCTTAGTACTGGTATTGGCATAGTTATGTGAGATCATTTGGGCAAGCCAATAACTATTGCTGGTAAAAAGTGCATTTTAGAGGTAGCCTCTACCATGGAACTTATAGCCATTCTTAAAGCCATGGAACTCCTTGGGGCTTTATTTCATAATATGCATGCTATAGAAATTGAATCCAAGTTGACAATAGCTATTCTTGAAGTAACTCAAATGTTAATGTCTACCTCTTATAGGAGCAATAATCAAAGTGCTATTAATTTTGTGAATGGTTTGAGGTCTTTCAAGCTTTTGCATACACAAAAACATGGTGACTGTGTAGCTGATTGGGTTGTGCAGCATGCCCTTTTATATGATTTTATGTTGGATTGAGGAATGCCCCTTTGCAAACTACTTTTGCGATATCTTTACTCATACTTTATGTTTGAACCACCATAAGGAGAACATAGTGTAGACTTCAGCAATATCTATTATCAACGAACCCTCATAGCTTCAATTGCATTTGGCATAACATATTGTGTCATATCATAATACTACATGTTTAGAGGAAGCTTGGAAGTGGTAGTGTTCCATGTTACATTGGGGTAATATTGGAGATCACAACATGAGATTCTTTCAGATTTTGGCTACTTTTACATATAGTAGAAATTATATTCATCCACTTAAAAATGATAGAGGGGAATTGGTAGCTTCCTCAATTGAAATTAAAGAAATAATCATGCAATACTTCAATAAGAAGTTGAGTAGCTTTGGGTAATATTTTTCTTTACAACCTTTCCAGCCTTATAGAGCTATCAATAATGTGTATCACATCAATAAGTGATGCTAAGGGTAGGATTGATTTATCATTATTAAAAGAAATAAAGCACCAAGCATGGATGACATCTCTATCAAGTTTGTGCTTAGGTAATAAAATGTTACTTAGAGAAATATTATCATAGTTGTGAAACAAATTTTTAATGATAGATGTATGCCTACAAAAAAAATGTTGGTTATTCTTATTCCATAGTTTTAGGATTCTTAATAACCTAAATAATTTAAACTCGTAAGTCTTTGCAATGTGATATACAAAATTATAACTAACATTATGTTGGGTAAATTATAGATGCTCCTTTTGAATATTATTGTAAGAGAACAAATTGCTTTTGCGCTAATTAAGTTATATTTGACAAAACATTTTTGACATAATAGATGGTAGCCTGTATGGACTCATCTACATCAAAAGAAGGGCTCAAAAGTCTTAAGTTGGACATGGACGAAGGTTATAATAAGGTCAATTGATAGTATGCCTAATATATTTAAGCATTTGTGATTTTACAATATTTGGAGTACTAGATTGAGGCTTGTATCAGTACACCAAGATTTTGGATTATGCTAAATGTGATTCACTTTTCATGGGTTGAAGTTAAGAGAGGTGCTATTTAGGGGTTTCCATTGTCACCATAACACTTTGCTATTGTATATGAATATCTCTCTTCGCTTATTCTGCTGCAGGTGGAACTTACTATCATAGTTGGCATCCAAAGTGGCCCTTCTTCACCTATGGTTTCTCACTTTCTTTATGCTGTTGTTGTTTTGATCTATGTTGTAACTACCTGTGCTGTAGTAAGGACCTTTAAGGATATTATGAAATGGTATGGACCACATTTAGACCAGGTGGTCAATTTTAACAAATCCAAAGTATTGTTTTGCAAGAGAATCATATGCATGTATAAAAAGATGTTTTTAAGGAAGTTGCATAAGTCCTAAGGGCTTAATTGAAATATTTAGGCATTATTATTGTAGCAACTAAGTCACAATAAAAGGCTTCAAATTTCATATTGATTAAGTTGAAAATTGCATTGCTAAATAGAGGATCAGTGCTCTATTTATGATGAGGCATATTTTCATGATCAACTTGATGCTTACTAATATTCTTGAATATTAGTTAGCCCATTCTTTAATTCGAAGGTGCATTGTTGTTGTGTTACAAAAATTGATATGCAGGTTCTTGTTTAGTGGCTTTAATGTACATAATTCTATACATAATATAAGCTAAATTCTAGTTACTCTTCCTATGAAGTGTGGTGGCCGTGTAATTCTTCGCTTATTTACATGGCATGTAGCTATGACTACAAAGTATTGAAGGTGAGTTATGGCTTGGGAAGAAGGTTTATTGGTTCAGGTCTTTAGGTACAAATATTGTATGGCAAATGCTAATTTTTTATGCCATGTAAGGATTCACATATGTGTAAGCTACTTTTGTAGTGTTGTGCCTTGGACAAATAAAAATTTGTTTTGGCAAATTGCTAAAGGCTATCAGGTTTCTTTCATGTCAAATAATTGGCTTGTCTTTCTTTTAGCTGTGTTAAGGCCAACTTATATCAATATGGACATCAAACAACCAATTCACATTTTAGAACATTTAAGCAGATGATGTTTGTGACAAAGTTATGATACAAAATCTATTTGCATCAACTTTGGTTTCAAATACTATGCACTCCTCTTGGGAAAAATCAAATGCAAGGGATATGCTATGTTTCAATCATAATGAATAAATAATGCTATATTCAAAATCTATATAGAACAACATGTATAGTAGCCAAAATTCAATGTTAGATGATGTCGTGTAGATCTAGAATTTGAAACTGCAGCCTTGGGTGAATGTGTTTCTGTGGAAATTGAAGATATTATGTATTTCTTTTGGTAATGCCATAAAGTGAAAGAATTTTTGGTGAGTAACTTCATAATTACAATTTTTTGTGCTATAGGGAATAATGACATGAATTTTAGACAATTAATTGTTCAATTTTGTTTGATGGAGATTAATATTTAAGCTTTTAGTGCATCATAAGCAATTTAGTTTACTATTATAGCATTGTATCAACTTTCGATTAATAGAATCTCCAAGCACATGTGGGTTAGATTTTTGGCCTTTCTACTCTTCAAAGAAGAATTCATTTTGATGCTTTTGCTAATACTACATGTTCTATTCATCCTAACCCATCTAATGGGAGTTCCTATAGCTTTTAGGGGCTTTTTCTAACCTCTAATGGACTCATCCTCTACCAAAGTGCATTAAGCGTAATTATAATGTTGTAATGAAAGAGAATCTTAATACTATATTGAGCATAATTATTCAAGGTCACTTGGGAGAATTGATTACTAATGATTGCACAATGTGGATTTTAAGAGTAGCCTTAACCATGGAAGCTATTGCTATTTTTGAAGCCATGGAGCTCCTTAAAGCTCTATTTCATAATATTCATGATGCAAAAAAAATCTCATTCTGTAATAGCCATTGCTAAAGTAAGTCAGATACTGGCATATACCTGTTGTGGGATTAATTATCAATTTGTTATTAATTTTGTGAAGCATATGCGATCCTTCAAACTTTCCCACATATTATGTCAAGGTACTATGTAGCTAATTGGGTTGTGCATCAAGCACCTTTTTTAATTTTGCAAGCGATTGAGGAATGCCTATTCCTAAATAGCTTATGTGTTGTCGCTGCCTTTTACTTTGTGTATGGACCTCCATATATAGAGTACGTTGTAGGTATTAACCATTTTGTATCAAGAAACACAAAGAGGGTAGTACAATGTATGCATTAAAAGATTATATTAACTGTTGGATAGCTTGGGACCAAATTAAAGAATTAGCAAAGCTCAACATTTTAATGACTTATGCAGAAGTAGAAAAAAGGAGAAAAAAGCTTCAATAGTGGGTAAGCTTAATATGAGTTCTCCAACTTCATTCATGATCTTGGTCTAATTGACTTGAGATTTATTGAGAATAGGTAACCTAATGTAATAATAAGGTGTGAATTGCAAACATATATGAAAAACTAGATAAAGCTTTCATTAATAGTAAAGGTATGCAAGCTTTCTTGAGTACTACGACAAGTATCGACTAGGACCACTGCCCTCTAATTATTATGTTTAGATAATTGTCATTTAATAAAATTGATAAGAGAACCCAATTTGTAAACATATGGCTATCATTTGCATATTCAACTAATATAACGTTGGTAACATGGAAAAGGACATTTAGAAGAAACCCTATGGATGGTCTATTTGACAAAGCATTGTCAGCATTAAACAAATGAAGAGTAGCTGAGCTAGGCAATATTATTAATTGGCCTCATGAGTTGGAATAGAAGATGCAAGAGCTCTAACTAAAGGAATATGATAATGAATTAACAAAGCTAGAAATTGATCTTTTAGCATAATTTATTACTTCCTACCACAAGGCAATGAGTTTAGATGAATCGTGGTGGAGGTAACGTGCCAAGCTTTAATCAGCTGACCTGGGGGATCAAAACACTCATTTCTTTTAAGAAGTAGCTCCTACATAAAAAGCAATTATATACATCATCTTAAAAATGGTAGTGTGGAATCGATAGCTTCCCCAACTAAGATTAAAAACATTCTAATTTAGTTCTTAGAAAGAAGTGGTATTGATTTGGGTAATATGAACCTCCTTGGCCTATTCAGCATGTCAATAGTGAGTAAGAAACTATTGTAATGGCTCCAATCAAAGGTTATCAAATAAAATTTTTTTTTGTTTCTATCAAAAGAAATAAATCCTCTGGTCTGGATGACATCTTTGTTATGTTTGTGTTTGCTTATTGGAACATTACTTCAGCAAATGTTGTCATTATTGTGAAATAATTCTTTAAAAATAAATGTATGCCCGAACGACTAAAAGTCACAATGATCATTGTCATTCCTAAAGTTTAAGGTGATCTAAAACCTAAATAGTTCTGGCCCATTAGACTTTGGAATATGATCTACAAAGTTGTGACCAACCTTTTGTTGGGTGGACTAAAAATGGTGCTTCCCGATGTTATTACTAAGGAACAAGTTTCTTTTGCACTTGGTCATGCTATATCAAATAATATATTTTTGACATAGGAAATAGCTACTCTTATGAACTTCCCTCCATAAAAGAGGGTTTCATGGCACTAAAGTTAGACAAGGACAAAGATTATATGGTCAACTAAAAATTTATGTTACATATGTTAAAGCTATTTATAATTCCTAAATTTTTGGTGTAAATAAACTGAGGCTTACATCATTAGTCCAAGATTTGAGATATGGTTAATGGTACCCATCCTTATTGGGTTGAAGCTACCAGGAGTCTTAAGCAAGGTTGCTCATTATCACAATACCTTTTTGCCATTGTGTCAAAATATCTCTCTTAGCTTATTCAATATTTGGTTGTGCAAGATTTCTAATGGAGATTAAGATTGCCCTTCGTCCCATATGATTATACATTATCTATATGCTGATAATGTCATGATTTATGCACTAACAATATGTGCCATAGTGAGGATTATTTGGGACATTGTGTAGTATAGGAAATAATCTACCTAGGTAGTAAATCTTAACAAATCCAGAGTATTATTTAGCAATAAGATTAAACCCAAGTGAAGGAAGATGATATTAAAACAATTACATATAAGTTATGCTATTCATTTAAAATATTTAGGCATCCCTATTTTAATAATTGGCCCTAAAAAATAGAGACTTTAAATCTATTATTATCAACTTAAAAAAGCTGGGTGTAAAGATGGATGATAAGTCACTATTGATGACATAGCATATTGTCATGATCAACTTGGTTTTAGCTACTATTCCTATTTATTAAATAGATCATTTCTTAATTTTGAGTGGTATTACTACTAAGGGTGATAAATTGATGTGTTGGTACATGTGGAGAAATCTAATGTTATCAACACAATACATTATGCTTGCTATGAATTACTAATTTTTCCCAACCTGCGTGCAGGGCTTCAAGTTCATAGTTTATCAACTTGGTAGGTACCATTGATTACTAAACATTATAAGTGTGATATCTTAGACATCCACATCCAAGTATTTTGTGACAAAAATAGTTTCTATGAGCCATGTGGTGCAACACTTGTGGGCAAGTTAATCAATATTATGGAACCTTAGACCATTGACAACGTAGTTTGATAGATTATAGAGTATAATTCAATTTAATTCTTGTAAAATAATTGGCTTCACATCATCCTTATTGCTTTGTGGCCTACATATATTAACTTGGAAGTGGACCATCCAGCAGATGTAGTGGGGCTAATTAAAGAGCATGGTTTGTGGGATCTCGATAACATACGAAATTTTTTTGCACCACATTTCATATTTTGGATTTTGAATTCCCCCGAGGTCAAAATAAATAAAATAAAATGTGTTGTACTTCAAACAAAGTGAGCAAATGGTATTGGAATAGAAAATCATTAATAGTTGCATGCATACGGTCGAAACCTTAATAAGAGAGGAACCTACATAAGTTTAGAAAATGAAGCTATAACCTCAAGTGAGTGTCTTTTGTATGGAGAATACACTTAAATTTAGTTCTTACTTGCTATTTGATATGAGCAAGAGGGATTGAGGCATTGTTCTACTTTGCATGGGGATGAAATGTGATAGAGGATGTGCAACAAAGCTTATGGGAATGTCATACGACAATGGCATTTTGATCCATCGGCTTCGTCAATGCTAATCTTGTGCTGGGAAGAGTAAGCAACAAGGATTTTAATTCTTTAAATTAGCTTTTTGGCTGGATGATAGGGAGTATATGGTTCATAATTACTTCTAATTAAATTAAAAGTACTAGTTAGTCATTACATCACCTTTGTCTTAGTAAAAATTTGAAAGCACATGCAAACATTATGCTCAATTGTGTTGCACTCCAAAGCATTATTCCATTTTCTACAATGCTTGTTCCATTTCTCCTATCCCATCTAGTGAGAGTTCAAGTGGACCTTGGAGGCTATTTGTTACCCTCTTATTTGACTCCTTCAATTGGTTGGGCAAGTTTCGATTGCGATGCAATTATGCAAGTTAATCTAAATGTTGGAATTGTATGGTAAAGCTAAATTGCATGATATTGTATAGTTTAGTTGTAACATCCATGATCACCAAATTAGGTATTAATAAAAATACTTATAAAATATATAAGTTTTTTTGAAAATAAAATATTTTAAAAATGTAAAATCAAATATTTAATTGAATAGAGCTCACTAAGATGAGTAAAAAAATATTTTTCATCTTGATAGGAACATATTTTAAATAATTTCAAATTTTTTAACAATGTTACCATAAATAATAAAAAAATTATTATTTTAATAATTAACAAATATATCTACTAAAGCAACAATATGAAAAATTAAAGCAATGCAACAAAACAAATAAAAAAAATTAAATTTTACATAAATGATACATAGAGTTTAAAAATAGTATAATAAAATTAAAGCAAAAAAATTTTAGGAAATGAGATACTTTATTGAATAAAGTTGCATTCCATCATTCTAAGAAGATTATGCATGACATCCTCATTGGTCAAATCATGTACAAAAGGATAAGCCTTATAATAATGCTAAATCATATAAAATAAAATATTTAAAAAAATATCAAAATAATATTAAATTAGATAGAGCCTATGAACTCAATAATAATAACATTTGTATATCTCTATTTTTACCTCATTTGGAATTATTAAGAATTCAAAATTAGTTAAATATAAATAAAAACAATTTATTATTTTCATATTTAGTAAATATATATTAATGCTTAAATGAGATCAAATGAAGCAATAGAATATTACGAAACAAAATTGATTAAAAGGTTACACTAGAGGAGAATTAAAGTTTCATAGTATTATAACAAAATCAAAGAAAAGTTTTTAAGAAATGAGATAAACATTTTACGTTTAATTCCATGATACTAAAGAGATCGAGTGTAACAACCTCGACAGTAAAATTAGGTAGTAGTTGAAATGTCACATAAAGAATGCCAAAACATTAGAAAATAAAACATTTACAAAACAAAGAGAACAACTAATTAGATGAAGCTCGTCAAAATGAGTTTGACAATGCTTATTTCATTTTGATCAAACATTTTTTTCTTTAACAAAAATTTAAAGGTTAAATAAGTGCATGTAGTGGTAAAATACTATGTTAACACTAAGTAAACATATAATAAAGAAAAAATATGATAACTTAAAGCAATATAATTTATGAAAATGAAGGCAATGTAAAGGACACGTGGGAGAAGAATTATGGTTTCAAGGTAACATAAATAAATCATAGAAAAACATTATAGAAATATGACAAATTATACTTGAAAGATCTACTCAAAGATACTATGGAGATCGAGTGTAACATACTTGAACATATAAATTTGTCAATAATTGAAATATCTTATAAATCATACACAATTTTTATATATTTTATTTAAAAAAAATGTAAGATTGTATTTTTAATTGAATAGAGCTAATCAAAATGAGTCAAAAACATTTCTTTCATTTTGATTAGACATCATTCTAAACTACTATGAATTATGAAAAGCAATATGCATAAATGATTAAATAAATATTCAAATTGGAATGAGATAAATTAAAATAATATAATATAATTAAATACAACACTCGTAAAGGTCAAACAAAATGAGATTTAGTGTTACATGATGATACAACTCTTGAAAAGTAAAAAATTTGAAAAAAATGAGTTAAATTGCAAGGTAAAGTTGCATTCTGAGATATTAAAGAGATTGATTATAATACTTTTTATCATGAACTAAATTACAAAAGAAAATACAAGAAAAACATGTAAAAAATTTAATTGAAAAATAAAATGAATTTTTTATTCGATAGGGCAAGTCAAGATGAGTCTAACTACATTTCTTTTGTATTAATCAAAGGTTAGTTTAAGTTTCTACTAATTATTGAAATAAATCAACATAAATAATGATATATTATTATCTTAATATTAATAAAATATTTTTAAAGCTAAAATATGATAAATTGTGATAATTTAGTAAAATAAAACAAAGCATTATAAAGTTCATGTTAGAGGAGATTTAGAGTTAAAAAGTAATATAGTTATATCAAAACAACACATTTGAAAAATTGAGATAAAGTATATGGGAAAGCTTAATTCCAAGATACTATGTAAAATTATAATAATGCTTATGTGAAAACTTTATTCCAAGGTACTATGTAGACCGAGTGCAACAAATTTAATTGTTAAACTAGATTTGAATCTAAATATCTGAAGAAGAGTGCCTAAGGTCATCAAAATAAAGTAGTTAAAAAATATTAAATAGAAAATTTTATTCAATAGGTATCATTGAGATGGATCCAATGATGTTTATTTAGTCTCAATCAAATCTCATTATGACTTCTTGTAGATTACAAAAATAAATAATAAAAATAAAAATTAAATTATCATTTTAATATTAATTAAGAAATATTAAAGTTGAAATTAGATAATGGAAAGTAATGAAATATAAACAAATGAATCACATGTAAATGTCGTGCAAGAGGATATTCATAGTTACAATGCAATATATCAAATGAATGAGAAAATTTTGTAAAAAAAGAAAATTTGTCCAGTGAAGTTGCCCTCTAAGGTACTAACGAGAACAGGTGTAACATCCTCAATGATGAAGTTAACTACGAGTCTGAATATCATATAAAGCAAGCAATAAATATAATAAAAATTATATAAAAATAATAATGTGAATATTTAATGGTATAGAGCATGTTGAGATAAGTATAATTAAGTTTGTTTCATCTTGATCAAAACTACTTTTGAGAAAATACAAAGTACAAAAATAAATAAGCATTAATAATAATATATTATCATCTTAATAATAGCAAAATACATATTGAAGCTAAAATTAGATGAATTAAAGTAATGTAGCACAACTAATAAAAGTGATTGAATGGTCACGTGAGAGTAGATGTTGGGTTAATGAATAATACAACCAAATAAAAAAAAAATGTAGGAAGTGGATAAATATTATATGAAAATTATAGCAAAAGATTCTATAAAGATCAACTATCACATCATCGACCATCACATCTTGTATAATTAAAAATGACTTGTAAAGCATGTAAATGCCTTTGAAAATAAAATTTTTAAAATATTACAAATTAAATTTTATTTAAGTGGAACTCATCAGGATGATAGATTCAAAATGTTAAAAAACATAAAGCTTAATTAATTATTATTTTAGTGTTATATAAATATATGTTAAAGCTAAAGTAATATAAATTGAAATAATGTAATACAATTATAACAAAGCAATGTAAAGGTTACATTAGAGAAGATTTACATTTTTATAGTAACATAAAAAAATCAAAGTAAATAATTTGAAGAATTTAGATTAATTTTATGCGAGAATTTAATCCCAAGGTGATTAGGGTGTCGAGTGTAACATTCTCAAACATCAAATTCGATATGAAACAAAATTCCTTGTAAGGTGTGCCAAAATTCTAGAAAATAAATGATTTAAAGATAAAAAGAGAATGCTTAATTATATGGTGCCCAGCTAGTTGAGTTCAATGACATTTGTTTTGTCTTTGTTAGACCTCATATTTTATTACAAAGAAATATCGAAGAAAGCATAAATAATGGTAAACTATTATTTTATTATTATATAAATAATTATTAAATATAAAACTTATCCATATTAAAGCAATATAATATACACAAATCAATAACATAGAAAGGCAACATGAGAGTTGAAGTTTATCAAAACATTTCATTCAAATATACTCAAGAGAATGAGTGTAACATACATGGTTATTAAATGAGGTATGAATTATAATATTTTAAAATTATTAATATTAACATTTAATTTTATAGGGCTCCTTTAGATGACTATAGTGACCTTTATTCCTTTCGATTATTCCTTATTTTAAACTATTGCAAAATCAAAAAGCAACTAAAAAAATTATAATATTTAATGTTTTTTTAATGTTTTTTAATGTTTTAATATATATATATATATATATATATATATATATATATATATATATATATATATATATATATATATATATATATTAGAGAGAGAGAGAGCGAAGCTCAAGTAATATAATATACTAAAACTAAAGCAATGTTGAGGCCCTATGTGGGATATTTAGATTAAAAATGTAGTATATGAAAATCTATGTGAAAGCTTGAAAAAATGATATAAAATGTATAGTAAAGTTATAGTTCATGATAGTGAGGATGTCAGTGTGACATACTTAACAATCAAATCATATATGAATGAAATAAGTTTGGTAAAATTTACAAAACTCCTTAAAAAATATTTAAAAAATGAAAAAAATAAATCACTTCATAATGCTACAAAAATGGGTCCAATGAGTTTTGTTGTTTCATGATCGAACCAAGTCTAGAAAACTTAACACGACAAAATTAAATAAGGAAAAATCATAAAATATAATAATTTTAAGATAAAGGAATATCTATTGAAGGTGAAATGAGATATATTGAAAAAAGACAATATAACCAAATCAAAGTAATGTAAATATCACATGGTAAAAAGTTTAGATTTATATTGTGATATAAAAAAAATCAAAGCGATACATTTGAAGAAATGATATAAACTTTATGTGAATGTTGCATTCCATGATACAATGGAGACTGTGTATAGTATTCTTAACCATTAATTTAGATATGAATAAAATGTCTCTTCAAGCATGCTAAAAGAATGTTAAAAATAATTAAAACTATAAAAATGAATATTTAATTACATAGAGGTCACCGACTTGACTAGAATAATGATTGTTTTGCCTAAGTAGGACCTTTTTTGGAATTATGATGAATTACAAAATTAAAAAATTATAGAAAATATTATTATAACGTTAAATAAATATACATATGAAAGTCCAAATGAGATAATTTAAATCATTATAATATAACCACAAAAATTTGATGTGATGTCATATGAAAAGAGAATTAGAGTTACAATATAATGTAACCAAATCAAAGTGAAACATTTATAGAAATGACATAAATTAAACAAAATGTTGCATTAGAAGATAGAAAATAGATCAAGTGCAACATCCTTTTAATCATCAAATTTTGTATGAATCAAAATGTTTCATAAAGCCTACCAAACCTTTTGAAAATAAAATATTTAAACTTATGAAAATGGTTATTTAAACTAGTTTTAATTTTATTTCATAAGGATCATACCTCAATTATAATAAATATTATTATTTAAATAACATGACAATATATTTTGAAATTGAAATTAGATAAATTCAAGTATTCAAATATAACTAAGTAAAAGAAAAAAATTGAAAAACTAGATAAAATATATGGGAAACATGCATTCCGTGACACCAAGTAGATTGTGTGTAACATCCTAGTTCATCAAATAATTATGAGTCAAAATTACCTGTAAAACATGCCAAACTCCTAGAAAATAAGATATTCAAAAATACAAAAATGTTATTGATGGAGCTCCTTGATATGAGTTTGATAATGTTTTCTTCTTTTTCATTTAACCTCATTGGAATTACTATGAATTACAAACTTAAATATGAATAAATAAAAAATAATATTTTAAAAATAAGAAAAAAGAATATTAAATTTTAAATATTATTTCTCAAAATAATATAATTAACCAATTCAATACAATGTAAAGGTCATGTAAAAGGAGAATTATTAATTCATTATAATATAAAAAAATTTAAGAGAAAAATTTTAAGAAATATGATACATTTTATGAGAAAGTTGCATTCCATGATATAAAGGATGTCTAGTAGAACTTTCTCGATCAACAAATCAAGTATGATTTGAATTATTTCATAAAGCTAACCAAAATCTTATAAAATATTTTTTAAAATATAAAAAATAATATTTAATTTGATTGAGCCCATTTTGATGAGTGCAAGAGCATTTGTTACATCCAATCAAACAACATTAAGCATTACTACAAAAAACAAAATTAAATAATCATAAATATTAATAAATTGTTATTTGAATAATATATTCGTATACATTAAATCTAAATTGAGGTAAATTAAAGCTATATAATATAACAAAATCAAAGTTATTTAAATATCAAACAATTGGATATTTAGACTATCATAATAATATAACCAAATTGAAATGAAAAATTTAATGAAATTGAATAAAATGTAAAAGAAAGTTGAATCCAACATACTAAAAAGATCGAGTGTAATATTTTTATAATCAAATAAGATACAAATCAAAAAGCATTTGAAGTCATTTCAAAACACTTGAATATAAATCATTTAAAAATATTAAAATTAATGCTTACTTTAATGGAGCTTTTTAACACATTCAACAAAACTTGCTTCATCTCGACTAGACCTCAGTTAGAAGTTTTATGAATTACATAATTGGATAAGATAAATAACAATAAAATATTATTTTAATTTTAAGTAATTAAAAAATTAATTGGAAATTAGATAAAATGAAGCAAGTATGACAACCAATTTAGAGAATTATAAAGGCCACATAAGAGAAGATTTAGAGTTACATATTAGTATAACAAAATTTGAACAAAAAACTTAAAGAGATTAGTTAAATTGTCAGGAATGTTGGACTCCAAGGTACTAAGGTGATTGAGTGTAACATCTTTGATCTTCAAATAAGGTACAAATTAAAACAAATTATAAAACTTCTGAGAATCTTAAAGAAATAAATATTTAATTGGATGGAGCTCTTGAAGATGAGTTTAACAAGTTTGTTTAATCTCTATCAAATCACATTTGGAATTTTTTAATATTACAAAAATTTAAAAAGCATAAATAATAAATAAATTATTATTTTAATATTAAGTATTTATATATCAAAATTTGAATGAGATAAATTAAAATAATATATTATAACCAAAACAAATAAATGTAATGGTCACACAAGCAAAGAATTGTGGTTTCATAGTAATATAGCTAACTAAAGGAGAAATTTGATTAAATTACAAAAATTGTACTAAAAAGCTACATTCAATAATAAGAGTTAGATTAAGTACAACATTCTTGACCATCATATTAGGTACACATATAAATTTAACATCATTCATGCCAAACAAAAAACAAATTTCTTAAAATATATAATCCAAAATTTAATTGGATAGTGCTTTTAAAGATAAGTATATTGATGTTTGTTTTCTCTTGATTTGATCTCATTTAAAATTACTACAAAGTTTCCAATTAAATAAACCTTAATAATAGCAAATTATTATATTAACATTAAGTAAATGGATGTTAAAGCTAAAAATTAGAAAATTTGAGGCAATATAATATCACTAAATTTAAGTAATGTAATGGTCACACTTTAAAAGAATTATTGTTTCAAAGTAATGTAACCAAATGAAATAAAAACATTTGTAGAAATTAGATAAAAAGCAGAGGATAATTACATTCCATGATACAAAGTAGATCGAGTATAACATATTAAACCATCAAATCATCTATGAATAAAAATATCTTTAAAAATGTGCCAAAACATTCATAAGTACAATATTTAAAAATATGGAAAGGAATATTTAAATGGATAAAGTTCATTGATACAATACTAAGACAATGGTTTGATCACATTTGCAATGGATATGGACAAACTATGAGTTATTAATGTAAATAAGCACAAAATATACTAAATTATTTTACATATATAAAGTAAATATATATAAAATTTTAAATAAGACAAATTCAAATGTTATAATATAAACAAATCAGAGATATTTAAAAGTTGTATGATAGAAGTTTTTTGTTTCAAAGTAATATGAGCTTATCAAGTAAGTTTTTTAAGAGATGAGATAAATTGTACTAGAATGTTATATTCCCAAATGATAAGGACATTCAATGAAACATTATTGATTATCAAGCTAGGTATTAATAGAGGTATCTAATAAAAAAGACCAAGTTTTTAGAATGTAAAATACTTAAAAATGTGAAAGAAAATTAATTAGAAAGAGCAAGTTTTGATGAGTCCAACAATGTTTTCTTTTTCTCAACCAAATCACTTATTAAATTATTCCACATCACAAAAATAAATAAGAATAAATAATTTAAATTATTATTATAATATTAATTAAGTATTATATGATGTTAGAATGAGATGATATTTAGTTACCTGGTAAAATAACGAAATCAAAGCAAAAGATTTCAAAAAATAAGATAAACTATGCAAAATAATTTTGTTCCAATATACTAAAGGGATTGAGTGTAACATCCTCAATAGTAAATTTTGATAAATTTTGAAATGTCAAGTGAAACATACCAAAAATTGAGAAAATAATTCTTAAAAACATAGATATTAATACTTCATGTGATAAAACTTGTTAAGACTTAATATATGTAAAATAAATTAAAGAAATGTAACACAACAAAATAAAGGTAATTTCAATTTTATAGGGGGATGAGAATTATAGATTTCTTGGAATATATATTAATTAAAGATAAAATGTTGTAGAAAATAAGACCAAGTGTATGGAAAAGTAGTATTTCAAGAAACTACCGAGATCGAGTGTAAGATTCTCTATCATTAAATTATGTACTAATCATAATGTCTTTGAAAGCAAGGCAAAGCATTAAAAAAAAATATATTTTATTAAATAAAAGTAAAAAAATAATTCAAGAAATTAGATAAATTGTATGGAAAAGTTGCATTCTAAGATAACATGGAGGTCTAGTGATGCATCTTTATCATTAAATCTAGTAAAATTCAAATTGCCTCATAAAACATAACTAAGTTTGAAAAAAATATCTAATAATACAGAAATTAATACTTCATTAGATAAAGCTCATAGAGACAAGTCAAAAAGTAGTATTTTTCTTGGTTGAATCTTATTTACAATTACCACTAATTACCAAAGAAATTAAAAATAAATAATAATAAAGTTATATTTTAATATTAAGTTAATAAATAATATAATTGTAATGAGATAAATTAAAGAAAGATAATGTAACAAAATGAATGTAATATAATGGTCATATGAGTGAAAAAAATGTTCCATAATAGTATAACCAAATCATAATAAAACTTTAAAGAAATAAAATAAATTATACGAGAAACTAGTATTCCATGACATAAAAGAAAGTGTGTAAAATTCTCAATCCTCAAATCAGTCACCAACTAAAATGTCTTGTAAAGCAAGACAAAACATAAAAAATAATATATTTAAAAATATTAAATTTAATGAAAAACCTTTAAAGAATTAAGTTAAAGTATATGAAAAAGTTACATTCCTGACACTATGGAGATGAAGTGTCACATACTTGAACATTAAATCTAGTAAATTTTTAAATATGTTGTAAAACATAAAAAAAATTTGAGGAAAAGTATTTTAAAATATAGAAAATAACACTTTATTGGAGATCATAGATACTAGTCTAAGGGACTCTATTTTGCCATTATCAAATTAAAATTGACATTACAACTATTTCCAAATAAAAAAGTAATAAATTATTATTGTAGTAGTAAGGAAATATATGATAAGTATAAATGAGATAAATTAAAAAAATATAATATAACAAAACAATAGCTATGTAATTGTGACATTTGAGGAGAACTGGAGTTTTACATTAATATAAAAAAGTCAAAGTGAATAATTTGAATAAATGATATAAATTATTTAATAGACTATATTCGAATATACTATAGAGATTGAGAGTAACATTGTCAATCATTAAATTAATTAAAAATGAAAATTCTTTATAAAGCAAGCCATAACTTAAGAAAAATAATATATTAAAAAAATATAAAATAAATATTTTTTTATATAGTGCTGATCAAAACAAGTATAATAAAATTTAATTAATCTCGTTCTGATCTCATTTTGAATAACTATGAATTGGCAAATACGTAAGCATGAATAATAGTAAATTATCATAAATTATCATTTCAATATTAAGTAAATATATGATAAAGCTAAAATTAAAGCAATTTGATGGAATTTCATATAAAAAATTGAAGTAATGCAAAAGACACCATATAGGAATTACAATTTCATAGAAATATAACAGCATAAAAGCAAAAAAAATTAAAAAAATTGATTTCAATTATTTTCTAAAGATACATTCAAACATAGTAATGGGATCAAGTGTAACACCCTTGATTGTCAAATATGATAAAGTAAAAATATCTCATTAAGTGTGCAAACCTTCTAAAATAAAGTTTCAAAAATAAAAGAAATATATTTATTTCGACAGAGCTCATCAAGATGACTCCAAGGATGTTTATTTCATCTTCATACTCTTTTACTTGGAATTACAACCAATTTCTAAAATAAATAAATATAAACACTAATAAATTTTTATTAAATTATTAAGAAAATAAATATTAAAGGTAAAATAAAAAATATGTAATTCTTATGTTGTTACCAAATCGAAAAATTGAATCAAAATAAAACATACCAAAATTCTTTCTTCAAATTTTAGCAAATGATTAGGTAGATCTTGATAGGATAATTCTATGGATGTTTGTTTAAGTGAATATTTACTAAAGAAAAAATAATATAAGTTGAACCATTATAATATAATTAAAGCAAAGAGATTTGAATGTCAAATGATAAGATATTTAGACTTCCATTGAAATATAGGAAAATAAAAAAATAGTAAAATTAGAAAATATAAAAGAAAGTTGTATTCCAAGATACTTAGAGGATCGGCTGTAACATTCTTGATTATAAAATTAGGTATGAATCAAAATATCTCATAAAATATGCCAAGATGTTAGAAACTAAAATATGCCTACAAAACAAAAAATGATGATTTAGTTAGATAAATCTTGCTAAGAAGGTTCCATTGATGTTTGTTTAGTCTCGATAAGACATCTTTTTTAATTATTAAGAATTATGTAAATAAATAAGAATAAATAGAAGAAATTATTAATTTAATATTTAGTAAGTAAATAATAAAAATAAAATGAGATAAATTGAAGAAATACTATTTATCAAATTAAAAACAATGTATTGGTCACACTAGACAAGATTTAGAGTTTCATTGTTCGATAATAAAATTATACTAAAACATTTTGAGAAATTATTTAAAAACTTTTAATTCCTACATAATTAGGGGATTGAATTTAATATCATAGATCATTAAATGAGATAAAAAAATGCATTTTAAAACAAATTAAAACAATAGAAAATAAAATATTTATGAATATAAAATTAAATAGTTAATTAGATGGAGCTCATGAAGACGAGTCCAATGACATTTGGTTCTCTTTGGCTGGTTGCGATTTGTAATTATTGCAAGTAAATAAAGAAAAAATGAATAATCATAAATTAATTTTAAATATTAAGTATGTATGTATCAAAAGTTAAATGAGATAAATTGAAGAACATAATATAATTAAATGAAATACATGTAATGGTCGCAAACAATGTGATTTATAGCTACATAGCAACAAATCCATATCATAGTGAAACTCTTGAGTCTAATGTACTTAATCTTAAAATAAGCCATAAATTAAAATGTGACATAAAGATTGATAAAGTAATAAAAAAATTTTAAAAATATAAAAATAAATAATTCATTGGATAGAGCATGTCAAGAAGTGACCAATGTTAGATATTTTTCCTCAATTAAACCTTGTTTGAACTTAACAAGAACTATAGAATTAAATATGTTTTAAAAAATTATTATTATAATATTAAAAAATTTATTTAAAGTTAAAATGAGATAAATTGAAGAAATATAATATAACCAATTCAAAGGAAAATATTTTAAAAAGCAAGATAAATTATACATGGAAGCTGATGTCCTTAGTACTGTGGAGATATTAAGTAAATGCATATAAAGCTTAAACATAAAAAAATTGAAGTAATATAATATAACCACATCAAAGAGATGTAATTTTTAAAAGCGAGGAGATCTTGAGTTACATAACACTCTAACTAACAAAACTAAAAAATTTTGATAAAAAAAGATAAATTATTCAAGAAATTACAATGAAAATCGATTATAACATCCTCATGTGTCAAGCCATCTACGAATCAAATTTCCCCTTAAAATGTGTCAAAATCATATAAAATGAAATATTTAAGAAATAATTATTTAATTTGACAGTTCTAATCATGGCAAGTCCAACAATTATTTTATTTTTGATGGTCCTCATAATTATCATGAATTTGCTATGTTATTAAACATAAATAACAATCAAATGTAATTTTAATATAACATAAATTTATATTAAAGCTAAAATGAAATAAATTGAAGTAATACAATTTAACAAAATAATAGCGAAGTAGAGGTCACCTGAGAGGAAAAAATGAACTTTTACTTGTATATGCAATTCAAAGAAAAAAATTTTAAAAATTTAATAAATTAAATAAAAATGTATCATTCAAAGATACTAAGAAGATTGAGTGCAACATCCTCAATCATGACATATGATCTGATTCAAATTTTGATTATTAAATATGGAAAAATACTATTAAATAACACATTTAAGAAAAAATTACTTAATTGGATAAATGTTGATGAGATGATTCCAATGATAATTGCTTCATCTCAATTAGACCATATTCTGAGTTACTACGAATTACAAATAAAGCAACCCTTAAGAATAATAAATTATTATTTTAATATTAAGTTAATATAAGTCAAATTTATAATGAGATAAATGAAAATAATATAATACAATAAAAAAATGATTTAAATATCAAATGATAGTATATTTAGAGTTTCATAATCTTATAATAAAATAAAAGTAAAATTTGAAAATAAATAAGATAAAGTTTAGGAGAAACTTGCACTCCATGATATTAAAAAGTGCAAGCATCACATTCTCAATCTTAAGACCTTATGATAATTGATTTATCCCATAAAAAATGCCAAGATATTAAATAGTTAAAACATTTAAAAAATACAAAATGAATATTTAATTACATATACGTCACTAGGAAGAGTCCATCTTTTGTTTGTCTCAATTGAACTTCATTTTGGAGTTACTATGGATTATAGACAACAAAAAGCATAAATAATAAAAAATTATCACTTTATAACTTTTAATAAATAAATACAAAAGCTGAAATGAGATAAATTAAAGAAATAAATAGCCTAACTAAGGATGAATGTAACACAATGTTTTCCTTGGGATTAGGAAGAGCTCAAAAGGCTTTAAAATAGTCAAATAAATGCATATCATATCCATCTCTAGTTTAGAGTGAAAGAGATATTCTAGTTGTCTTATCTATGTGGTATGGTACTAGACAGAATGCTAGCATTAGGTCTAAAGACAAGTTGATAATATGACCAAATCAATTCAATGCATAAGTCATATGAGAGAAGCTTTTGAGTTATGTGATAACATAATCAAATCAAAGTAAAACATTTTAAAAAATTGGATAAATTGTACGAAAAAATTAAGTTTCTAAATACCATGGGGATTGATTGTAACATTCTCAATCATAAAATCAGTTAAACGATTGAATATCTCACAAAACCTACCTAAATAATTAAAAATAAAATATTTGAAAATTTTAAAAAATAAATACTTAATTTGATAAAGCTCATCAAGATAACTTTATTTGTTCATCTTGACAAATTAGCATCAGAAATACTATTAGTAATAAAAATAAATAATAAAAATAAAATTTTAAAATATGTTAAAAGTATATTAAAATTAAAAAGAGATAAATTCAAGAAATGTAATATATCAAAATTACAGAGATGCAATGATCACATAAAAGGAAGATTAGTGTTTTGCTAGAATAAACTAAAACAAATAACAAAGTTGAAGAAATAAGGTAAATTTTCTATATCAATAAAAAATTTTCATAAAGAATGCAAAAATTTCAAAAATAATTTATACAACAAAGTGATTCCATGAGAAAGCCACCAAGCCAACTCATGAACTCAAATAATAAAGCATTACATTTTCTTTAGCCACAACAAAATCAACATTCATCAATTCATGAGATTTCTTTTAAATAAGATATTACAAGCAATTATTTATTACAAAAAAGAACCTTTTTACCTACTTAAAGACTTTCATACCCATATAATTTTTTTAAAACGTCATCATGGTTCTTCTTAACTTTTTAAGACTTTCATGTTCATATAATTCTTTAGTACAAAAGAATGCCTCTTGCCATCAACATAAAAAATTTTATGCATAATTAAAAGGCATACATCTGAAAGACTTTCATCTAAAATTTGGGTACCTTCATTAACCTAACACCAACTACGGACTCATGGTGATGCACGAATGAACCATGACTTCTCAAGGCTATTATTTAAATGTTCTCCAAATTTCCATACATGTATAAAATTTTAGAGAGATTTAGTTTCATTTATTCTAGCTTAAGACCATATAATAGGTCAATGTTATTTTTTTGCCATAATTTTTTTTGTATCGTATCATTTTCTCTTAACTAAATAGAATTGTACTCTATGGAATTAAAGTCAAGAAAATCATCTATTTGTGTGGAGCAATCTTTTCTATTTCTTCATGTGTCATCTAAGTACCTTTACATGGTGGCTAGTTTTTACAATTAATAAGGAGCCTAAGATGCATATTAATTGTCAAGGGGACATAATGAATAGTAAAGAACCAATAATCAAGCATTGATTTTAAAAGGTAATGGGATCTCATCTTTTTCTTCAAGGTGCAGTATTGTCCCAAGAAATTGGTGAGGATTTGGTCATAGAATTGAAAGTTTGACAAAAGGGTCTTACGAAAGTAGAATAGAGCTATGAAGGATGGAGAAGAAAGTAAGGATTCACTCACCAAAGAAATTCCAATGGGAGGAAACCAAGCCAACTCAAGCACACAACAATAAAGAAATAAACTTTTGTTTTCCACAATTAATTCACCATTCATTCATTTGTGAGAGCTCCCTTAAATAGGAGATGACAAGTAATTATTTATTATAAAAAAGAATCTTCCTACCAACTTCTTCAAGGCTTTCATGCCCATATAACTTTTGTAATACATAATCATGCTTTCTACCTAACTCTTGAAAACTTTTAATTCCATTTAATTCTTTAATAGAAAAGGATACTTCTTACCTACTGCTTAAAAACTTTTATATGCAAATAATAAAAGCATACTTCCTACTAACTTCTTAAAGGCTTTCATCTAAAATTTGGAAACCTTATTAAAGTAGAACCAACAACTCACTCATGACAATTCAAGAATAAATCATGACTTCTTAAGGATATCATTTACATGATCTCAAAATTATCATGCATGTGTTAAATTTTGTTAAGTGTTTGCTTGGTTGATTCTAGTTTGAGACATTGTAATAGGTATATGTTGTCATTTATCTACAATATCTATTTTGTATAATATCAAATGTGGTATAAGAAAATGAAGGCGTTGTGATGATGAACTAGGGAAAAATTATGGTTTCATAATTATGTAAAAAAATCAAAGAAAACCTTTGAAAATAAGAGAAAAACTATTCTAGAAAATAACATTTCTAGATACATAGGGGGCAAAGTTTAACATTCTCAACCATCAGATATGATAATATTTGAAATGTCTCATAAACTATGCCAAAACTCTACATAATAAAATATTTAAAAACCAAAATAATAAAATGAATGAAAAAGTTTGACGAATCAAGATAAATTTTTGGAAGAAATTGAATTTGAGGACATTAAGGACATCGAGTCTATCATTCTCAATCATGAAATCAAGTAGAAATAAAATTGTTTCATAAAGCATGTAAAACCTTTTGAAGATACATATTTAAAAATATAAAAAAGAATATTTAGTTTTTTCTAGCCTATTAAGACAACCCTAGTGATATCTTTTTTTTTAATACACATTTTTTAGTATTACTGTAAATTAGTAAAGTAAGAAAGCATAAAAAATAAAAGTTTTATTTAAATATTAAGCAATCCAAGTTGAGGTTGAAATGAGACAAGTTGAAGCAATGTAATATAATTAAATCAAACTGAGTAAACATCATGAGAGAGGAAGTCTAAATCTACATAGAAATGTAACTTATAAATTAAAAAATTTGAAAAATGATATGTTGAACTAGAGTTATATTCTATGATACGAAGGAGATTGAGTGCAACATCTTCGATAATCAAATCATTTATGAATAAAATACTAACATAAATGTTTCCAAAATATTAGATAATGAAATTTTTAGAAAAATAGAAAGTTATATTTAATTGAATAGATCACATTAAAATTAATCTAATAATATTGGTTTTACCTCTATTAGACTAAATAGGGAATTATTACAAATTTATAAATCTGTTAAACATAAATAATAATAAAATATTAATTTAATATGATGTAAATATATAATAAAGTTTAAATGACAAAAAATGAAGACATGTAATATAACAAACTCAAATTGATATATAGAACACACATGAAGGAAATGAGAATTTTTAATAATATGACCAATTCAAAGTACAAATTTTGAAGAAAAGGGATTAATTGCACATGAAAGAAGCATTCAATGACACTTTGTAGATTGAGTGCAGCATTCTCGATAACCAAATAAAATATGATAAAAAATGTCTTAGAAAACATGTCAAAAAACTCGAAAATAAAATATTTAAAAATTAAAAAAAGTTGCACGATTGATCAAAATGGGATGAGTTCAATTGCACTTTTTTCTATATTTGGACCTAATTTTGGATAAATATATTTTATAAAATAAAAGAAGAATAAATAATTAAAAAATAATTAATTCTATAGTAAGTAAATATATATATTAAACATAAAACGAGATGAATTGACGTAATGTAATATAATAAAATAAAAATGACTTAAAAGTAAAATGAATTAACATTAGTTATTCACAGTAATATAACCAAATTGAAATAAAACATTTAATGACATAAGATAAGATTTATGAGTAAGTTACATTGTAAGATATTGAGAAGTTTGTGTAACTTTTTTAAAAATAAAATCAAGTATAACTCAAGGCATGTCGTAAAATTTGCCAAGTTATTGGAAAATAAAATATTTCAAAAAAATCCAAAATGAATTGTAATTATATAAAGCTCATTGAGATTAGCCTAATGATGTTTGTTTTATCTCAATTAGACATCATTTTAAATTATTATCAATTACAACAGTAAGTTTAAAATAATAATAATAAATTGTTATTTTATTTTTAAAGATATAATTAATGAATTTGAAATGAGATAAATTGAAGAAATATAATATAAGTCAATCAAAGCAAAGTATAGGAGACATAAGACGAGACTTAGAGTTTCATGGTTATATAATCAAATCAAAGTGAAGCATTTCAAGAAATGATATGAATTATATGAAAAAGTAGTAATTGTAGATACAAGAGGATCATGTGTAACTTAGTTGATCATTAAATCAAGAAAAGCTTGAAATGTAACATAAATCCTACTAAACCCTAGAAACTAAAATATTTAAAAATATAAAAAAGATTAATCAATTGGATAGATAATGTTGAGATGAGTCCAATGATGTTCACTTCATCTTGGCAGGTGCGCATTCAAAATTTTTGCAATTAATTAAAGTAATTAAAATAAAAAACAATAAATTATTTTTTAATACTACTAAATGAATAATAAACCTAAAATAAGATAAATTGTTAATATTTAATATACCCAAAACAAGGTTATTTAAGTTCGCATAATAGGAAATTTATGGTTACATAATAATAAAGCGATATAATAGAAAACATTTGATAAAAGTTGATAATTTTTCTAGAAAGTTGGACTACAATACATGAACATGATTGAGTATAACAATCTTGAACATCAAATCAAGTACAAATTAAAATATATTATTAAACATGATAAAATCTTCCAAAAAAATTTAAAATTAAAAAA
This sequence comes from Vanilla planifolia, assembly GCA_023846275.1. NCBI lineage: Eukaryota > Viridiplantae > Streptophyta > Magnoliopsida > Asparagales > Orchidaceae > Vanilla > Vanilla planifolia. Next base: position 130,178 of record JAIUJO010000298.1, read on the forward strand.
TCAATATTTATATTGATAGAGCTCACCAAGAAGAGTGCAACAACCTTTCCTTCATCGTAATTGGACCACATTTCTAATTTATGAGAATTATCAAAATCAACAATCATAAATAGTAATAAATTATTATTTAAATATTTAGTAAATATATAAAAAACTGAAAAAACATAAACTAAAAAGTATAACATAACCAAAAAAAAATGGTGTAAATGTCACTAGAGAGAAAATTTTGAGTGACAAGATAATATAAAAAAATTAATGGTGAACATTTCAAAAAATAGGATAAATTGTTTGAAAAATTACACTCCTTAACACTAAGTGGATCAACTGTAGCTTATTCAATCAAGTAAAATGTATAAAATCCTAGAAAATTAAATCTTTAAAAATTAAATACTTCACAAAATAGAGCTTATCAAGATTAGTGTAATGGCATTTGCTTCATCATTATCAAATCTCATTTGTAATATTAATAAATCATAAAAGTAAATACAAATACAAAAAGAAATTATCTTTACTTTATGTAAAAATGGTTTAATGTTGAATTGAGATAAATTGATGAAATATATAATCAAATGAAAAACATGCAATGGTTAGATGAGATTAGATTTGGATTTCGGTAGCAATAAAATTATTTTTGGCAAAAAGTTTTGAAAATTAAGATAAAATGTTTAAGAATGTTATAGTCCATGATAATGAGTACATTGAGCATAAAATCCATATCCATTAAATTAGATATGAATCAAAATATATAGTAAAGTGTGTCAAAATCTTCAAAAAAAATATTTTTGAATTTAAAAATGAATTTTTTAATTAGATAAAACTCTTCAAGGATAGTCGGATTATATTTGTTTTAACTCAATCAAATCTTGTTTGAATTACTATATTTACAAAATTAAATAAGCATATATCATAAATTTTTTTAAATTTAAATAAATATATAATAAAGCTAATATAAATTAATTTATAGCAATATAACATAAATAAATCAAAGGGATGTAAAGGTTACGTGAGTGAGAAACTAAAGTTTGGTAGTAATAGAAGAAAATCAATGAAAGTAATTTGAATAAATGAGACAAATTACGTAGGAATGCTCCATTCAAAGATGCAAAGTGGATTAAGTATGTCACCATTAATTTTTAGAAATGATATGAATAGAAGTGTAGTTTCATTATTTCCAAAAAATCCAAAATGTATTTTAAAATATAAGAATAAATATTTAAATGGATAATGCTATTTGAGATTAGTCCAATGACATTTGCTTCACCTTCATCAATCCTTGTTTAGAATTAATGTGTCTTCATCCTTAATTCCTGTCCTTCGCATTGCCTCACTCCTACACTCACAAAAGATAGAAATGATCTATTCTTTCTTTGTTTAACTAAGAAAGATAATTTTATCATATAATAGAATTGAGAATATCTATTTATCCCTTTGATCCTTTGAATATTTTGAATAATAAAAGATGTAACATTTGCTTGAAGGGAGTTTCAAAGAATAAGTTGAAATGAATGTTTATTGTGAAGCAAAGTTTATTCTTCGAAATAAACACTAGGAATCTCAAAAAAATAACTTAATTCCACATCCTAACATTGATTAAGTTATTAAGGCTACGGAACCTAAATATAAAAGAGGTGGTTGGGCTCCCTTCACTCTTCCTTTCCTAAGTTCCTCATAGGGCCCTCTTTACTGAATAGTAGAGCCACGAAAGCTAGTTGATTCATTACATAGTCAATAATTCTAGGAATGAATTTGTCTTTTGATTATTTTTCTATGCAAATGCCATTCTTGCCAAGGTTGTTAATGATATAGACAATCTCTTAATTACCAGAACAAATCAATATAAAAGTGAATTGTTTATTTGAGGCACACCTAATATGATTCATTATTCATATAGATTGATATAGGATCTATAGGGAAATTAGTTATTACAAAGTTGAGAGGCCCTGCACTAACAAAGCATCTTTCAATTACTTTGCATGATGAACCAACATTTATCAAATTTGAAAAAGAATATGAAGAAATGGTTTGCAAAATTTTAGTAGTGGTAAGAAAAATAAAAGAAATAAACACAATAAATAAAATAAATTAATTTGAATATATCTTTTGTGAAATTATGGTGTCGGGAATAATGGAAAGAACCAAATGGAGAGAAGCAAGAGAAGTCAAAGATTTGTCACAAGCATGTCAAGGAAGTGGAGCTGTCGATTGGATTGATCCCGAAATCAATTTTTGTTAGAATCATTAACCAAAGAATAAATAATTATCTAAATATTTAGAAACTATATAACAAAGCTGAAATAATATAAATTGAAGTAATATATTGTAGCTAAGTAAAGGAAATCTAAACATCACTTGAGAGAAAAATTTCAGTTCATTGTAGTATAATAAAATTAAGGCAAAAAACTATGAATAAATGAGAGAAATTGCATGACAAATTGGAATTCAAAGGAGCAGAGAAGATTAAGAATAACATCTTTCCTCATCAAAGTACATAAAAATAAATATTTCTGGTAAATGAAGCCAAAACCACACAAATAAACATTTAAAAATATAAAGAATATCTAATTGTTTAGAGCTTGATGGCACTAGTCTAATGACATTTGCATGTATTAAAAATTATTAAACTAAATAGGCATAAATTATTGTGAGTTATTATTTTAATATTTAACATCGGTTTCGAGGGAAAATAATATAAATTTAGCTAATGTAAAATAATCAAATATATGCAAAACACTTCATCAAATGAGATCAAATGTCTGATTAAATTTTATTCCAAGATACAAAAAGAGATGAGGTACAACTTTCCCTATCATCATATAATGTGTAAGCAAACTGTGCTGTTAAACGTACCTACACCTCAGAAAATAATTTTTTTTTTCAAATATAAAATTTAATTTTTAATCTATAACTCATTGAGAAAATTCTAAGTAGATTTTTTTTTTCTTGATTGGACCTCAATTGAAGCTACTAAGAATTACAAAATGAAATTTGCATAAAAGAAATAATTAATCAACTTAATATTAATTAGATATATATTAAGCCTAAAGTAAGATAAATTATGGAAATGTAATATATGGTAAAACCAATGATGTAATAATCACATGAGAGGATATTTAGAGTAATGTTGCGAAGCAACAAAATCAAAGCCAAATTTTGGGCAAATAAGAGAAATTTTGCAAGGACATTACATAACAAGATTCGACAGAGATTGTGATTAACATTCGTCATCATGAAATTTGATATAAATAAAAACATTTAGTGAAGCCTATTAAAACTCTATAAAATAAAATATTTAAAAATATAAAGATAAATTTTCATTAGATACAACTTGTCAAACCAAGACTAATGATACTTGTTTCAAAATGATATAACCTCAATTTGATTTACTAAAAAGTACAAAAGTAAATTTTGTCAAATCATTAAAAAACTATGTTAAATCTACATTTTTAAATATTAAAGAAAATTAATCTTCCCAAACTAAATCAATGTTATGACAATGAGACAGCAGATTTAAAGTTATATAGAAATCCAAGTGATTGTACGACATTTGAAAAGCTGACATAAATTTTAGTGGAAATTTGCATCCTAAGTAAGAAAGGAGATCAATGTATCATCTTTGAAAATTACATCTCATACAAAGTGAAATGTCTCAGAAATTAAGAACAAACCTAAGAAAGTAAAATATTTAAGATTATAAAAGTGAATAATTCATTGGACAAAACTTATCAAGATTAGTTGAATGTTTTCTAATTCTCTTGAATTAAGCTTATTTGGAATTACCTTGAATTAGTATGGTTAATAAAAAAATAATTCCTAAATTAATTTTTTAATAATTTGAAAATATATATTAAAGAAAATATGGTACAAATTGAAGTAATATGATATAACATAACAAAAGCAATTTAAAGGTTGCATAAGTGATGAATTTGACTTTCGTAGTAGCTTAATAAAATAAAATAAAAAAATTTGAAGAAATGATATAAGTTTTTTTGAATAATATCATCGACACAACTCTAACGATGTTTGATTCTTTCCGATGGAGCATGTTTTTGAATTGTCGTGAATTATCATAAGAAATATTTTTAAATAATAAATTTTTTAAACATTAAGTAAAAGTTTTAAAGAAAATATGTGCAAGTTTGAAGTAATGTAATATAAGAAAATCAAAGGAAAACATTTGTATAAATGAAGTAAATTATAGGAGAAAGTTGCATTCAAATGAACTAACGAGATCTGTGAGATATCGATAATTTTCAAATAATACACAATTCAAAAAGTCTCAATAAAAATGTAAGTACACAAAAAAATTAAAATATTTTAAAATTTTAAAAAAAGAATGTTTATTTAAATAAATGTCATTGAGACAAGTGCAACCAACATTTGTTTCTTCTTGGTCAAACATTGTTTGAAATTACTATAAATTAACAAAGTAAACAAGCATAAATAAAAAAATATTATTTAAATATTTACTAAATATATATTGTAGTTGAAATGAACAAAGTGAACCAATTCAATTGAATGAAAACAAAATCATGTAAAAGTTACAATGCAAGAAAATTTAGAAAGACATATCTAGTAAAGTGTGTAATTATATGGGATAGTTGTAAAAAGAAATATTAAGGGATCAAGAGCAACAACCTTAATCGTCATTTTACACTTGAATCAAAATATTGAGTATAGTGTGAAAATGGTATAATTTCATATTTATGAAAAATTGCAAATGAGATCTGATGGAGGCAAAGCAAATGTATTTTGAACCATCTACATTAGGGCTTTCCAATGAAAGTTCTAATTTTATGTTTTTAAATATTTTATTTTCAAGTTTGTTTACATGTTTAATAATGCATTTTGATTCATGCCTAGTTATATGGTCAAGAATGTTATAGTCATTCTCTGTAATACCTTTGTTGGCAAGCTTCTTATATAATTTATATCATTTATTTAGACTTTTTTCTTTGATTTTACTATATTACTATGTAACACTAAATATACTCATACATCTTAATTTTCATCCCTTTTGTTTAGTTATATTACAATACCTTGGATCTTTAATAATTATTTACTTGTTAATAAAATAATAATTTATTATTTGTTATTAATATATACTTTACTTATTGACATTAATTCCAATTAAGACCCAATCATGATAGTAGATTTCATTAGGTTCCACTAGATGAGCTCTATCAACATAAAAATTAAATTTCATATTTTTTGCCATTTTATTTTCAAAGAGTTTTGCCCTCATTATAAGATATTTTAATTCAACTAAATTTGATGATCAATGATGTCATGCACAATCTCCTTATTATGTTAAAATGTAACTTTCATGTGGAAAGTGCCTCATTTTATTTATCTTTTTCCATCATTTTTTTGTATTACATTACTTAACTATACCCCACTTGTGGTTTAATATATATCTACTTATTATTAAAATTGTTATTATTACTTATGCTTATTCACTTTTGTAATTCATAATAGTTTCAAACGTGGTTCAACTGAGCAATGTAATTATTGACAGACTGATCTCGACTACCACAATCTTATTAAATATTCATTTATAATTTTTTTAATATTTTGTCTTCTAGGGCATTTTACACATTTTATGAGATATTTTGATGACTATATGATTTGATGATTAAGGATATTACACTCAATCTCCTTATTACATTGGAAAATCCAATATTCTTACGAAATATATCCCATTTGTTCAAATGTTTTTCTTTGGCTATGTTATTTTACCATATAAAATTGAATCTATTCTCATGAGATTTTACATTAATTTTAAAAAAATATTTATTTAAATTTATGCTTTTTTTTCCTAATTGACAGTAATTCAAAAAAAGTTTGATCCAGATGAACCAAAGGCCATTAAAGTCATGTAGATGAGCTCTATTAAATTAAAATTTAATTTTTTAATTTTTTAAATATTTTAATTTTATAAAGTTTGGTATTTTTATATGATATTTTTGTTGGTTCCCATTTAATAATTAAACAAGTTGCACTATATCACGTTTTTATCTCATAAAGCAACCTACACAACTTATCACATTTCTTCAAATTTATCTCTTTGATTTAGACTTATTAATTTGTAATGCTAAGTCTTCTCTTAATTTGCCTCTATTATCACTTCAGCTTGGTAACATTATGTTTCTTTGATTTATCTAATTTTAGAATTAATATATATTTACCAAATATTTTCAAACTAATTCATTATTTTTTTCTTCTTTACAATATTAATTAATAATTTTTCTAAATGATGTTCATTGGACTTATTGAGATGAGCTCTATCTAATAAAATATTCTTTTTCGATAGTTTTAATATTTTTATTTTTTTACTTTTTGTGCACTATAAAACTCATTTTAATTTGCACTTATTTTGTCATTCAAAGGTGTTACGTTACATTCAAACCACACTATATCTTACAATATCCTTCTCTTCCTTTGTAATCATTATATTGTCATCATTTTGTTTTACTTCATGGATTTAACTATCGTATTCTAGCTTTAATAATATTTTTCCTAAAATTAAAATAATAACTTACTATTATCAATTCTTATTTAAATTGTTAATTTGTAATAATTCAAAATAAGACAAAATCAAAACAAAACTAGCATTTTGTTACTAATCTCAACGAACCCTATTAAAAAATATATTCATTTCCTTTATATATTTGTGTATAAATATATTCTAATGTATTAATGGACTTTATAGGATATTTTTATTTGTACTAATCTGATTATTGAGAATTTTATGCTCAATATTCTTAGTATCTTAGAATTAAAGTTTCGTATACAATTTAGCATATTTTTTCAAATTTTTCTTTTCGATTTGACAATGCTACTATGACAATCTAAGTTTTCTCCCATGTTACGTTCATAATTCATTATTAAGTCATATTTCATTACTTCAATTTAGATCATTTTAGTTTTAATAAGTAATAACTTAAAATTTTTATAGTAACTAACTATTACTTATGCTTTTTTATTTTGATAACTCATTGTAATCCCAAACGAGGTCTGATTGATATGAAACAAGTGTCATTGGAGTAATACCAACTAGTATTATCAAAAAGAATGTTCATTTTTATATTTTTATGTCTTTGTTTTTCGGAGTATTGGTTTGAGTTTTTACTTAATTTTACTCATACCTTATTTAACAATTAAGAATATTATACTTAGTCTCCTTAGTGTCATGAAAAACTATATTCATGTATAAGTTTTCTTTTTTTCTAATATTTTCAATTTGTTTTTTTTATATTATTATAAATATTTAGATCCTCTCTCCTATTATTTTTACATCTTCTTTAATTTTTTATATTAAATAGCTTTGATTTATGTTATTTTAGCTTAATCATTGTTCACTTTGTTAATCCTTAATAATTTCAAATGAGATTGAATTGAGATGATAGAAATGTCATTAGACTTATTTTGATGAGCTCTAACAAATTAAATATTCAATTTTTTATATTTACAAAAATTTTAATTTTTTATTTTTGCACAATTTATTAGAAATTATGCAAAATGTTTATCCCATTTATTCAAATTATTCCCATTGAATTGGTTGTATTACATTACTTCAGTTTATCATATTTCAGCTTTAAATTGTATTTCCTTAATATTGAAACAATATTTATCTACATAACCTTAAATCTCTTACAGCGTAACTTTTGCATCGCTTTGAGTTAGCTATGTTACATTACTTTAACTTACCTCATTTTAGCTTAAATATATATTAATTTAATATTCAAAATATAATTTATTATTTTTTATTCTTATTAACTATTGTGATTTGCTGTAATTTTAAATGAGTTTTGATTGATTGACATAGATGTCATAGGTCTTGTCTCTATGAGTTCCATCAAATTAAATAAATATTTTTTTAATCTATTACTTTTTTTTTATCATTTTGACATTCTTTATGAGGCATTATAACTTTTAGGTTCTTGGACTATTGAAAATGTTTCAAATGATCTTAATAGTACCTTCTAATTTATGTCGTATGAAAAAGTTACATCATTTAATTAAATGTTTTGTTCTGATTTGGTTATCTTTTCTTCCTTCAACGTAACTTCTAAATATAAAAATAATAATTTTTTATTCGTTTCCTTATTTTCTTTGGTAATTTGTAATAATAACATACAAGGTTCGATTGAAATAAAGGAGATGTTGTTTAAGTCTTTGCCTTAGACTTTATCTAATGAAATTATTAATTATATTTTTTTAACATCTTAACATAGTTTGAGAGAAAGTTTTATTCATACCTTGTTTAATGATCAAGGATTTTATACTCAATCTCTTCAGCTTCCTAAAATGCAACTTTTTTTTTATAATTTATCTAATCTATTTAAATATTTTACTTTATTGTTGTCATATTACTATGAAAGTCTCATTCTTTGCTCTTGGGACCTTCAGATCTCTATGATTTGATTAGATTAGATTGCTTCAATTTAAATTAATTTTAATATGGTTGTGCTTAATCTTAGAACAATATTTTATAATTATTTATGTTTATTTTTTTAGAACTAATAGTAATTGAAAACGAGGTTCCTTGGTGGTGAAACCAACATCATTGGACTCAACTTAATAATGTATATATAGTGAAATATTCACTATTTTTAAATGTTTTATTTCTTATGCTTTCTTATACTTTGTGAGACATTTTGATTCATACTACATTTGATGATTAATGATGCTATATTTTATTTCCTTTGTCACTTGTAATGCAAATTTCTAGTGTAATTTATCCCACTTTTCTCAAATTTTTTTACTTTGATTTAATTATAACATTATGTAACATTAAATAATCTATTTTATAAACTTTATATCATTTTTGTATAGTTATATTATTTTGCTTCAATGTACCACATTTCGAATTAAACATTTATTTTCTTAATATTAAAATAGCAATTTATATTTATTTATTGGTGTGTGCTTTTGTTATTTTAATTAAATAAAAATGAGGTCTAATTGAGGGAAAGAAACATCGTTGAACACATCTCATTAGCTATATCTAATTAAACTTTTATCAATATATTTTGAAATATTTTTTTCCTAAAGTAACATTTAAGTCTTTTTCTTTATTTCAAGAAAGATTTAGTTAGGAGGAGGGAACAAACACTATGCATTGCATAATGTCATGTAGCCTGAAGATGGCTCCAACAAACTCTCAAAAAAAGATTTTAGAAATAAATTCAAACCCTATGTGCACTTTTAGATGCATATGATTCGATTTTAAAAGATAAAAGCAAAGAATTTTGACATTTTGCTAGTCTTGTTATGCATACTGAAGGCAATGTCATTTTCTCAAAAATAGATGAATTCAAAAGTACACTCCTAAGAGCTGAGGATATTCTTGGACTATTTACCATGTCACTTGTTTTTATGAATGAATTCAAAAGTTCACTCCTGAATTTTTGGCATCCTAATTTCACATAATTCATGCTGTGCAAGGAGGTCGTTTTGAAGATTGCTTTGTTGAAGTCCTAAAATTTTATGTAGACATGGGGCTCTCACATCACTTTATACTAAAAGAATAATAGCCAATAATTATGGCTTGAGTTTTGTCCCTGCAAGCAAATCAATATTCCTTGGGTTTTGGAGTGAGAACTTATTGCAAGATTGAACATTGGAATCATGAAAGTCTTATGTATGACATGGAGGTAGACTTTTCATATCTTTTGAGATCCACCCTACAATATGGTGTTAAAAAAGGTCTACTAAACAAATAAGATCAAATAAGAGGAAGCTTGTTTCTAAGAGGTCATGTGCCAACCCTCCATTGAGTAAAGATGGGTTGTAATTGTATACTGGTATCTGAAAAACATATATTGGGGGTGAAGGAAGAATTCTTTCCATGGCATGAAGGGGAGAAGAATCAAAGAAAGAAAGTTCCAAGTTTTTTCTTTAATAGAAGCAGGATCCCAATCCTCATCATTTTCCTATAGCCTCCTTCCCTTACAATGTGTTAAACTTCCTAGAAACTCGCTAACTACTTCTAAGAGTTTACATAGACAGAACATATGCTCAGAGGACAACTAATCATTGATAAACAACCCTACTCACTACAAACAAATGCACTCTCATCTCAGAATTTGCTTTGTTTGCCTTACAAAAGTAAGCTAACATAAGCAATATTAAATTATTTCTTTATATTAAATAAATATACCTTAAAGCTAAAATAAGGTATGTTAAACTAATTTAATATAACTAAATCAAAGTAATATGAGGAGAATGATAGGAGAATTAGAGTTTTATAATAATGTGACCAAATGAATGTAAACAATTTCAAATAATATTTTAAATTATATAGGAAGGCTACATTTTAAGGTCCAAAGGAGATCATGTCTGGCATGCTTCATTGTCAAATCATGTATGAGTGCACATGACTCATAAATCTTACCAAAACTCTCAAAAATAAAATATAAAGAAATATATAAAAATATTCATTTAATTATGTAGAGCTCATAATATAATCATAGAAATATAATCAAATGATAAAAGATTTGATGAAATGAGATAAATTATGTCTAAATATTTCTTTATAAATTGCTAAAGTGATCAAGTGTATCATCCTTAAATATCAAATCAATAATGACATATGAGAAGAATTAGAGTTTAATAAGAATATGCCAAAATGAAAACAAAATATTTTAATAAACTAGACGAACTATATGGCAAAGCTACATTCCAAGACATTAAGAAGATAATGCGTAAAATCAAAGATCATCAAAAATAGTACGGAAAGAAATTTCTCATAAAATATGAAAAAATATAACAAAATAAAATATTTAAAAATATAAAAATGTACCTATAATTATATAAAGCTCATCGAGACAAGTCCAATGTTGTTTGTCTTGTCTTGATTTACCTAATTTTGGAATTATTGAAAATTATAAAGTTAAATTAGTATAAATAACAATAATTGTTATTGTAGTATTTAATTAAGATATATGAAAGCAAAAAAAAGATAAATTATAGAAATATAATACAGTACAATCAAAGTGATGTGAAGATTAAACAAAAGAAAATTTAGAGCAATATAATGTTTAACCAAATAAATATAAAAAATTTAGTGAAAGTAGATAAATTATATGAAAAGTTTCATTCCTACATATCAAAGAAATTGCATGAAAAATCGTTAATAGTCAAATCAAGTTGAAATAAAAATGTCTCATAAAACATGCTAAAACACTAGAGAAAAAAGCTTAAAAGCAAAAAATAGTAATTAATTTTACAAAGCTCATTCAGATAAGAGCAAAGTTTTTGTTTTCTCCATAATCTATCATCATTTAAAATTCGTAATAATAGATAAAGTAAATAGAAAAAATTTATAAATGCATATATATATATATATAAATAAATATATTAAATATTAAATGAGTTTAATTAATACAATCTTAGATAATAAAAAAAAAGACATGTAAAGGCCATAAGGAATGTGAATTGGTGTTAAATGATAATATATCATATTTAAAGCAAAAACTTTTAGAAAATCAGATAAATTGCCATATCAAATATGTCAAAATCCTAAGAAATTAAATATTTTAACACATACAAAATGAATAACAAATTTAATTAAACTCATCAAGATGAGTCAAATTATGTTTGGTTCATCTTGATAGAATCTCATTTGAAATTACTATAAATTATGGAATTTAATAAGCATAAAAAATGATAAATTTTTATTGCTATAAAAATTAAATTTATAATGATGCTAAATAAGTTAAATTCAAGTGATATAATATAGCCAAATGAAAGTTATATAAATATAACATTTTAAGAAAACTAATGTCTCATAATAATATAACCAAATAAAAAAGAAACACATGAATAATTGATAGAAATCATAAACAAAAGCTATGTTATAGCATGATAAGAATATCAAATATGATGTCATCTATCATTAAATAATATATGAAAAGGAATGTCTCATCATCCATGAGAAAAACTTAAAAATAATATATAACAATCTAAATTTCTATATTTGATTAAATAATACTTATCTAGATGAGTGCATTGACATTTATTTTGCCATGAGAGGACCTTATTAGCCCTTACTACAAATTATTAAAATTAATTAAAATAAATAATAATAAATCAATTTTCAATTATAAAATAAATATCTAATAAAGTTTAATTGAGAAAAATTAAACCAATGTAATTTATACAAATTAAAGAAATGTGAAGTCCACATCAAAAGAGAACTATAGTTTCTTAATAATGCAAGAAAATTGAACATAAAAATTTGATGAAATAATATCAGTTATATGAGAAAGTTATATTCTAAGATACAAAGAATATCAATGGTAAAATACTTGTTTTCCAAAGATGGTGCTATGGAAATGTATAATAAAATATGAAAAAAACAAAAAGAAATATTTAAAAAAAGTACAAAGGAAAATGATTGTGATAGAGATCATCATGTCAACCAGATCTTGTTTTAAATTACTATACATTGTAAAATTAAAAAACAAATATGAAAAATAATATTTTATAATAAGTGAATAAATAGTAAAGATAAAATAAGATAAATTTCAGCAATATATTATAGCCAAATTAAAGCAATGTAAAGGTCACACTATAGGAAATGTATAGTTTTATAGAAACGTAAACAAATCAAAGTGAAACGTTTTAAGAATAATGTTAAATTATGGCATAAAGCTACAATCCATAAAGTTGAGGAGATTGAGCACAACATGATCAATGATAAAATCAGGTATGAATAGAAAGGACTTATCGATCATGGAAAAATACAATACAAATATTTAAAAATATAAAATATAATATTTAATTGTATAAATATCCTCATGAGAGTCAAAGAATATTTTTTTCATGATGACAAGACTTACTTTAGAATTAATAGAAATTATGTATGTAAATAAATATAAATAACAATAAATATTTGTTTTAATATTAAGTAAATTTTTTGAAAGCTATAATATGATAAATTAAGGAAATATAACACAACAGAATCAAGATGATGTGAAGTTTGTAGGAGATGATAATTAGTATTTCATTATAATGTGACCAATGATAGAAAAACTTTAACAAATGAGATAAATTGTATGAGAAATCCATATCCTAAGATACAAAGGAGATATAGTGTAGCATTATTGCAAAATTAGATATGAATCAAAGCAATTCAATTAGCATGCCAAAATAATAGAAAATAAAATATTCAAAAATATTAAATTAAATATCTTATTGGATAAAGCTTGTCAAGATGAGCTAATAACTTTTATTTTTCTTATATTGGATCTTATTTGGAAATATTATGAATTACCAACGAAATTAAGTTTAAATATTAATAAATTATTATATTTTTAATTAAGAAAATACATATTAAACTTGAAATTAGATAAATTGAAATAACGAAATACGACCATTTTATAGCATTGTAAAGGCAACAAAAGTGAAGAATTAGAGTTTCATTATAACATGATCAAACGTAACAAAAAAATTTGAAAACGCAAAATACATTCCATCAAAAAGATGCATTCAGAGAAACAAAGGAGATGAAATGCAGCTTACTCTATCATTAAATAAGGAACAAATAAAAATCTCTCATGAAGTGCAATGGAATCCTAGAAAATAAATTATTTAAAAAACAAATATATAAAAAATGAATATTTTATTAGATTGAGCTCAATCTGATAACTCCCATAACGTTTATCTCTTCTTAAATAGAAATAATTTTTAATATTTATGGACTACAAAAGTGAACAAGCATAAATAATAACAAGTTATTATTTAAGTATTGCATAAAAATTAAATAAAGTAGAAATGAGATAAATTGGGGAAATGTAATCAAACAAAATGAAAGTGATGTAATGGTTACACAAGAATTAAATTAGGTTTTCAAAGGAATGGCCCAAAATTAAAGATAAAATTTGAAAAAATGAGATAAATTATCTCAAAGTGTTGCATTCCATTGTATTATGGTATTTGAGCATAAGATCTTTGATGGCAAGGCTACAAATTAATCAAAATATAACATAAAATATATTCAAAATTATCAAAAGTAATTTAAAATTTTAAAAATATTTAATTAGTTGGAGCTCATTGAGATAGGTCATACGACATTTTTTTCATGAGTAGAGCATGTCTTGAATTAAGTAGAATTGTCAAATAAGATATGCACAAATAATAACAAATTATTATTTCAATATTAAGTAATTATATAACAAAGCTAAAAATGACAAATTGAAGTAATATAATAAAATTAGTTCAAAGTGACATAATGATTACATGAAAAAAATTAAAGCTATATTCTATGGTAACAAACCAAATTAATAAAATTCTAAAACATGAGATAAATTATAATGAAAAGTTATGTTCCAAGATGACAAAGAGGTCATGTATAACATCGTCTATTATCAATACATGTGTAAATATAAATGTCTCATCATTCATGAAAAAATATAAATAAAATTGTTAAAAATAGTGAAATCAATTATTAATTATATAGAACTCATAAAGATGAATCCAACAATATTTGTTTTATCTCGATTGAACTACGTTTAGAAATATTATGAATTGCCAAAATTAATAACTATAAATAATAATAAATCCTTATTTTGATATTAAGTTAACAAGTAGTAATGTTGAGAAGGGACAAACAAAAGCAAAGTAATATGACCAAATCAAAATGATATAGATGTCACACATGAGCAGAATTAGATTTTCATAGTAGTTTATTTCAATCAAGGAAAAATATTTGAAGAAATGAGACACATTATATGGGAGCATTACTTTTCAAGATATTAATGGGGACCATGTGTGACATCCTCGATTGTGAAATAAGATACAAAATTAAAATGTTTCATGAAAAGATTCCAAAACTCTTGAAAGTAAAATATTTTAAAATATAAATTAAATATTTAATTAATTAGAGCTCTTACAAACAAGTCTTATGATTTTAGTTTCATCATGATTGAGTGCAAATTTTTCGATCGTAAATTTAGGTATGAATGAATGTATCTCGTAAGTATACAAAAATATTAAAATTAAAATAAAAATATAAAATAAATATTTAATCAGATAGAGCTGCATAAGATGAGTCCAATAAATTATTTTTGTGTGGATTGAATGTCATTTCGAATTACTATGAATTTTAAGGCTAGATACTGAACACTGAATGCAAGAAAATTGTTTTTCGTTGAGGTTTATTTTAAGGCTAGATACTGAACACTGAATGCAAGAAAATACCTAGAAAATAAACTTAGAAGGATTCCAAGGCAAGCAAACCCGTGGTATTTCTCATGGGCGGATTTATGGCGCTTTAGTTGACTATTAAAGAGGCTAGGGAAGGATTAGCTCTTGTTTTGGAGCAATAAAAGCTTTTTCTTTTGTTGATGAATAATAAGAAATTAGGAAAGAACTTAACCTCACTAATATGCTTAATTGGCCTACATTACACTTGTGAAATGATAGGATTAAAGAGAACATAAGAACAAGAAGTTATATTATTTAACATTTAAAATTCAAAAGTTTGAAATTTCAAATTTCTATATCCTAAGTTTGAAATTTTAATATCTAAGAATTAAATTTTGAATTCCTTAGGGGTTTGAAACTCAAACTTAGGTTAAGTTTTAGAACCCAAAAATCCATGGTTTGGATGAAGATAAATTAAGACTTGAAAGAACCTTTGGTAATGTTTAAAATAACTTAGGAATTTGGTAAGAAAAATTTCTTAGGATTAATGCTTTATTTGAATAAAACTTTAAGATAAGAATTATTGCTGAATTGAAAATATAATGTTTTACCAAGCCTTCAACAAGCTCTAGATGAGGCCACAATTTCATAACGTTGTCAGTTAAACCTAAATAAAAGTGATTAAGATGACTATTTTTGCATTAGGAGTTGTGCTAGCCCTAGCAAAAAGACATATGATGACTTAGATTTTTTATAAAAGTTGGTCTAGTTTTATGGATAGGTGAGGTCATGAATAGCCATTAATGGCTTTATGAGATGTAAGCAACTCAAGAGAGGCTATTAGGAAAGATAGGTAACTCTAGTTGTTTTATTAGGAAAAAGAGGGTTTATATTGAAATTCATGTAAACATGTTTAACGAGCAAGAGTTATGACTTAAATTATTTATGCTTTGGATTTATAAATAAAGTGTAAGGACTTAATAGAAATACATCAAATGTGAATGTGAAAGATACCCAATGATGTAGATTAGTCCTTAGTCGAACCCACAAGTTAACTAGATAGTAGAGTAGATTTATACGAGACATAGATAGTTAACAAATGTTTAAGGATTTTAAGAAATTATAATTGATAGATTAGGGTTAGGTAGCTCTAGTTAAATGCAAGAAAAATAATCATGATGTTAATTAAGATTATCTAATGAAGATGACAGACTATGATCTCGTAGACCCCAATGATGTCCTCTTAAGCTAGATATCGATAACTAAGATATATACAAAATGATTGAACTCCTATTAGAGATTTTGGATACCTTGTTTATTGTGTGCCATAAAAGCATGTCAATATATATTTTTTATTTGCCAGAGTATCATTATAGTGATACATGGTTTGAAATTACTCTTATAGCCCTACGGAGTGGTCCAGGTATTCAGTAGAGCTTAGATTATAAACAATTGGATTATGTGATGAGATAGAAGTGCTAAGCTTGTGTGAGTATGTCAGAAATCAATATTGAGGATCAAATTTTTTTTATACAACTAGATATTCTATGGCATTTATTACGACATTTTTTTTATGCTTGCTAGGTTGGTTTGATGATAATTTTAAGAACTACATAAAGAAACATCATATAATTTAAAAAGCTTCAGTATTAAGTTATAATATCATTTCATTCTCATTTTTAAATAAATAATTTTAGTATATTAATTTTTATAATAAGTGACAATGAGTTTATGTTGACAATTAAGGAATCCAATTAATGTTAAAAACTTTTGAAATTCTTATTGATATAAAGAACTTGAGGGATAGCCTTTTTAATAACTTCTTTTCTTCAAAATCTATTGGAATAGTCCCATACAATCCAATGTCCAACAAATATAAATGATATTGTTGTGCTTGAGTAGAAAATTATAACATCAAAAAATACCAACTAATGAATAATCAATAAAATTATTGACTTAGATGCCCCCCTTTTAACTCCTATATTAGCTCT
The DNA here is from genome assembly GCA_023846275.1 of Vanilla planifolia. Classification (NCBI taxonomy): domain Eukaryota; kingdom Viridiplantae; phylum Streptophyta; class Magnoliopsida; order Asparagales; family Orchidaceae; genus Vanilla; species Vanilla planifolia. The sequence continues at coordinate 147,319 of JAIUJO010000298.1, forward strand.
TATTCATTTCCATCTATGGATGATATAAGTGAGAAGAGTCAGCAATTCTCAATAATGAATCCTTAAGTTTTCATATAAAAATAGTAATGTAATAATTTAATGACATCTCTAACAGAGTAAATGTATTAGTTTGACCAATGATATAATAAAAGATGTCTCAACCGACCATGCCAGTCAAAACCACAATGGATAGTTAGTGACTTACCAATTCCTGGGCATTCCCTTCATAACCATGATATCCTTAGTGTAAGTTCTAAGCTCCAATCTAATAAAAATTTCCCCAATTTGTTATAGAAAGTCCAATCATTTGGTCTACCCCATTTGTCTTTAGGTGTCCTCAATAACCACATAGAACTTTACTGGGTGACTTGCATTATGGTCTCTCGTGATGTGCTGTAGATCACTAGCACTCAGCCACCTTAGGATTGTTAGAAAATATCTAAAAGCCCACAATAGAGGCTTTACCATTCATGTGATAAGTTGCGTATTACTCTAGGAAAAAGCATTCAAGGCACTTCCTATTATATGTCACCCAAGTTTACAAATTAGCTGGACTCTTCCTATCTGGTACATTTTATTAACCTAACTTTTGTTGGTTGGCTATTATTTAGGTTTTACTACATGATAAGCTATGCCACCAAAAGTATAGACTTTCTTATCAAGTAACATCATTTCGTACTGTTTCATTATCCAACATTAGAAGGTTCAATAGATATCTTCTATAACGTTATCCTATAATCTAACATAATCTTAGAGCTTTCTCAAAAACCTTAATCATCTATCAGGATCATCTAACATTTTTGCAAAAATCTCCTCTTAAATGATATTTTTATTACATTTATTTAGTTTTTTTATCATTACTTCAATTTATGTCATTTCAATTTTAATGTTTATTTCCTTGATGTTATAATATAATTTATTATTTTTTATGATTACTTACCTTTATAATTTAAACTAATTCTAAGCTAGGTGTAGCACAGACAAAATAAATATTATTAGACTTGTATCAAAGAGTTTTATTAATTGAAATATTAATTTCTCTATTTTTAATTATTTTTTCTATTGTTTTGTCATGCTTTACAATGCATTTTCATAATTTCATTATTAAACTCTAATTCTCCTATCATGTGATCGCTACAATACTTTAATTTGGTTATATCATATTCAATCAATTTATATTATTTTTAGCTTTAATATATATTTAGTTAACATTCAAATTTTAATTTGTTATTTTTTAAATTTATTTATTTTTCTAAATGAAACTATTTTGGAAAAGGACTAATTAAAAAAATATCATTAAACTCTCCTGGATGAGCTCTATCTAATTAAATATATTTTTTAAAATATTTCTTAAAAAATTTTAAGAATTTTTGCTTACTTTACAAGATATTTTAATTTGTATCTAATTTGGTAAAAGATGAGGTTGCACTAGATCTCCTCAAAGTCATGGAACATAATTTCCTCATATTACTTATCATATTGCTTCAAAGTTTTCATTTTTATTTGGCTATATTACTATATAACTTTAAGTATGCTATGATGCCTTTATTATGTCATATTGATTTTGTTATATTACTTCTCATCAAATTATTAGATTTTAGCTTAAATATATATTTTAATAATTTTAAAATTAATATTTACTATTATTTGAGCTTAATTCCTTTGGGAATTTATAGTAAAACAAGCTAATTGAAATAAAATAAATGTCATTGGACTCCTCTCAATGAGGTTTATCACAAAAAATATTAACTTTCATATATTTTAAAATTTTTTATTTTCAATCATTTTAGAATGAATTTTGAAACATTTTAATTAATGGTTGATTTAATGATTGAGAATGTTCCCCTTAGTTTTCTTTGTATCATGGAATGTAAATTTTTTTATGTAATTAATTCTATTTACTAAAATATTTTGCTTCATTTTGTTATATTACATCGCAACACTAAATCTTTTCTTTTTTCACGTATACATTGATATTAATTTGTAATGTTAATTGCCTCAATTTTTCTTAATTTAGCTTCAACATATATTACTTTTTATTAAAAAATAATTTAATATTACTTATGCTTATTTTGTTTTGTATTCCATAAAAATTTCAATTGAAGTTTTATAAAGATAATAAAAATGCCATTCGACTCATCTTGATGAGTTCTACTTAATTAATTATTCATTATTATATATTTAAATATTTTATTTTCTAGGAATATTTAATGTTTTATGACAAATTTTTATTCATGCCTAATTTGGTGATGGAGGATTCTATCCTTGATCCCCTTTGTATCATGCAATTTAAGATTACCATATAATAGGCATTATTTCTTCAAATGTTTCACTTTAATTCCATTAAATTGTTGTGTAACACTAAATCTGCAATCATATGAGCTTTACTTCACCTTGATTTGCTTACATTACATAGCATAAGTTTATATGTTTAAATTAATTTTTATTTTTTCTTAGTAAAATAATATTTTATTATTATTTTTGCTTATTTATTTATTAGATCTTAATAATTCGAAATGAGATATGATTAAGGCAAAACAAACCTTGTTGCACTCATTTAGGTAAGATTTACTCAATTAAATATAAATTTTTTAATATTTTATTTTGTAAGGTAATAACTTGCTTCACAATTAAATTTATACTTGATTTGAAAATTGAGGAAGTTGCACTTGACCTCCTTAACATCTTGAAACATAACTTTCCTATAAAATTTATTTTATGTTTTCAAATTTGTGTGTTTGACTCATCTTGAAGAGCTCTTATCAATTAAATATTTATTTTGATATTTTTTAATATTTTCTTTTCTTTTACTTTGGTTACTTTTAGGGGAAATTTTGACTAGTACTTGATTTGGTCATCAAAGGTGTTACATTGGATCCCCTCAGTATCATGAAATGCAACTATCTCATATAATTTGACATTCCTTCAATTGTTTTCTTTGATTTAGTTCTATTACTATGAACTCTAATTCTCTTCTTATTTTAGTTTTATATTGTTTACATTTGCTTATATTGCAATGTTTAGATTTATTTCATTTTAACCTCATTATATATTTACAAACTTTTTGAAAAGTAATTTATTATTACTTATGCTTATTTATATTTTTTAGTTTATAGAAATTTTAAAAGAGCTCACATGAATAAGAAAAAATTTCATTAAACTCTTCTCAGTTAGCATAATCCAATTAACTATTTGTTTTTTTAAGTTTTCTAGGATTTGGAATGCATGATGTGATATTTGTATTTGTCCTTGAATTGATAATGAAAGATGTTAAACTCAGAATTCTTGTAATATTGTATCATAAATTTCTTATTGAATTTATTTGATTTTTTAAAATTATTTTGTCATGATTTGGTTATATAATTATGTAATTCTAATTCTCCTCTTTTATAACATTTATAATTATTTGAAATGGATATAAATGGTGCTTCAATGTTTCATTTAAAATATATTTTCTTTTTATTCAAATAATAACTTTTTATTATTAATGCTTATTTATTTTGATAATTCACATAATCATGTTGATGAACTCTATCAAATGAAATTTAGTTTTTGTTATTTCAAATAATTTTATTTTCTGTCTTTGTATATTTTCGAAGAATTTGTTATTCAAACTATTTAGGACAATTAGTGATGTTGCACTCCATGTTCTTATCAATTTGGAATGTAACGTTCTTGTAAACTTTATCTCATTTTTTCAAAAGTCTTGCTTTCATTTTCTTATATTGCTATGGAACTCTAATTCTCTTATCTTTGTGACCATTACAATACTTTGATTTTGTTATATCATATAACTTCAATTTATCTCTTTTAGCTTTAATATATTTTTACATAAAATTAAAATAATATTTTTTTTATTATTTTTACTAACTTAGGTAATTAACAATAATTCCAAATGAACTTCGATAATGTCAAAATAAATGTCATTGGAATCATGCTAGCAAACTCTATAAAATTAAATATTGGCTTTTATTATTTAAAATTTTAAATTTTCTAGTGTTTTAATAAGATTTATTAGTCATTTAAATTCATGATTGATTTATCGATCAAGAATTTTACATTAGATCACTTTACTATCTCAAAATGAAATTTTCTCACTATATTTTATCACCTTTTATTTAAAGTTTTTAAGTTATTTAGTTAAATTATATATCCTAAATTTCTTTTTTATCACATATACATCAATATTAATTTGTAATGTTATTTGCTTGAATCTATCTTATTTCAACTATAAAATTAATTTACTTAATATTAAAATAATAGTTTATTATTTCTTATAGCAATTTATTTTTTTTATTTGTAAACTATTGAAATAAAATATGATAGAGAAAAAACAAATGTCATTGGATTCCTGTCAAAGAGGTATATCCAAATAATTATTCATTGTTGTATTCTTATATATTTTATTTTATAAGTATTTTGCATGATCTAAGAGGAATTTGTTTTGTATGTCATTTGACCAAGCATTCATACCCTTCGTATCTTGAAATGCAAGTTTTCCATTAAGTTACCTTATTTCTTTAATTTTTTCACCTTAATTCAGCTTAATTGCTATGTAACACTAAATCTCCTCTTGTTTGACCTTTATCATGCTTTTATTTGCCTGCATTACACTGATTAAGTTTATTTAGCTTCAAACTTAATATGTATTTACTTAATATTAAAATAAAATTTTAATATTACTTTTGCTGATTTAATTTAAAAAATCATAATAACTCAAAACATGGTCCAATAAAGACAAAACAAACTGTCGTGTAGTCATCAACACAAGCTCTATACAATTAAATATTTATGAATATTTTATTTTATAAAGCTATGACTTTAATTTAAATTAATACTTGATTTGATGATGGAGGATTTTACAATAACCTTCTTAAAATTATGGAAAGTAACTTTCCTTTAAGATTTATCTCATTTCTTAAACTTTTTTTTGCTTTAATTTAGTTATTTTACATTTTGATAAAAAAAGTTTCTTTGGTGTAACTTTTGCATTACATTGATTTTAATATATTATAATGAATCAATTTATCTCTTTTCAAATTTAATATATATTTACTTAATATCAAAATTATAATTTACAATTATTTATATTTATTTACTTCTTTTATTTCTAGTACTCGCAAGCAAAGTATGACTTTGACGAAACAATTGAAGTTGTCTCATCTAAAAGAGAACTTTCTAATTTAACATATAAATTTATATCTTTAAATATTTTTTTTTTATTGTTTTGACATGTTTTTTTTGAGACATTTAGGTTCATACCTAATTTGATAATCGTCAATATTACACGATGTCCAAGTATAATGTAATTCCACTTGCCTAAAAAAAATCTATCTCATTTCCTCACTTTTTTCCTTTGACTTAGTTATATTACTATGAAAATTTAATTCTCTTGTCATGTGACTTATACATCGTTTTGATTTCCTTATATTGCACTACTTAAATTTTTCACAAAAATAATTTCATTATGTATTTACATAATTTTTAAATATAAATTGTTATTACTTCTGCTTATATAGTTTTATAGTTCAATATAATTCTAATAGTGGTCCAATGAAGAGGAAAAAATGCCATTAGACTTATCTAGATCAACATGAATGAATTCACCTTTTAATTTATTATTTTTAAGTATATTTTATTAAGGTTTTGGATTGCTTTATGAGGCATCATTATTTGTACTTGATTTGATTATCGATGATGTTACACTCCATATTTCTTACAACTTGTAATAAACTTTCCTCTGATAGTTTATCTTATTTCTTCAAATTATTTTCTTTTATTTATTCATACTGTTATGTAATTTTAGTTCTTCCAATGTGAAACCATTACAATTCCTTCATTTGGTTTTATTATTAAGATTCAATTTATTTGTACGCTTCAATTTATAATTATATATATATACTTAACATTTAAGTAAAGATTTATTTTTTTGTATGATTATTTTTTTTTTGTAATTTAGATTAATTAAGAAAATATTCTGATAGAGATGAAATAAATTTCATTGGACAAATCATAATGAGCTCAACAATTTTAAATATTGATTTTATATTTCAAAATATTTGATTTCATAATATGTCATGTTTTATGAGAAATTGTGATTCATGCAATATTTTGATATCAACGATGTTATGCTCGATCTTAACAATATCTAGGAATTGAACTTTCTTGTAAACCTTTTCTCTTTTCTTCACATTTTCTCGTTTGATTTGGTTATATTGATATAAAACACGAATTCTCCTCTCTTTGTCACCTCTAAATCTCATTGATTTGGGTATATTACATATTTTCAATATATCACATTTCAAACATTGATATATATATTTACTTATAATTAAAATAATTTATTTTTATATTTATTTATATCAAATTTTGTAATTCATAGTAATTCCAAATGATCTCCATTGGAGATAAAATGAGTGTCATTGGACTCACTTTTGTGAACTTCATCTAATTAAATATAAATTTATTTATATTTCAAAAAAAATTATTTTCAAAGGTTTTGCCATAATTTATTGGCCATCTTTTTTTATTCATGTCTGATTTTGTAAATCATGAGGATTATAATTGTTATTCTTAGTGTTCTAAAATGAAACATTCACATACAATCCAAATTATTTTTTTGAAATTGTTTTACTTAGAATTAATCATTTTTTATGAAATTAAAACTCTTCCCCTATGTGCCATTTATATTATTTTTCTTTATTAATATTATATTGCTTCAATTTATCTCAATTAAAGTTTCTCATATATTTATTTAATATGAAAATAATAATTGGTTATTATTTGTGTTTATTTATGTTCATAATTCGCTACAATGCCATATGAGGTCAATAGCCATGAATAAAATGTTGTTTGACTCGTCTTAATGAGTTGTATCCACTAGATATTTTTTTTGTTTTAAAAATTTATTTTTTAAAATTTTTGCTAGCATGATGGTTCATTTCTATTAACACAAAATTTACCAATCAATTAAGTTATGCTCAGCCTGCTTACTATGTTGGAATGCAACCTTCTAGTACAATTTATTTCATTTTACTAATTTTTTTAGTTTTAATATTACTATGTAACTTTAAATCTAGTCTCATGTGACCTTTACCTTCCTTTTATTTTGTTATAATAAATTGCATTAATTTATCTTATTTAGTTTTAACAAATATTTACTTAATATTGAGATAATAGATTATTATTTTTTATGCATAGTTTGTGTTATAATTTGAAGATTCCAAACAACGTTTAATAAAGGTGAAAAAATATTTATGGACTCATGTCGATAAGCTCCATATAATTAATTATTTGTATTTATATTTTTAAATATTTAATTTTCTATTATTTTTACATTCTTTATTAGAAATTTCAATAAGTAACCTATTTGATGATTGAGGATGTTGCATTTGTTCTTGTTAATATCTTGCAATATAATTTTTTCAAACAACTTATCTTATTTTTTTAAAATTTTTTGCTTTGATTTGGTATAATTACTAATAACATTTAATACTCTATCGTATGACCATATCACATTTATTTTGTTATATTATGTTGCTTCAATTTTTTTATTTTAGAGATAATATATATTTTCTTAATATTATAATAACAATTTATTATTGGCTATGCATATTTATTTTTTATGATTGATCGTAATTTCAGAGGAGATCAAATCACCGTGAACCAAATTTAATTGAACTCAACTCTATGAGATTTTCCCTACTAAACATTGATTTCTATAATATTAAAAATTTTATTTTTTTGGATTTGGGGAGCTTAACGGGGCATTTTGTTTCATACGTGATTGATGATCGAGGTCATTACACTCGAGATCCTTAATATCGTGTAATGTTTCTTTCCCATATAATTTATTTAATTTCTTTAAATTTTTTATTTTAATTTTATTACATTACTATTTAACTATAACTCTCTTTTCATGTTATGTTTACATTGCCATGATTTGGTCATATTGCATTGTCATGATTTACATCATTTTAGTTTTATTGTATTTTTACTGAAAATAAAAAATAATCTATTACTAGTTGTGCTAATTTACTTTTGAATTACATAGTGATTTAAAATAATGTCTAATCAAGAAAAAATAAATGTCATTTAACACATCTAAATGACCTCTATCCAATTGAATTCCCATTTTTGTATTTTTAAACATCATGTTCTCTAAATGTTTAAGGCACTTTTGAGAAATTTTGATTCATACCAAATTTAATTATAGTGGTTGTCTTGATTGATCCCCTTAATATCTTTAAAAGTATTTTTTGATGTAATTTATCTCATTTCCTAAATTTGTTTTCTTTTAATTTATTATACTACTATGTAACTCTAATTATTCTCTCATGTGACCTTCATTTGTCTTTCATTTGGTTATATTATCTATCTTCAATTTGTCATTTAAACTTTATTATATATGTGCTTAATTTTATAAAAATAATTTTATTTACAATTACTTATTTTTGTAACTTATTGTAATTTAAAAAAGTGTTCGTTGGACTTATTTTGATAAGCTCAATCTAAATAAATATTATTATATTTTATATCTTTCAAATGCTACACTTGATCTTCTTAGCATATTGGAATTTAACTATTTTATGTAATTTAATTAATTTATAAAAAAATATTCTTTGATTTGGATATATTATAATGAATCTCTAATTCCCTTATCATGAGACCTTTTTGTTAATTTTATTTGTTTATATAGCATTAGTTCAATTTATCTTTGTTTAATGCTATTATATCTGTGCATATTATAATTTATTTTATTTATTATCATTTACTTTGACAATTTGTAATAATTCCAAACTTTGCTTGACTAACAAGAAAGAAATGTCATTATAATCACTCCATCATGCATTGTCTAATTAAATATTAGTTCTTATATTTTTAAATTTTTTATTTTATAAGTTTTTATACTCTTTCCCAAACATTTTTTATTGTGCTTCATTCAACAATTAAGGTTGTCATACTCGTTCTCCTTGGTATCTCAAAATGAAGCTTTCTTCTATAATTTATCTTATTTCTTAAATGTTTTTGCTTTGATTTTGTTATATTACTATGAAACTCTAATTTCCCTCTCTTATGAGATTTACATCACTTTGATTTGGATATATTATAATGCTTCGATTAATCTTGTTTCAACTTTGATAAATATTTATTTAATATCAAAATAAATATTTATTATTAGTTATGCTTATTTAGTTTAGAAATTCATATTAATTCAAAATGAGGTAAAATGTAGAGGAAATAATTATTGTTGCCCTCATCTCAATTTACAACTAATTTGATGAACAAAGATTTTACACTTAATCTTCTAATCACCTTGCTATGCAACTTTGTTGTACAGTATATTATTTTGTTACATTACTATTAAACTCAAATTGTTTACTCATTTGATAATTATTCACCATTATTTGGTTATGTCAAATTATTTTAATTTATCTCATTTTAGCTTCAATATATATTTACATAATATTAAAATAATAATTTATTTTTTTAATTACTTTCATAATTTCCATTTACTCCAAAGGCGGTCTAGTGGAGGCAAAACAAACATCATCAAACTCATCTCGCAAAGCTCTATCAAATTAAATAATAATTTTTATAACTTTAAATAATTTTTTAATGTTATAGAATGCTTACAAGTCATTTTGAATACTACTTGATTTGCTGATTAATGATGTTACATGTAATCTCTTTTGTAAGTTAGAAAGCAAATTTTGTGTGCTATTTTCATATTTCTTCAAATGTTTGCTTTAATTTGGTCATATTACTAAGAAACACTAATTGTCTTCTTTTATGACATTTACATTACTTTAATTTGGTTATATTACTTCAAATAATCTTATTTCACATTTAATATATATCAATTTAAAATAATAATTTATTATTTTTCATTTTTATAGTGTTTCCAAACATGCAATCGATAAAGCCAAAAGAAACATCATTGTTCAAACCTTGATAAGCTCTATTGAATGAAATTTTTATTTTTATATTTCTTAATAATTTTATTTTGTAAGGTTTTAACATTTATTACAAGACATTTTGAATCATAATTAGCTTAGAAATCAAGGATGCCACACTCAATCTTCTTAATATATGAAGCTACCATTTTCTCAAACAATTGGTATTAGCTATTTAAATGTTTCACGCTAATTTTGTTATATTGTTATGTAATTGTAAATCTCTTGAGTCTAAATTTTAAATTTCTTTTCTTTTCTTATATCATATTTCTTTAATTTATCTCATTCTAATTCAATTTATATTTACTAAATATTAAAATATTTTTTATTATTTATGCTCATTTTATGCAGTAATTCATAATAAATCCAAAAGTGGTCAAATTGCAATGAAACAAACAATGTTGGACTTATCAACATGAGTTCTGTTTAATTAAATATTTAATTTTATATTTTCTAGTATTTTGTTTTCAAGGATATTAAACATGCTTTATGAGATATTTGGATGCAAACCTCATTTGATGACCTAAAATATTATATTTTATCTACTTAGTATCTTGGAATGCATTTTTCTCATATAATTTATCTCATTTCTTTAGATCATTTACTTTGATTTGGCTTTATTACTATGAAACTTTATTTTTAGACTTTTGTAACAAAACAAACATTTAGGATTTTGATAGCCTTATTATGCATTTTGTATTATGTTTGATTTAATGATGAAAGACATTACACTTGAACTTCCTAATGTCATGTAATATGGTCTTCTCGTACATTTTTTTCATTTCTTCACATTTCTCAATTTCATTTTATAATATCTTTATGAAACACTAACTCTCTAATTATGTGATCTTTATATAGTTTTGATTTGATTACATTAACTTGGTTCAATTTATCTCACTTATGAATATTTAATTTTTATGATTTTTAGCAATTCCAAATGAGGTCCAATTATCATTTGAATTGTACCTCATCATCATCGACCATGCTATACATGGTCTCCTAGAATCATGGAATGCAACTTTCTCATACAATTTATAACCTCTTGTGTAAATTTTACTTTACTTTAATTTGGTTATTTTACAAGTAATCAATTTATCTCATTTAGTTCTAATATATGTGCACTTTAATATTATTGTTATTATTTATATTTTTTTTCCAACTAATGAAAATTCTAAACGAGTTTTTATCAAGATGAGACAAACATTGTTGGATTCATCTCCGTGAGGTTTATACATCAAATATTAATTTTTTTATATTTTTTAAATATTTTAATTTCTTTAGTTTTGGTATGCCTTATGCTATATTTCAATACATATCTAATTTGATGATCCAAATAATGCATATGTTTTCTTCAAAATTATGAAATGCATCAATATTGTACTATTTATCTCATTTACTCAAATCTTTTTTATTTGATTTTGTTATATTATTATGAAACTACAATTTTTTTGAGACTTTTAAGCACTTTGATTTGGTTATGTTATATTGCTTTATTTTACGTTATGTTAAATTTATTTTATATGTAATAAATAAATAAATGATATATTATTCTTTATACTTATTTAATTTTGTAATTTAAAAAATTTCTAAAATAGTTTCTAATGACTAAATAAATATCATTGGAGTCATCCTGATGAGCTTTCAATAATTGAATATTTATTATTATATTTTTAAATCTTCTATTTTCTAAGGTTTTAGCACTAATTATGAGGTTTTTTTTTTACCAAATTTGTGAATCAAGGATATCATAGTCGATGTCTTTAGTATCTTGGAAAGCAACATTCCTTAATAATTTATGTTATTTGTCAAATGTTTTTCAATTAATTTAGTTAAATTACTTTGTAACTATAATTCTCCTCTCTAGTGGAAATCACATTTCCTTCATTTGGGTTGATTACTTTTGTTTAGTTTAACTCAATTAAGACATAGAATGCATTTACTTCAAATTAAAATAAAAATTTTGATTATTCATGCTAATTTACTTTGGTAATTCATAATTAAGATGAAGCAAATGTCATTGAACTCATCTAACAAAGATCTATCCAATTAAACATTTTTTTAAATTTGAAAATATTTTTTCTACAATATTAGCAAACTTTATAAGTCATTTCAGTTTATCCCTCATTTGATAATCAAGGATGTTAATTTCGATCTACTTAGTGTTTGTTAAGTAACCTTTCCAAAAGACATTTGTATCAATTCTTGATTTTTTTAATTTTGTCATATTACATTACTTCAACTTATCTCATTTTTATTTTAATATATATATACTTAATATAATAATAATAGTTTTTATTAGTGTTCATTTTCTTTCGAAAATTGTAATAACGCCAAACTTGGCCTTGTGATGAAGAAACAAATGTCATTGAACTTGTCCCGACAAGCTCAGTCTAATTAGATGTCCTTTTTACATATTTAAAAATTTTATTTTCTAGTGTTTTCAAATATTTTATGAGGAATTTTAACCAAATGTTATTCGATGGTCAAAGATACAGCTTTTGATCACTTTAGTAACTTCGGTTGCAATTTCTCGTATAAATTATCTCAATTTTTCAAATATTTTACTTTGATTTTGTTACAATACTTTGAAACTCTAATTCTTCTATTGTGAAACATTTACATTGCTTTGACATATTTATATTATATATCTCAATTATATCTATCCATATAAATATTTAATTTAATGTTATTAATGATTCTATTTTTTAGGGTTTTGTCACATTTTACTAGATATTTTGAATCATATATGCTTTGAATATTGAGGAAGTTATATATGGTCTCCTTAGCATATTTGGATGAAAATTTCCCATAATTTATTTCATTTTTTGTAATCTTTTGCTTTGATTTTCTTATGCTGCAATATAACACCAAATCTCCTCTCATGTAGCTTTTACATTACTTTTTTTTGTTATATTTTATTATTTCGATTTATATTATTTTAACTTTAATATATATTCAAATAAATATTAAAATATTAATTTATTATTATTTAAGCTTATTTTCTTTTATAATTCATAATAATTCTAAATGATGTTTAATTAAGATGAAATAATTGTCATTAGACTCATTTCGTTGAGCCCTTTATAATTAAATATTATGTTTTAATTTCTAGCATATTCCATGGTCTAGAATTTTTCACATGATCCATTTAGTATCTTGATAGGTAACTTTTGCATGCTATTTATCAATTTTTTCAAAATTTTTTAATTTATTTGGTTATACTACTGTGAAACTCTAATTCTTTTACCATTTGACATTTACATCAGTTTGATTTTGCTATAAAATACTATATTAATTTATCATAATGAGCAATAATATTTATTTAATTATATTTAAATAATAATTTATTATTAGTTGTCTTAATAAGTTTGGTAATTCAAAATAATTTCAAATAAGGTACGAATGAGATGAAATAGACATAGCTTGATCCATATCAATAAGCTTAACCTAATTAAATATATATATTTTTATATTTTTAAATCCTAAAATTTTGTCATTTTTATGAGATATATGTATTTTTAATTAATTTAAAGATTGAGGTTATTAAGACTAGATCTCCTTTGTATCTAGTATTATAGCTTTACCATAAAATTTGTAATATTTTCTCAAATCTTTAACTTTGGTTTCTTTAGAATACAATGAAAATCAAAATCTCCCCTCGTGTAGCGTTTGCATAACTAATATTTGATTATATTATATTTCTTCAATTTACCTTATTTTAGATTTAAATAAGATCCAATGGAGAAGTAACAATTGTCATCTGATTAGCCCAAACCAGCATCTTCCAAATAATATTCCATTTTTTAAAACATTTTTAATTTTATTTAGTTTTGGAACACTTCACAAGTTAATTAATTTTGTATCTATTTTGTCAGCATGTATCTCCTATTACTAGGCTCTTGTTGGTCTATGAGTCTAAATAGCTTTCACCTTAGCTTAAATGAGAACACGATGATTTCATAAGAAGCCCTTGGTATTATGGCATATGATGAAACTTCATAGAGTTTAGAAGGAAATTTCTTAAATGAAAACATATATATTTTTATAATTGAAGTAAAGTACACCCACAACAAAAAAGCCCCCATAAAAAAACATTCATACTCAAGCAACAATAGGAGATAAAACAATTATTAGCAATAACTCATAAAAAATTGGAAAAATTATGAAAACAACGAACTTTAAATAAAGATATAGAGAAATTAAAAACTACAATAAGAAAATTTCTCTAAGACAAAAACCTATGTTAAAAAACAAAAGAATAAAATTATGATTTGACGAGTACATCAAACAAAAAAAATATGTAAAGGAAATAATAATATTAAAAAAATATAATAGTCTAAATAAATGGCTAAATAACCATAGAGGAAAAAACATAGGAAGCCTTAAGGTATTAGAAGATGCCAAAAATAAATACAAAATGATAAAGATTTATAAATTTAATTCTTGGAGAAATTTTGTATAGCAAAGGAAAATGAATAGCGAAGAAAGATTGTAAGTGAATTCTAGTGAAGTAGAAGTTGCCAACAAAAATGACAACCAGACATTCATCTAGATGAATAACTCTTGGGACACATCAAAAAGTCATATATAGAGGAATTGTATTTTTTCATAAATGCCTTCTTATGATAACAATTATGAGATTACACAGAAAGGCTCAATATAAAAGCAATAATAGTTTTATTGGATAGTACTAATAATAATGTTAAACAAAGTTTGTTAGATGTTTAGAAGTTGACATGAATCATTTGTAACACTTTTATTGGTAAATTATTAAACTCAGCAAAGATTAGAGATAACTTACATGAATTGCATATCAATAAATTCCTAGCATCACCTAGCATCAAAATTCTCAAATCAAAGCTAACAACAAGACCAACCTTTCTTGAGCATGGATTAGATGAATTACACTTGTTAAGGATGAATATAAAAGGTTATGGTACTATGATGATTGATACCCAAAGTACTTTCTTTCTAATAGCTTGTAGTAACCAAACACAAAGAGAATACTAAGCACTGTGCAACAAATATCATATGGAATAGAAAGTAATTATTTGATTTCAAAATATGGAACCACTAACAAATATCCAATTCATTTAGAATTTGCTATGTGAAATTGCCAAATGATTATATCGTAGGAAAAAATATCATATCAAAAAACTTTTGAATAAATGTTACAAGTAGAAATTTTATAGATGTCCCATTAAGAAATAAATATTTTCATAGGTTACCTCAAACAAGTAGGAAAGATAATTTGCAAAAAATGGAATGAATAATTAAGTTATAAAGTATCATGGGAATCAATTCTAATTTTATTTTTATCTTTAATTATCTCAAAGAGAAATGCATGAATTAGGAAGCTAACAAACAACTTAAAAGCTTTGGCTAATGTAAGAAAATAATCATACAAGCATAATATAGTGCTAACCTAGGTAGGAAACAATTAAGGAGCAAACATTATAAAAATGGTCGACATATGAGAAATGAGGCAAAAATTGGTTCAAAACTCCTATACCAACAACAAAAAATGCAAGTGCTTTATTTTTAGAGAAATAGGTCATTTTGTTCATCAATGCTGAAATAAGAAAGTTGATAAAAAGGATTAAACATATTTAGAAAACTAGATATTGAGAATGAAATGATATTGCAAGCATAGTAAAAAGTGAATTCGATTAAGAATGTGATATCTATAGCTATTTAGATGAGGAAGTTATACTACAAGATATAAATCTATATCCTTTATATATCAATATAGATACCTCTAGGAATTTAGATCAAGACACATAATATCTCTTTTAAAACTTATAATTTTAAAAAATTAGAAGTACTATTCATCATGAATTTGAAGATTTTGAATAACCACAAAACAAAAATGTGATTAATGTCATAAAATATTTAGTCAAAAATCACAAAAGAACATGTAAGAAGTTTAACAAAGACTTATGGAGGTTTTATGTTAAAGACTAAGATATAATATGGCACAAAACTTTAAAGAAGGTTATAATAGCTTAAACAATCATATAAAATTAGAGAAAAGTATGTCTTGAAACCATCAGAGAATTAATTATTAGAAGAAAACATCTAGAGTTAGAGCTATCATAATATAAGAATAAAGTAAAAAAACTACATAAAAATAATAGTTCTTTAGAAATAGAAGAGTTGCTGAGTTATATAGAATTTGAATTCCTCAAAACATAATATGGACAAAAATAACTTGAGTAACATCATCTACACACTTTAATTTGAACTTTGTGATAGAATCACATTGGGCAGTATAATAAATACTGTAGCATAATCTGGTCATGTAGAGGTATGAAAGTCTCTTTCTCAAAATGCTAAAACACTTGAATACTAGATTAAGTTATTAGACATATTATGAAATTCAATAATAGTTTATAAAATTCTAATAACTACCTAATAAAATTTAATGAACAAAACCATCATATACTAATAAGATGGGTAAATTAAAAAAATGTAGGCAAGTAAAAATTATTATTGGAATGATTTTAATCAAAAATTTATATGGGGATATAACTATCCAAGATAGTAGACTAATAATTTTTAAAAAATATGACACGAATCAGATTTGGTTACATTACCAAGCTATTGAAAACCTCCACTCACATGACTTTTACATCACTTCGAATTGGTTTATTACGTTGCATTAGTTTGTCTCTTTTTTTTTATTAATATATGTTTTCACTTAATATTAAAATAATAATTAATTATTTCTTATAATAAATTACTTGTTTATTCATAGTAAATCCAAACCTAGTTAAATCAAAACAAAAAAACATCATTAGACTCATCTCAATGAGCTCTATCCAAGTAAACATTTATTTTTAGGTTTTCAAATATTTTATTTTCTTAAGCTTTGACATGCTTTATAATAGATTTTTACTCATACAAACAATGACCATAGAAGATGTTGTACCTGATCTCTTTAGCATCTTGGAATTCAACTTTCACTTATAATTCATCATTTTTAATAGAATGTTTTACTTTGATTTGATTATATTACTATATAATTCTAAATCTTATGTCATGTGAGTTATGTCTTACGTTGAATTGGTTAAATTATATTGCTTTAGTTTATCTCATTTATGGTTTATCGTATACTTAAATAATATTAAAAAATTAGTATTATTTTTCTTTATTTAATTTGTTAATTCGTAGTAAAAAAGGTGGTTAGATAGAGATGATACAAATTTTGTTGGACTCATCTTAATATTGGCTATCCAATCAATTATTCATTCTTATTTTTTTAAATATTTTATTTGGTAATGTTTAAGAACATTTTTTTAGACCAATTAATTTGTTTCTACTTTGATGATAAAAATTGTTACACTTGATCTCTGTGCTATCCTGGAATGTTAACTACTCATAGTTATATCTTTTCTCCAAAAGTTTTACTTTATTTCATTATATTTCAATGAAACTCTAATTATGTTCTCTCGTGAAATTTATTTCACATTGATTTGGTTATATTACATTATTTATATTTACATAACTTCTACTTTAAATTATAATTAAGTTTTATCAAAAAAATCAATTTATCATTATTAACATTTATTTCCTTTGAAAATTCATAGTAATTAAAAATATGGTGTCATCGAGCTAAAAAACATTGTTGGACTCATCTAAACAAGCTCTATCAAATTATATATTTAGTTTTTTACATTTTTCAATAATATACATTTTAATAGTTTTTTCTTTACAAGATGCTCTGATTTATGTCATATTTAACAATTAAGGATGTTACACTCCATCTTCTTAATATCATATAATGCAACTTTTAAGTAAAATTTATCGCATTTCTTAAAAACTTTCACTTTCATTTAATTATATTTCTACATCACTTTAATTAATCTCATTTAATCTTTAAAATATATTTTCTTAGTTTTGAAATTATATTTATTATTATTTATTCCTATTTACTTTAATAATTTGCAATAATTTCAAAAAGGTTTGACAAAGTCTAAAAAATATCGTTGGAATCATCTCAATGAGTTCTTTCCAATAAAATATTAAATTTAATTTTTTGAAATATTTTAATTCCTACAACTTAGGCTTGTTTTAAAAGTTTTTAGATTCGTACATGATTTCATGGTGAAGATTTCACACTCAACTTTATGAGAATTTCATTCATACAATTTTTAATGATTTTTATTTTGTTATTTTGTTAAGTTTCTATGTAATTCAAAATCTCCAAGCTTGTGAGTTTTACCTTGCATTGATTTAGTTGTATTATATCACATGAATTTATCTCATTTTAGAATTAATATATATTTTCTTAAAGTTAAAATAAGAATTTATTATTAGTTATTCTTATTTACTTTAGTTATTTAAGCTCTTCCTAATGAGTTCTAATCGATATGAGAAAAACTTTGTTTAGATTCGTCTTAATGAGCTAGATCCAATTAAAAAAAAAATGCAATTTTATATTTTCAAATGTTTTTTATACTACAATTTGGAGTAGCTTTATGATATATTTTTATTTCAACCATATTTAAAAATTAACGATATTTCCCAAGATCTTAGTATCTCGAAATTCAGCTATCCGAAATTGTTTTGCTTTGATTTAGATATATCAAAACTCAAATTCTCCTCTCCTGTGAATATTGTATCACTTTGATTTTGTTATATTAAATTACTTTATTTAATTTATTTTACATTGTCCAAGCTTTAATGTATATCTACTTAATATTAAAATATTAATTTGTCATTATTTGTCCATATTTACAATTGTAATTCATAGTGATTCCTAGTGAGGTTTAATTAAGATGTAACAAGCATGATTATACTCCTCTTAATAAGCTCTATCATAATAAATATTTCATTTTATCCAATTAAGTATTTTATTTCTTAAAATGTTGGCATGTTTTATGAGGTTATTTTATTTTTACCTAATTAGATAATTGAGCTCGTTGCACCTATCCCTTTTAGTGTCTTGGAATGCAAATTTACCATACAATTTAATAGTGTTTTTCAAAATTTTTTACTTTCTTTAGGATATATTTCTAAGAAACTATAATTCTTCTACCTTGTGTCCTTTACATTTCTTTGATTTTATTGTATTATGTTGTTTCAATTTATCTCATTTTAACTTCACAATTTATTTACTTAATTTAAACATAATAATTTATAATTATTTATGCTTATTTATTTTGTTGATTAGTAGTAATTATAATCAATATTTTACTGATGGAAAACATTGTCAGGCTCATCTCGATAAGGATTGTCAAGTTAATGTTCTTTTTTATATTTTTAAACATTTTTAGTTTCTTATGTTTTACCATGACTTTTTTAACATTTTAATTTATACTTGATTTGATGATTGAGAATATTATACTAGGTCTCCTTAGTATCTTGGATTACAACTTTTCCATATAATTTATCTAATTCCTTCCTATTTTTCTATTTAATTTTCTTATATTACTGCTAAGCTTTAATTCTCTACCCACCTGACCATTAAATTTCTTTGATTTTGGTATATTACATTATTTTGAATTATCTCATACAATATTGGTATATATTTACTTAACATTAGAATAATAATTTATGATTATGTATGCTTTATTTTTTATAATTTATAATAATCCTTGACATGGTCTGATCATGATGATTCAAGCATCATTCATCACAACTTAACAAGCTTTATTCAATTAAATATTATTCTTTATGATTAAAAATGTTATATTTTCTAGATCTTTGGAAAGTTTGAGTTATTTCACTTAATACCTTTTTTGATACTGAAGGATGTTACACTCAATCTTCTTAGTATCTTGAAATGCAAGTTTTCCATGTAATTTATCTAATTTATACAAAGTTTTCAATTCGATTTTATTTATATAACTCCAAATCTCTTGTTATATATCCTTTGCATTACTTTTATTTAGTTGTACAATGTTACATTAACTTATCTAAATTTAACTTTATTATATATTTACTTAATATTAAAATAATAATTTATTAATATTTATGCTTATTTAATTTTTTAGTTCATAGTAAGTTTTGATTATAATAAAAAACATGCAATCAACCTGTCTTGGTTATCTCTGTTCAAGTAAATAATCATGTTTATACTTTAAAATCTTTTATTTTCTTTGGTTTTAGAACTATTTTTTGAGATATTTCCATTCATATGAGATTTGATTATTAGGAATGGCATATTTGATAATCACAGAGTCTTTGAAGGCAACGTTCTAGTCCAATTCATCTAATTCCTCCAAATGTTGCACTTCAATTTAATTATATTACTCTGAAGCTCTAAATCTCTCTGATGTAACCTTTATATTGGTTCAATTTAGTTATATTATATTTCTCCAATATTTCTTTTTTCAACTTTAAAATTTATGTAAATATTATTAAATAGAAATTTCTTATTATTTAAGGTTATTAACAAAGGCAATTCGGAATATTTCCAAATTTTTCCAATTCAATTGAAGTAATCTTTGTTGCTCACATCTCAGTGAGGTCTATGTAATTAAATATTTAATTCTATAATTTGAAAAATTTTATTATCTTGTATTAGTACATTTTGATACACAACAAATTTTTTTTATCAAGGATTTTGCACTTAGCTCCTTAGTGCCTTGGAATTCAAATTTCTTATAACATGTCAGTTATTTTTTCAAAAGTTTCTTGATTTGGCTATATTACTATAAAACTAAAATTCTCCTCTTGTGACATTTACATCACCGTCATTTGGTTATATTCTATTTCTTTAGTTTTTCACATTTCAACTTTAATATATATTTACTTAAAATTAAAAAATATTAATTTATGATTTTTTTATTCATTTTTTACTTTGGTTATTCATAATAATTCTATATGAGTTCTTATAGAGATGGAGCAAATGATGTAAGACTAATCTCAATGAGTTTAGTCCAATTATATATATATTTTTTTTAATATTTTATTTTTTTATTTTTACTATGTTTTTATGTAAACTTTTTTATTCATGTTTAATTTAATGATAAAATATGTTACGCTCCTTTGCATCTTTGAATGTCTTTTTCTTATAAAATGTTTCATTCTTTAAAAGTTACTTTAATTTAGTTATATTATTATGTAACTATAAATCTTTGGCCATTTAGACTCCACATCACTGTGATTTGGCTATACTATATTACTTTAATTTGTTAATTTCCTTTTTTAAAATATATTTATTTAAATTTAAAATTTTTAATTTCTTATTATGTATGCCTATGTGTATTGGTAATTTTTATTAATTTCAAATAAGGCCCAATAAAGATAAAATAGATGTCATTTGAGATGACTATACAATTGTTATCTTATTAAATATTTAATCTTATATTATTAATTACTTTATTTCCTATTATTATAGCAAACATTATGAGATATTTTTATTCAAACCTATTTAACGAATGAGGATATTACACTCAAGCTCTTTAGTTCAAAGAATATATCATTTTCATAAATTTATCTCATTATCTCAGTTTTTGTAATTTGATATGTTTATATTACTATATGACTCTAAATCTTTTCTCATGTGATCTACAAGTCACTTTGGCTTGGTATCATTAAAATGTTTCAATTTATTTCAATTTTTCTTTAATATATATATATATATATATATATATAATTTTTAAAATAAAATTTAATTTTTATTTATACATTTTTACTTGAGAAATTCATAGTAAATTCAAATGATGTCTAACATAGATGAAATAAATGCAATTTGGTCTCATCTCAAAGAGCTATATCAAATTAGATCTTCATTTTGATGTTTATAAATTTTTTAGAAAACTATGAGACATTTTGATTCATACCATATTTGATAATCAAGGTTGTTACACACAATTTACCTAGCATATTATAATACAACTTTCCAGTACACTTTATCTCATTTTTTCAAAGTTTTTGCTCTCATTTTTTCATATTATATATAAGTATAAATCAAATCCTATGTGATATTTACATCACTTTGATTTGGATATATTATATTACTTTAATTTATCACATTTTGTTTATACTATAAATTTACTTATTATTAGAATAATAATTTCTTTACATTTATTTTTATTTATTATGGTAATTTGTCATAATTGCAAATGTGGTCCAATTGAGAGGAAATAAACAAATTTGTCACTTTGTTGATGAGCTTTATCAAATTAAATGTTCTTTTTAATATTTCTAAACATTTTATTTTTGAGGTTTTAGGTTTGCTTTATGAGTCAATTTGATTCATATGTTAATCTAAAATTTACGAATTTGCTCCTTATCTGCATAGTACATGAGAATAAAACTTTCTCGTACTATTTCTCATTTTTTAATTTTAGAATTTATTGGTTAAATTACTATAAATCTATAATTGTCCTCATGTGATTGTTTTATTACTTTGAATTTTTTATTAAATTACATCAATTTACTTTGTTTTAGTTTTTATTTATTTCTACTTAGTATTAAAATACGAATTTATTAATATTTGTGCATATTTAATAAGCACTATCTTATTAAATATTTAGTTCTATCTTTTTAAATATTTTATTAGAATGCTTTACGAGGTAAGTCTATTTGTACCTATATTGATAATTGAGGATGTTATGCCTATCCTCTTTAGCATCATGGAATGAAAATTTATCATACAACTTAACTAATGTTTTCAACATTTTCACTTTGTTTTTGTTATAATAATAATAAAATTTAATTCTCCTCTCTTGTGTCCTTCACATATCTTTGATTTAGTTGCATTATATTATTTCAATTTATCTCATTCTATCATTAATATTTTTTAATTAATATAAAAATAATAATTTATAATTATTTGTGTTTATTTACTTGTTGTTTGGTATTATTTTTCATCAGGATTTGATCGATAGGAAACAAACATTGTTGGGCTCATCTCAATGAGGTTTATACCCAAAATGTTCTTTTTTATATTTTCAAATATTTTTAGTTTGTTGTGTTTTGACATGTCTTTTGAGACATTTCCATTCGTACTTGATTTAATGATTGAGGATATTACATTAAGTCCTCTTAGTATCATGGATTACAACTACTAAGCTTTAGTTTTCCTCCAATATGACCTTTACATTTCTTTGATTTGGTTATATTACATTATTTCAAATGGTTTTATTTAGCCATAATATATATTTACTTAAAAAGTAAAATAATAAATTATAATTATTTATGCTTATTTACTATTATAATTTGTAATGATTATAGTCATGGTGCAATTAGGATGAAGTAAGCATCATTCCACTCAACTAGACTAGCTCTATCCAATTAAATATTGATATTTATAGCTGTAAATATTTTATTTTCTATAGTTTGGGCAAATTTTATAAGTCATTTTTATTCATACTTTATTTGAGGGACAAAAATGTTACACTCACTTATCGTAGTATCATTGGATGCAATTTTCCTATAAATTTTATTTAATTTGTAAAACTTTTTCACTTTGATTTTATTAAATTATTATGTAACTAAAAATATCTACTTATGTAACCTTTACATTTCTTTTATTTAAGTATACTATATTACTTCAATTTATATAATTTCAACTTTAATATATATTACTTAATATTAAAATAATAATTTATCATTATTTATGCTCATTTAATATTTTAATGCATATTAATTCTAAATGAGATTATATTATAGCAAAAAACCCATAGTCTACCCATCTTGATTAGGCCTATTCAAGTAAATAATCATTTTTATACTTTAAAGTACTTTATTTTGTTTGACTTTGTACTTTTCTAAGATATTTTAATTCATATCAAATTCGATAATCAAGAATGATGCAATTGATCACCTTAGTTTCTTTGAATAGAACTTTCTAATATATTCATCTCTTTCCTCCAAAATTTTATATTGATTTGGTAATACTACTAAGAAGCTCTAAATCTCTTCTCATGTGATCTTTACATTGCTTCATCTTAGTTAGATTATATTTCTTAAATTTTCTTATTTAAACTTTAATACTTATTAACATAATTATCAAAATAGTTATTTATTATTATTTATTATGGATAACTTTTGCAATTCATAGTTATTCCAAACTCTTTAATTCAAGATGAAGTTTGTTGGACATATCTCAATGAGCTTTATCTAATTAAGTGTTTAATTCTTTATTTTTTAATATTTTTTCTTTTGAGTAATGGTACACTCTCCAAGATATTTTGATACATACCAAATTTTTGGATCAAGGATTTTATACATGGTCTCCTAGTGCCTTAGAATTCAAGTTTCTTAAAAACTTTATCTTATTGATTTAAAGTTTTTACTTTGACTTAGTTATATTACTATGAAACTATAATTCTCATCTATTATGACATTTACATCACTTTAATTTGGTAATATATTATTTCTTTAATTTTTCCTATTTTAAATTTGATATATATATATATATATACTTAAAATTGAAATATTAATTTATTTATTTTTACATTGTTTATTCAAAATAATTCTAAATGAGGATTGATTGACTCGAAGAAAATGTTGTATGACTCATCTTAATGTGCTCAACCAAATAATATATATATATATATATGAATACTCATTTTTTTTACTTTTTAGAACACCTTGATGAGAAATGTTTTATTTATACTTGATTTAATGATCAAAGATGTTACACTCAAAATGTTTTATATAATTTATCTCATTTATTTAAATGTTTCACTTTAATTTTCTTATATTACTATGTAACTATAAATCTCTTATTAGATGACTACTACATCGTTATGATTTTATTACATTATATTATTTTAATTTATCACTTTTTATCTTTAAATATAAATTTACTTAAATTTAAAATATTAATTACTTATTATGTATTCTTGTGTACTTTGCTAATATGTATTTATTCAAAGCAAGGTCCAATTAAAATGAAATAGCCATCATTTGAGTTGACCTGATAAATGCTATCTAATTAAATATTTATTTTCATATTTTTAATTACTTTATTTTACTATACTTTTGCATACTTTATCAGATTTCGTTTAATTCATACTTGATTTTATAAATGAGGATATTACACCTAAGGCCCTTCGTATCTTAGTATACAAAGTTTTGAAAAAGTATATCTCATTTTCTCAAATTTTTTTTGTTTGATTTTGTTATATTATTATGTGACTTTGTGTATCTTCTTATATGTCCTATATGTGACTTTGGTTTGGTAAAATTATAATGCTTCACTTTATTTCAATTTGTCATTAATATATAATTTTTGTTATTAAAAAAATATTTAATTTTTAGTTAAACGTGCTTGAGTAATTCATAGTAAATTTAAATGATGTTTTATCAACATGAAACAAATTCCATTTGGACTTATCTCAATGAGCTCTATCTAATTACATCTTTATTTAAGTGAATAAATATTTTATTTTCCATGTTTTTTGTAGGTCTACGAGGCATTGTGATTAGTACTATATTTAATAATCAAGGTTGTTACACTTAATGTACTTAGGATCTTTTAAGACAACTTTCTTGCGCAATTTATCTGATTTATTCAAAGTTTTATTTTGATACTGTTATATTGCTATATAACTCTAGATCAACTTTTATGTGACCTTTACATTACTTTTATTTGCATTTGTTATAATACTTCAACATACCTCGTTTTAGCCTTAAAATAAAGTTGCTTAATATTAAAGAAAATAAATTTTTTATTTATGTATATTTATTATGGCAATTTGTCATATATCCAAACTAAGTTTAATGCAAAAAACATGAACAACTTTGTCTTCTTCTTGATGAGCTTTATTAAATTAAATATTCATTTTTTATATTTTTGGATATTTTATTTTTTAGGGTTAAGGCTTACTTTATGAGCCTTTCAAATTTGTATCTTAGATTATAATTAAAGATCTTTCGTCGATCTCCATAGTACATTGGAATACTACTTTCTCATTCAATTTTCTAATTTATTAAAATTATTTACTTTAAATTTGTTATATTACAAAATAACACTAAATCATAACTTGTGTGACCTTTACATCGCTTTGTGTTTGTATATTACATTGCATTGATTTATCACATTTCAACTTTAATATATTTTTTACTAAATATTAAAATAGAAATTTATTATTATTTACTATAATTTACTATTTTTTATTGGCAGTATTACTACATGGGGCTATGTCAGGATAAAACGAATTTTATTGGACTCATTTAGATGAGCACTGTCTAAATAATATTCTTTTCTATATTTTTTAAATATTTTAATTAGGAATGCATTATAAGACACTTCATTGATACATGTTTTGATGATGGACATTTTACACTCAATCTTATTAATATCATTGTTTGGTTATGTTTCAATGTAACTTAAAATCTTAATTCCATTGAGTTTTCACCACTTAGATTTTTTTTATATTATATTACTTTAATTTATCTTAATTCAAATTTATTATATATTTACATTATATTGAATTTATAACTTACTATTAATTATGTTTATTTATATTTTTATTCATTGTATATCCAAATAAGATTCAATATAGATAAAAACAACTTGCTAAAGTCATCTCAACGAGCTACATCTAATTGAAAATTGAATTTATATTTTCAAACTTTTATTTATTAGGGTTTAAGCATATTTTATAAGATATTGTCTTGAAAGCATATATAACAATAAAGGTTGTTACTCTTAATCTCCTTTGTATCTTAGAATATAACTTTTCCATATAATTTACCTGATAGAAATGTTTTGCATTGATTTTGTTATGTTATTATGAAACACTAATTCTTTTCTTGTGTGACATTTATATTGCATTGTTTTTATTATATTAAAAAAAACAAATTATCATTATTTATGTAGATTAATATTTATAAAATATAGTAATTCATAAGAGGTCTAATCTAAACAAATTAAGTGTTGTTCTACTTGTCTCGATGAGCTTTATCCTATTAAATAAAAGTTTCTATAATTTAAAATAATTTTTAAGGTTTTGGCACTTTTATTAGATAATTATATTTAGAAAAATTATAACCAATGAAGATACACATGATCCTTTTAGTATCTTGGAATGCAAGTTCTTAGTACAATTTAACTAATTTCTTCCAACTTTTAGCTTTGATTTATTTAGAATTCTAAGAAATTCTAATTATCCTCACTTGTGCCCATTACATCGCTGTGGTTTCGTTATATTCCATTGTTTTAATTTATGTCATTTTAGCTTTAAAATATGTTTGCTTAATATCAAATTAATAATTTATAATTATTTTTTCATAACTACTTTTGTGATTCGTAGTATTTCCAAGAAGGGTCTTATCGAGACAAAAAATGTCATTGAACTCTTGTCGATGAGCTCTATCTAATTAATTTGTACATGTTTTTATAATCAACAATTTTCACTGAATCTCCTTAATATCTTGGATTACAACATTTCTAAAAAATTTAAATCATTTCTTCAAAGTTTTCTCTTTGTTTTAGTTATATTACTAATAAACTTATGTTCTCTAATTTATTTTAGCTTTTTT
Organism: Vanilla planifolia; assembly: GCA_023846275.1. NCBI lineage: Eukaryota > Viridiplantae > Streptophyta > Magnoliopsida > Asparagales > Orchidaceae > Vanilla > Vanilla planifolia. The sequence goes on from JAIUJO010000298.1 coordinate 174,723, forward strand.
ATATATTTACTTAACATTAAAAAACACTTTTTATTTTTTATGCTTATTTACTACAATAATTTCGAGTAAATTCAAACAAGGTTTAATTGAGGCAAAGTAAGTATCATTCCCACACTTTAACAAGTCTATCTTGTCAAATATTCATCTATAATTATAAAAATCTTATTTTCTAATGTTTTTAAATGGTTTATGAGTAAGTTTTATTCACACCTTATTTAACAATGAAGGATGTTATGCTCGATCAACTTAGCATCTAAGTGTGTAACTTTTCATACAATTTATTTAATTTATAAAAAGTTTTTACTTTGATTTTGTTATATTGTTATGTAATCCCAAATCTTCTCTTTTGTGACCTTACATTGCAGTTATTTTGTTATACAATATTAACTTAATTTATCTCATTTTAACTTTAGTATGCACTTACTTAATATTAAGATAATAATTTTTTGTTACTAATTCTTATATAATTTCGTAATTAATAATAATTATAAATGAGGTTTGATTGAAACAAAATAGCCTCGCTTAACCATTGTTGGTGAACTTTATCATTGTAGAAAACTTTTTTACATTTGTAAATACTTTATTTGTGGGTTTTAATAGGTTTTGTGAGACATTTTGATTCTACTAGATTACATTGTCGAGGATATCACTTTTGGTCATCTTTGTATATTTGAATAACAATTTCCCATAAATTTTATATTATTTTCACAAATGTTTTATTTGATTTAGTTATATTTATATGAATCTTAAATTCTTCTCTCAAGTTACATTTATACTGCTTTGATTTCATTATATTAAGCTATTTCAATTTATCTTTTTTCTATATATATTTATATATATATATACACTTATTTTTAAACTAATAATTTATTTCTATTTATGCTTATTTACATTGGAAAGTTATATATATTCCAAACTATCAAATCGAGATGAAAAAAACTTTGTTGGATGTCTTAACAAGCCCCATCTAATTAAATATTTATTTTAAAATTTGTTAAAATTTTATTTTTGTCTAGAGTTTTGGCACACTTTATAAGTCATTTTTTATATCTCCCAAATTTTTTGATTGAGAATTTTCCACTTGATCTTTTTAATATCATAAAATCTAACTTTCCAATATAATGTATCTTATTTCTTTAATATTTTTCATTTAATATGGTCATTTAAATATGTAACTATAATTCTCTTTTTCAGTGACCTTTACATTGCTTGGATTTGGGTATTTTTATTACATCAATTTCTAGATTTTAATGTTAATATATATTTAGTTAAAATTGAAATAATAATTTATTATCTTTATTCTTATTCAATTCGGTAATTTAATGTATTTCCAGAAAAGGTCCCAAAGAGATGAAACAAACATCATTAGGCTTGTCACAACAAACTCTATCCAATTATATACATAATTAAATAAAAAAGTTTTAATTATTTTCGCATTCTTTATGGAAGAGTTTGTTTTGTACTTGATTTAAGGATTAAGGATGTCATAGTTGCTCATTATAGTATCTTGAAATATAATTTTCTTATATAATTTATCCTTTTTGTTCAAATTTTTCATTTTGATTGGTTTATATTATAATGTTACTATAAATATCCTGTAATATGTCATTTATGTAGTTATGATTTTTTGATATTAGATTAATGCAATTCATCTTGTTTTAGCTTTGATACATAGTTTTTCGAAACAAAAATAATATTTTTGTACTATGCATGCTTATGTACTTTGGTAATTCGCCTTAGTTCGAAACGAGATCTCATTAACACAAAATAGACATTGATAGACCAAGTTAGACAACCTCTCTCCAATTACAAATTTATTTATTTATCTTAAAATATTTTATTTATTAGAGTTTTAGTATGCTTTATGAGATAATTTATTTCATACCAAATTTTATGAATGAGGATGTTACAATCATGCTCTTTAATATCTTCTAATGGGGCTTTCCCACACAACTTATATCACTTTAAATATTTAGCCTTGATTTAGTTATATTACAAAAAAACTCTAATTCTCTTATCACAAGATCTTTATATCGCCTTGATTTTGTTATATTATATTACATCAATTTATCTCTTTTTCCCTTAATTACATATTAACTTAAAATTTAATAATACTTTTTTATTATTTTTTCTTAACTACTTTGGGAATGTAGCATACAAATTGACATCTAACAAAATTCAAACAAATGTCGATGAACTCATCTCCATGATATTTAAAATTAACTAATCATCTTAAAATTTTGAACTTTTAAATATTTTATTTTGTAGTGTTTTTGCTCATTTTATGTGCTATATTTATTTATACTAGATAAAAAGATCAAGGATGTTACTCAAGAACTCTTTAGTTTCCTTAAATGTAACTTTCTCACACAAATTTCTTATTTTTTTAATTTTTCCCTTTAATGGTGTTATATTAGTTTGTGCTCCATATCTCATTTCATATGACCTTTAGAACTCATTCATTTCATTATATTTCTTTACTTTAATTTCTGTAATTTTAGTTTTAGTATATATTTACTTAATATTAAAATATAAATTTATCATTAGTTATGTCTTTTTAGCTTTGTAATTCTTAGTAATTATAAACAAGGTCCAATGAAGACAAAAGAAATGTCATTGAAATCATATGTACATGCTCTATCGAATAATTAGTTTATTAATATATATTTAAACATTTTATTTTCTATAGTTTTTCTATTCTTTATAAGTCATTTTAATTTGTGCTTGATTTGATGATCTAGGATGTTGCACTTGTTCTCTTTAATATGTTAGATTGTAACTTTCTTACATAGTTTAAGTGGTCTCTTTGAATTTTTTATCTTATTTTTGTTATATTATTACCTAACTCTAATTCTACTCATGAATAGTTGCTTTAATTTATCTTGTTTGAGATTTAACATTTATTTGCTTTATAATAAAATAAACATTTATTATTATTTATGTTTATTTCTTTGGTGATTCGCTTTAATTTCAAATGAGGTTTATTTGAGACAACAAATATTATTGGACTTATCTTAATGAGCTTTATCTAATTAAATACTCAATTTTATAATTAAAACTATTTTAGTTTAAAATATTTTTGCTTGCTTAATGAGAAACTTTAATTCTAACCCTATTTGATGATCACAGATGTTACACTCAATCTCTTTTATATTTTGAAATGAACTTAATCATACAATTTATCTTATTTCATCATATATTTTTCTTTGATTTGCTGATGTTAATATATTACTCTAAATCTAATATGATATTTACATCAAATCTTTTATCTATACAATATTCCTTTAATTTATCTTGTGTCAACTTTAATTCATATATATTTAATATTAAGAAAATTTATTATTATAAAACATAATAATTCAAAATGAAGTCTAATCAAGATGAAGCAAACATCATGGAACTCATCACTTTAAGTTCTCTTCAATAAAAATTCCATTTTATGTTTTAAAATAATTTATTATCGTTACATTTGGCAAGTTTTATTTGATTCATTTTGAATTTTAGTTGTTTAATAATTGAGGGTGAAGTTCAATCTCGTTAATATCTTGGAATAGAAATTTCTAATATAGTTTATCACATTTTTTGTAATTATTTTATTTAATTTGGTGTACCTCTAATTTAATATACTTCAATTAATCTTTTTAAGTTTTAATATATATTTAATGAATATTCAATTAATATTTTTTAATAATTATGATTATTTAATTTGATACTTTTGTAATTCCTAGCAAGTTTTGGTTGAGACAAAACAAATATTGTTGGACTCGCCTATATAAACTCTATAAAATTAGATATTCATCTTTAACTTTTAAATAATTTACTTTCTATTATTTTAATAAGATTTATGATCAATTTTCATTCATACGAGATATAATGATAAAGGATATTATACTCAATCTCCTTAGAACCATGGAAAATAGCTTTCTCATATAATTTTTCTCATCTCATCAAAACATTTTCATTAATTTTCTCATATTGCTTTGTAACTCTTATCTTCTTTTGTGCATCCTTCACATCACTTTGATTTGGTTATATTATTTTGCATTAGTTTATCTCATTTTAGATTTAAAATATATATTTAATCAATATTAAATTATAATTTATAATCATTTATGTTTATTTAATTTTTTAATTTATAATAATTCAAAATAAACATTGATAAAGACAAAACAAATGTTGCTAGGCTCATCTCAATGAACTCCTTCCAAATAAATATTCATTTATATATTTTGTAATGTTTTATATTTTTGTCGATCGATGTGCTGTAATAGAAATTTTGAATAGTACCTAATTGGATGATTTAGAATGTTACACTTGATACACTTACTTTCTTTTGTTGTGTCACTACTATATAATTTATCTTAATTCTTTAAATTTTTTGCTTTAACTTGGTTATGTTATTAGGTAACCCTTAATCTACACTTGAGTGAATCTTAAATCTCTTTGATGTAGTTGTACTATATTAACTCAATTTACCTTATATCAACTTTAATTCAAAATTTGACAAATATTTAAGATAAAATTTATTTTTATTTATCTTTATTTAATTTGGTAATTTTGTAGTAATTCAAAATGAGGTTTGATTGAGATGAAGCAAATGTTCTTAGACTCTTCCTGATGAGCTTTATCCAGCTAATTATTATTCCAAAATTTTAAACATTTTTTAATTATTTTTTCATAATTCATGAGATAGTTTGATTACTACTTTATTTAAAGATTTGGGATATTATTGTCCATCTTTATATGTTGGAATGCAACTTTCTTTTACAATTAATCTCATTCCATCAAATATTTAGCTCTAACTTGTTTATATTTCTATCTATCTCTAATTCTCTTCTTAAGAGATCTTTACATCTCTTTGATTTTTTTATATTATTTTATTTTATTTTATTTCATTTCAAATTTAATATATATTTATTTAAAATAAAAATAATAATTTATTATTATTTATGCTTTATTTACTCTAGTTAATTTTTGTAAGCTCAAATGAGGTCATATCTAGAAGAAACAAATGTCATTGGAATAATCTCAAATATTGATTAAAAATTTCATCTACTTTATTTGGTTATGTTATTAGGTCTGATTACAACTTTTTTATACAATTTAGTTAAAAATTCATAGATTTATTAAGCTTTATGATTCATTTCAATTTGCATCTATTCTTTATGATTTAAGATGTTACACATAATCTCCTTATTTCTTAAAATTCAGCTTTCCCATAAACTTTATCTTATGTTTTCAAATATTTTACTTTAATTTGATATTTTACAATGAAACTCTAATACTTCTCAGATGTGACATTTACTTTGCTTTGAATTGGTTGTAATATCTTTCTTCAATTTAAGTAAATTTAGCTGCATTATATGTTTTTTATCAAAATAATAATTATTTTTTTTATGCTTATTTATTTTTTTTAACTCATAATAATTTCAAATTAGGATTGATCAAGACAAAGCAAATTCCAATGGAGACATCTCGATGAGCTCTATCTAATTAAAAATTTATTTTTATATTTTGTTAACATGTTTCTTTTATATGGGTTTGGAATATTTTAGGAGTAATTTTGATTTGTACCTACTTTGATGAATAAGGAGGTTACACTCATTCTCTTTTTATCTTAGAATTCTACTTTCTTATACAATTTGTTCTTATTTCATCAATTTGTTTACTTTAATTAGGTTATATTAAAATGAAACTTTAAATCTACTCACTTGTGGCATTTACATTGATTTAATTTAGTAATGTTATATTACCTTAATTTACCTCACTTTTAGGTTTAATTGGTACTTACTTAATATTAAAAAAATAATTTATTATTATTTATGCTTATTTGCTTTTGTAGTACATAGTAATTCTAATCGATGTCCAATAGAGATCAAACAAACATGGTTGCACTCATCATGATGAGGTGTAGTTAATTAAATATTGATTTCTACATTTTTAATTATTTTTTTTCCAGGAAATTTGTATGCTCTATGAGTCATTTTGATTTGTACCTTATTTCATCGTGGAGGATGTCACTATCGACTACCAAAGTTTGCTGGAATGTAACTTTCCTATAAAAAGTCATCTCATGTTTTTAAACTTCTTTTAATTTGGATATATTATTATGAAACTCTTATTCTCCTCTAATGTCACCTTTATGTCACTTAATATATATTTTTTATTATTAAAATAATAATTTATTATTATTTATGCTTTTTTTACTTTGGTAACACGTAGTAATTTTCAATGAGTTTTGATCGAGATGAATCAATGTCATTAGACTCTTCCATATGAGCTCTATCTAATAAAATATTTATTTCTATTTTTTTAATTTTATTTTTATATTTTTGCTTGTTTTACAAGATACGTAGATCCATACATGATTTAATGAGGAAGAATATGACACTCAAACTCTTTAAAATCTATGAATTCAACTTATCAATATAATGTATCTTATTTCCTAAAATGTTTTGCTTTTATTAGATTATATTGTTATAAAACTTTAAATCTACTCTCTAACTTTTACATCAAATAGATTTGGTTATATTACATTGCATAAATTTGTCTTATTTTAAATTTAATATATATTTTTTTAATTCTAAAATAATAATTTAGAATTATTTATGCCCATTTACATGGGAAATTCATAACAATTCCAAATGACACTTCATCGATGCTAAGTGAAATTCAATGGAATCTTCTCGACAAAGATTTTACCATTTAAATATTCATTTCTATTTTTTAAATACTTTATCTGATATTGTTTTATTGTGATTTATGAGTCATTTTGATTCGAATCTTATTTGGCATTTAAGGATGTTACACTCTTACCCTTAGTTTGATAGAATGCATCTTTCTCATAAAATTTATCTCATTTTTTCGAATTGTTTTCTTTAATTTGGTTATGTTAATATGGAACTCTAATTTTTTTTTCATATGACCTTAATTTTACTTTCATTTTTATATTTTTAAGTATTTTACTTTTTAAGTTTTTGGCATATTTTATTACACATTTTGCTTCATAGTTGATTTGTCAAGTGTGGATGTTACACATGACCTCATTAGTATCTTGGAATGTAATTTTCCCACACAATGTTTCATTTTTTTCTTCAACATTTAAGCATTGAATTTTTCATATTACAATTTAACTATAAATCTTTTATTCTGTGAGCTTTTCATCACTTTTGTTCAGCCATATTATATTGAAAAAATTTATCCCATTTCATCTTAAATAAATATTTACTTAATATTAAAAAAAAATTATTTTATTTCTGATTATTTGTTTTATAATTTCACAATAATTGATTGCAATGCTTGATCAAGAAGAAACAAACATCATTGGATTCATCTCGATGAATTGTTGCTAATGAAATATTACTTTTTATAATTAAAAAATTATAATTTGATGAACATGGATGTTGCACTCAATCTTCATAATATTTTGGAATACAATTTTTTAGCATAATTTATCTCATTTCTTTGAAATTTTTCTCTTTTTTTAGTTGAATTATTATGAATCTCCAAATCTCCTCTTATGTGATTTTCACTTTATTTTCATTTAGTTGTATTACATTTGATTAATTTATCTTATTTTATCATTAATATATATTTACTTTTTAATAGTAATAGCTTGTTATTATTTACTCTTATTAAAATTTATAATTCATAGAAATTCTAAACAAAGTCTATTGTGATGAAGCAATCTTCATGGGACTCATCATGACGAGCTCTATCAAATAAAATATTTGATTTTAGATTTTTAAATAATTTTATTTTTAAAGATTGGATACATTTTTGAGATATTTTGACTTGTACTAATTTAATGATCAGGAATAATGGAATTCAAATTTCTCATGTAATAATTAGTTCACCTTGACCTGTATATATTAGATTACTTCACTTTATCTCATCTTAGGTATAACACATATTTACTTAATATTAAAATAAAAATTTATTATAATTTTTATTTATTTATTTTTTATAATTTGTATTATTTTGCAAGAAGGTCCTATCGGCATGAAACAAAAATTGTTGACATGGTTTGTGAGATATTTTAATTCTTAATTTGTTTGATGATTGAAGATATTGCACTCATTCTCATTTGTATCATACAACGTAGTTTTTCTAGACATTTTATCTCATCTTACAAATCTTCCTTTTTGTTTGTTTATATTATTAGATAGACAAAAAATCTCTCTTGTCTCTCTTTTACATCTATTTTTCTTGATTCAATTATATTATTATAATTTTTATAATTTTATCACTAAAATATATTAATTTAGCAAAAAATAATATTTTTTAAGCTTATTTATTTTGATAATTTACATTAATTTTAAACGAGTCCAATCAAGACCAAACTAATATCAATAGACTCATTTAAACTTTCTCAATCCAAAATGATTTTGTTTTTAATATTTTTAAATATTTTCTCTAGTTTGAAATAATTAATATGACATTTTGATTTACACCTAATTTTGCGATTGATGATGCTAAACTTGATCCCCTTGGTATTTCAGAAAGTTACTTTCCAAAAAAGCTATCTCATTTCTTCAAATATTTTTCTTTGATTTAGTTATATTACTACGAAACTATAATGTTTCTCTCTTATTATAGTCATATCTCTTTTGTTTGGTAATAATATGTTACTTAAAGTTTTCTAATATTAAATTAAATGTATATTTAACATAAAATTAAAATAGTACTTTTTTTATTATTTATACTTATTTAATTTTGGTAAATCATAATAATTCAAGAAGAGATATAATATAGATGAAGGAAATACCATTAGACTTGTCTAAATGGTCTTTGTTCAAAAAATATTGATTTTTATATTTTTTAAAAAAAAATTATTTCAAAATATTTTAATGAATTTCATTAGATATTTCAATTCATACTAGATTTCAATATTGATGACATTACATTGCTTTGATTTGGTTATATTATACTACTTCAATTTATTACATTTCATCTTTATCATATATTTACTTAAGAAAGTCAATGTGATGTAATGGTCACATGATAGAATACTCAAAGTTATGAAGTACTTTAACTAAATCAAAGCAAAAAATTTGAACAAATTAAATAAGTTGTATAAGAAAGCAATTTTGTAAAATAATATGGAGTCAAATGTTATATTCTCAAGTTTATTACAAGCACACATATCTCATAGTGTGTGAAAGAAATCCCTATATAATATTTTGAAATTTGATACAAATCAATATACTTATAAATCATGCAAAAATAAAATAAATTCTAATATTAAAAAATATTAAAAATTAATATTTAATTTGTTAGACCTTCTCGAGATGATTTTCACAATGTTTGTTCCATCTCCATGGGTTCCGCACTTTGAATTACTAAGAATTACCAAATTAAATAAGTATATATAATAACAATTTTTTTTTTCATCTTAAGAAAATATATATGAAAAGTTGAAAAGTGATAAATTGAAAAAAATGTAATCTTACCAAATCAAAGTGGTGTATGGCAACATGAGCAAAGATTTAAAGTTGCATAATAATGCATACTATTTAAGTAAAACATTTGAACAATTAAGATAAATTTTTGAAGAATAATTTATTCAATTGTGTAAGGAGGTTAAGTATAATATTGTCCATCATCAGAGTATGTATGAACAAAAAATTATTAAAAAGCATGTAAAACTTGCAAAAACTAGAATTTTTAAAAATAATAAAATTAATTATTAATCAGATAGAGCTCATTGTGATTACTCCAATGACATTTATTTCATCTCAAATACACTTCATTTGAAGTTAACGTGAACTGCCAAAGTATATTAGTATAAATAATATAAATTATTTTTGAATGTTAAGTAAATATGTATTAAAGTTGAAATGAGATAAATTGAAGAAATATAATATATCCAAATCAAAGTAATGCAATGCTCGCATGGGCAAAGGTTTAGAGTTATATAATAATACAAAATTAAAATTTGAAGAAATGATACAAATTGTACATGAAATTTCATTGAATGACATTGAGAACATCAAGTGTAAAATCCTCCATTATCAAAATATGTATGAATTGAAATGGAAAGTAAAGAGTGCCAAAACAATTGAATTTAAATTCTTTAATGATAAGAAATGATTACTTAATTACAAATTGTTCATCGAGATGAGTTCAATTATACTTATTTCATCTCAATTTGGCTTCATTTTAAATTACTTAGAGTTACCAAACTAAATAAGTGCAAAACTTAAAAAATAATTTTTTAATAATATGTGTTTTTATGTTAAATCTAAAATAAGATAAATTATGTAATATAACAAAGTCAATGCAATGCAAAGGTCATAAAAGAGGTGATTTATAGTAACATTGTAATGTAAGCAAATCAAAGGAAACTATATGAAGAAATTAGATAAATTCTACAAGAAAGCTACATCTCAAAATGATAAGAAGATAAAGTATAACATCCTTGATTATTAAATAAGGTAAAATGAAAATATCACATAAAGAATGCTAGCAACATAGAAATAAAATACTTAAAAAATAAAAAAAAATTTAATTAGATGAAGCTAGTTAAGAAGAGACCAATGTAAATAAATATAAATAATAGTATAATTTTTTTAAATTTTAAGTGATATATATTAAAACTAAAATGAGCTAAATTGAAATAAGATTTATAACCAAATTAAAGTAATTAAAAATTCTTATGAGAGATGATTTGAAGTTATATAATAATAAAACAAAATCTAAGAAAGAAATTTGAAAAAATTGGATAAATTCGACGATAAAGTTGCATTGTAATATGAAAACTCATAGGCACATAAATGTTACTTAAGAAGAGATTTAGAGTCACATTATAATATAACATAATCAAAGAAAAAATTGAAAAAATGAGACAAATTATATAGCAAAGCTATATTCCAAGATACTAAGGTGATTGAGGGTAACATCCTCAATAGTTAAATCATGTACGAATAAAAATGTTACGTAAGACATGTAAAAACCATAAAAGTAAAATATTTAAAAATTTAAAAATAAAATTTTCTTATTTTTTATCAGTCCTCATTTGGAATACTGTGAATTATTAAAATAAATAAGCATAAATAAAGATAAACTATTATTCTAACATTAAGTAAATATATATATATATTAAAGCTAAAATTAAATTATTTGAAGCGATGTAATATGTCCAAGTCAAGAATTTATATATCTTAGGTGAGAGGCGGTTTAGAGTTAAATAATAATGTAATAAAATAAGACAGAAAAATTTGAAGAAATGAGATAAGTTTTCCAAGAAAGTAACTTTTCAAGATACTTATGAGATTTCGTATAACATCTTTGATCTATCAACAAATTAGAATGTCTCAAAAAATAAGAAAAAATCCTTAAAAATAAAATATTTTAGAAAAATGAAATAAACATTTATTTGGAAAGATCTCATTGAGATAAGTCCAATTATATTTGTTCATTTTAATCTAATTTCATTTGAAATTATAACTTATTGCAAAATTAAATTAGCTAAAATTAAAAATATATATTTTATTATTAAATAAAAAATATATTAAATTAGAAATTTGATATATTAAAATAATGTAACAATAGCAAATAAAAGTGATTTAAGAGTCACTTGAGAAACAATTTGGAATTTAATGGAAATAAAAAATTTAGTAAAAATGTTGGATAAATAAGATAAATTATACAATCAAATCCAACGACATTTGTTTCATCTTAGTCAGACCTTATTTTAATAATTACCAACGTAAAAAGTATAAATAATAATATATTATTATTTTTATAATAAATAAATACATGATATAAGTTAAAATAAGATTAATTAAAAAAATATATAATATTAAAGATCACATGAGCAGAGATTTTGAGTCGGATAATAATATAACTAAATCTAAGCAAAAACTTAAAAATTTAAGATAAATTACATATGAAAGTTATTACACAAGATACTATGAAGATCGAATGTAACATCTTCAATGATCGAATTTGTTACTAATAAACAATTCACATAACATAAACAAAAAATATTAAAATAATAAGTAAACATATATAATCAATTATACAGTAAAAATATTTAAATAATTGGATAGAGCTTATTTAGATGAGTACATCGATCTTTATTTTGCTTACACTAGTCACCAATCAAAATTATTATGAATTACTAAAATATTGAAGAATAAATAATAATAAAATTTAATTTAATATTAATGAGTTATATAGTAAAGCAAAATAAGAAAAATTAAAGCAATGTAATATAACCAAATGAAAATGATGAAAAGATCACACAAGAGGATATTAGAATTTCATGTTAATATAACCAAATCAAAGCAAAAAGATTGAAAAATAGCATAAATTGTTTGTGAAAGTTGAATTCTAAGACACTAACGAGATCGAGTGATATCATGTTTTGAATAAAGCATGTCAGGAAGAGACGAACAACATTTGTTTTATCTTAGTTAGATCTAGTTTTAAATTATTTCAAATAAAAATGTAAATAAGCATAAAGAATAATAAATTACTATTTTAATGTTAAGTAAATATAGAATAAATCTGAAATGGCATAACTAGAAGCAATAAAATACAACAAAATAAAAGACATGAAAGAGTCACAAGTGAAGAGATTTAGAGTTATATGATAATATAATAGAGTAAAATTCAACACTTTAAAAAAAATTTGATACATTCTACAAGAGAGGTACATTACAAGATGTTAATGAGATTAAAGGTAATGTAATCGATTGTCAAATCAGATACCAATTGAAATCACTCATTAAATCTCCCAAAATCATATAAAATAAAATATTTAAAAATATAAATAAATACATAATATGATATACCTCATGAGACATGTCCAACAAAGTTTGCTTTAACTTAATTTAAACTAATTTAAAATTATTCTGAATTACCAAATTAAAGTTGATATAATTTATAATTTTAAGTAAATATATATTAAAGTTATGATGCATTACTATTATGCAAAAATTTATTAGATTATGTAGTGGATTGTCATAAGAATGAGAACATAAAACCTTAAGTTGATTGATAAGTTGCTTATTCAGATGTTATAAATAGATAAAGGTTTTATATATTTAGATAAAAAGTATAAGGTTATATTCAAATTATTATGACTCATTTTAATTTTCTCACCATACAAAGAATTGGTGGAATCTACTGGATAAATAGTTTATAAAAATGTTACAATGGATGTATTGAAGAACTTTGGGAAAAGAAAAGGGCATAAGTAATGTTAAAGTGGCACAAAAAAATAGCAAAAACCTTCAAAATAAAATTTCTAAAAGGTACAATTGGGGGAGTGATGAAAGTAAAAGCAAATTAATATGTTGGACACATAGCCATGTTTTATCTTAAGAATATTAAAAGGGAAAACATAAGCCAACATGCAAGTGAAAAATGCAAAATCTAAAGATTTCTATTACTAAAAAGATAGAAGTACACCTTATGCTACTTATTCTACAAGTTAGGGGTAAACTTCTTTAGTTCTACAGTAGACTACGCCACACTGCATTTATGTTATCAAACATAATGAGGCTCCAATACCTCCTTATGCCATTACAAATACTCTTTTTTTATAGAGCTTACTTTTAATAATATAATTTTACTTTAGTGCAACATTTTATTTCTTAGTAATTTATTTGATTAAATAATTATCATGCCTATTCATTCCAAAAGAAGACATTTGTTTAAATGACTTTCGGTGTAACACATCCTATACACCAAATAATGTGTATGGCTAGCCATATTACACTCCTCATTCCTAAAATTCCAATTAGAAGTTGCAATCTTTAAATTTGATCATCACACTCAAGGTCCATTACTCTACTTGAACATTGTCTATTTATAATATAGAATCTTAATAGATTTAGAAATATTTTGACCCTAGGATGGATAGCCTAATAACAAATATTAGTTGTTACAAAATACTTGCAAGGTCTTAATCAATAATGTGCATGCCATCCACATATAATCTACATGCCATATATACCAAATAAAACAATACAATAAATGAATCATAAATTTCAATAAATATTCCACTCAATCCATGATAATCAACAAATATAATTTCTCTAACACAAATACAACAAGTCTACTACAAACTTAAAATATAATGAAAGTAAATGCTTATCATCAAGGTTGCAATTAACCAACTACCTAGTTGCCCCTCTCTCCCACCACCCCCTATGTGCATCCTACTCCCCACCCACAAACGCACATAAAATCTAACTAAACTAGCTAACATCTTAGACATCCATTTAACAGTAGGTGGTGTGGCAAACAAGTCAATAAGGAATACTCAAAATATGTTATAAAAGTTAGGAGTAATAACCATAGAACTTTTTACCCTATAATGTAATATAACTATGAAGAAATTGAAGTATTCTACAATGTCGCATAATGGGGAAACAACATATTAGGTTGATCAAACATACTTTTATCACCATATAATAAAAACACACTAGTAACATGGAACTTGGCATAACTTAAAGAATGACAACTCATCACAAAACCACTATAGCATCTCTAATCCTAAAAATATCATCACTTAATTTTTATGTACTTATTCTTCTAACTAATAACCAACCAATGGTATAGCACACATCCATCACAAAAATATGAACATTCTTGGTCCATTAGGGTGTCCTCAAGATCAAGACACAAAACATAGTCTTTTTAGAGTACAACTACAAAGTCTTAAACATCCAAAGACTTAAAGAATGTCCTAAATAATCTGACACATCCATAGTTCATTAGGATGTCCTAACTAAAAAGGCACTCAGTAGTAGTTTGTAGTTTCTTAAATTACAATAAATAGCTCCTTAACTCTAGGATTCATATGTGATTCTTACTTAGACTCTCTTATCTAAATCCTTTGCAACAATGTTATAAATTTGGTGCATAATAAGGCCCATCACAATTCATTGTTGAACTTTCTAACTTCCTATTTTTCTTTTTCCAAGCTTACCCAAAACCAACTCATGACTTTTCCTGAATCCAATATCGTCTCTAAAACATAACCTTAACTATACCTACGTCTAGATCAGCCTATATAGAATTTGACCTATGGTAAACACTACATATTAGTCTATTTGGGATATCCTTAGTATTCTAAAAATTCAAACCCATATATATGGGAATTCTGTCATTTCCACAAAATGCAAATTAACATATCTAAGCATCATAAGTTTCATTATAACACTAACTACTCTATATATCATTATCTTACCTTTTCTTCTAAACCCTTAATAACAATCCAATAAATCCTATGATTTTCTCCAAACCTATATGTCATAACAAACATACCCTAGAGTTCTTCAATCCCTTAATTGCCTCAATTTTTGGTATAGTAGCATTCTTTATTCCTTATCTCGAATTAACCACTAATCTTCACTAATCCTTTTGATCCTCACTTGATTTTATTAACCTTATATAGGCTTTCATCCAAATAGTATCTTTATCCTTAAAGATTAGGCTTTGATAATTTACAATTATATAATACCATCATATTCTATAGCTCCCAACAAAGCCATTTCTCATTAAACAGAGGTTTGCATTTGCCCTATTAGTGGATCTACCCTCCTACTAGTATCTCCTAAGCCACTCCCAAATCTTGACAACCATCTAGGGTTCACAATTATGGCCTTATGATCAGAAAAACTTAATGCCATGTTCTTTAACACATCCTTAACCAGCATAAGGTTTTGTCCTAAACATAATAAAGCAAGTTTATCCCTTTACATATGTCCTATACCCTTCCTATGTTCAATATACTACTTGTATTAGCTCAACTAAGTCGAGAGTCTCTCAAGTCAAAGGCTTCTTCTCTGAAAATGAAGGTTTGCATTTGCCTCATTATTGGCTCTACCCACCTTTTAGTCTCTCAAGCCTTGACAACCATCTAGGGTTCTAAATAGTTTCCTAAGGTCAACAATAAATTATCTTATGTTCTTGACCACATCCTCAACTAATTCAAAGTTTTGTCCTTGACAAAATAAAGCTTTATTTACTATTTACCTAAGTTCTACAACCTTCATAAGTTCAATCTAAAGTTTCTCTTATCCCAATAAAGGAGGTAGTTTCTCAAGCAAAGGCTTTTTTTATGGTGTCCTCAAAGTCCCACCACCCATTATAAGTTCTTTTTCCCAACTATAACCCCAATCTTGTGATTTACACATGCCAAACAAAATCACAAATTTCATCATAAAACACAAATTGAGATTATCAACACTTAGTTTCATGGTATGCTTATAAGGTTTCTTACCATAGACCTCTCTTCCTATGTTAGATTTGACTTTACCAAAATTTAAATTCTAACCTAATATATATATAAATTTTAAATCCTTTTTTAAATTTGAACTTTGAACTTTTAAATCCAAAACTCTGACATGTTTAAATTTAAAACCTTAAAGTATTTAGATTTTAGCCTTACATCAATTAAATTTAAATCTCTAAGATCTCTAAGTTGTCTCAAATGGTCTTTAGTTCTAAGAATGATTAACTAAGCCTTATTAGCTAACTCTTCAAGTCCTAATTCTTAAAATCATTTTTTGTAAAACATAAAACATTTCTTTGCTAAACCTAAGACTTCCTTAACCTTAGCATTATTTTAAGGTTGAAAGAAAGTCTCTTAAGCCTTCCTACAATAAACCGAAGGGTCTTCTTGCCTTAAAAGACATTTAAGGACATTTTAAAGGTTCCTTATTCTATCAAAAGCCCTTAGTAGAGCCTAACCACCAAGTCCTAAGGCATAATATAATGAAACAATGCCATCTTCCTCATGATGGTCCAACCATTTAATTTTATTTTTATGAATTAAAATTGCATGTGTTAATTGTCACATGCCATTACATTACTTAATATTCTTACTAAGTTCCCCAACAAGATGTTTATCTTCTTCTCATAGTTCACACATGGCATAGTGTAAACTACAAAATCAATCACAAATGGAAATCTTCATTTACCAAAACATGATTCCAAATGTATTATGAAAAATTATAATTAACTAACTTATCATTATCTAGAATTAATCATAACAAAAAATTTATTATACCATGCAACAAATCATAGTTTAGGCAAATCCATAACATCCAATGATAAGACTAAACTTCATCTTAAGCACTATTGAAATGTTAATATCAATAAAAAAAGAAGAATTAATTTCATTAAGTTATAATTTAAATTTAGAAACAATAACCTTATCATGGATCAAATTTTTGCAAAGAACTACTATACCCTTGGCCAATGCACCCCTTGTTTGATGAAAAAAACCATTGTGTTTGTTACTCATTGCTTTTCTCAAGTATCTTTCAAGCCATACATCTGAGGTTCTTATAGGATCAATTAATTAGAGAGATTTTATTAGATTTCCCATTGAGTAATTCACAAGTAAAGTAATGTCAAGCAATGTTGGTGGCTATGCTCTAACTATCGCTTAAATGGCATATCAAGGGGATGTTAGTCAAACTTATAGTGGAGTAACAAACAAGAGCTTATCTCTCAAAGATCTATCAGTTTGACAATTTATATTATCACTTGTTTATATCTGACATAATTAGGTCATATAACATCATTCATTCAAATGCATTATTATTGATTTATTACACATTATAATTCTGATAGTTGCAAAACCATTTTATTATTTTAAAAGCTATAAGAATTCTTTAAAAGTAATAAAAGATAAAAAATATATAAAATATGGTTTTAAAAAATAAAAAAATTATATAAGAATCAAGGCATGACTAAGCCCAATGCTTGGGCTAAGGCAACCAAACTATAAAGAAATGGGCCCATGGAGCTGCAGCTAAGGAGACCGAGTTAGTCGAGTCATGTCAAGCTTGACTCTTGATAAGTCACTTAGTGGCTTAGGTTAAATCAAGTTATGAAATACTTGTTAAACCATTTTTGGCTTAACTAGTTGTGTTGAACTCGTAAAGTGTCATGTTATTGGATTAACTCAGGTCATACCCGTATGCATATGCACAAGTGATTTTGGACAAGGCTTCTTAAGTACATTAGGGGGTAGCCGTTCCCCTTTTGGCTAACCTATATGCTCAGATGAGGTATTATAAATGTCAAACATCACAAATAAGCTTGTGATGTGTGACTAAAAATCAACCTTATCCTCTTCAAAAAAAGGGCAAACCATTACCATCCAATTGTGCATTTTTACTATCAAATAGTCAGGATAATATCTACTTTTGTGAATAGTAAATTCCATCTAACCATTCATTTTACAAGCCTGATCAAACAAATGAGATCAATTCTACCATTTTGAATTAAAATTTTTATTTAAACATCCATCCATAAAACTAAATAAAGTGGTTAAGGCCCTATCTACATTTACAAATAATGCATATCATCTAGCATCCATCAATAGAGCTCAATTGAATGGTTGAGATCATCTCTACCATTGTCAATAGAGCTCTTACACATAACGATTATATCTAGACCCTTTATTCAGCATTTTGATTTATCAATACTAGTTTTGTCTACCTAGATCAAATGGAGATCATAGTTGTTATTCATAACCACCATTCCAAAAAGCTGATTTTGTTTTTTTAAAACTCTAAATTATTAATGATGATTTCATGTGGCCTTTTTAGTAGTTAAAAAGATTACATTTTAATCTAAAAGGTTCTTATATAAATGAAGGAGCCATAGGAGTTGGACAATTAATGATTTTACCTAGCTATATCACTTTTTTGGGAAGAGAACTAGAAAAATTAAAACTTTTCACACAATTTGTACGCCTTTGTTGGAGCTATGTTTGTGACAAATTTTTTCTCTTTCTTAGTTCTACATTCTCTTTGATTTCATAACTAATTTGTAAATTCTTTATAATTAATTATTTATTTCCTTAATTAATTTTTATGCTTTTAAAAAGATCGAGTTAATACAAGAACTTATTTCATTCCATTTTTCTTAACTATTTTAGATTTAATACTTCAAAATTATGTCATTTAGGTCATCTCATCCTTTCATTTATGCACACATATTCTAACAACATAATCCATGGACTTGTGTCGCACAAGCTTTTACAAGTGAATATTGACACGTTGTAATTATTTATTATTGTATACCATGGTTCAGTATTGTAGTGTTTCTTAATTGAAATTGACTTTGTGAAACCATACCTACAATGGTAAAAAAAGTGTGTTTTGCAAAGGTTATCACTACTTGCTATGGCAAAAGAGAGCAGTTTTGATAACATAACCAGATTCAAGTTGAGTAGAGATCGATATAGGTATGGGTTAAGCTGAACCACCTAAATCTTAACATTTTTATTTTGCTAGTTATTATACAATTAATGATATTTTTCTTATTTAACAATATTTAATTCTGTATATATAAAGAATTTTTCAAATTATTTTTAAGCATAAAATCTTTTATTAAAAAAATGTTAAAACTATCACATTTTTTCTTTTAGTATTTGTATTTGTCAAAACTGTTAAATAAATAATTTTATAATTGCCAAATTTCAATTTAAGGAAAGTTTTTCAAAATAGAAAAAAAATTTAAACATACAATTCATCCTCCTCTTGTGCATTAGTGAGGCATATAGATTGTATTAAGTGGTATTAGAGACAAATTATATCAAGGGAGGGAATTTTGAAGAGAAGATCCTTTTTTTTTTCAATTTTCTGTGTGGGGAATTGTTTATTATATTTTTAACTTCATGGATTCACTTATGTTTGAAGGTCAAAATTTTGCTTTATTAAAAAATAAGTTCAATGCATTTATTTTAAATGTTAATGTTGATTTATGGTGATTATTTAGAATCTATTTTATTATTTTAAATGATTCTAATGTAGTATCTAAAAGGTTAAGGAATAAAACACTAAAGGAATGAATCATCTTTATTTTGCTTTGCCTCAACAGATTGCAATCAAGATTTGTCATCCAAAGACTTGTTTTGAGGCTACGTAGGAACACGACAATTTACATGAGTAATGTGTTGTGCCTTCAACCTAATTTAAGAAGCAACTGAGAAATCAAAAGAAAAAAGAAAGTGAAAAATGAAGATAGAACCGTTATGCACCTCAAAAGCAAGCACTTTGTGTCAACTAGCACAATATTTTTCCTCCTCTAATAAGGATACTTATTATATTAATGATGATGAATTATCTATTTCTTTTGATGAACTTATAGTTGAGCATAACAAAATTGAGTAGGATGCATGATAGCCTTAAAGTGAGAAATAAGAAATAAGTTCATCATGTTTTCTTATTAGAAGGACAATGTAATGAGCTTAATGCTAGACATGAATAGCTTGAATGTGATTCACTTATACATGTTACTAATTTAAGTACTTTAGAATATAAATTTGAAGAATGTGACACATTTAGCCTTGGAAAATACATGTATTGATTCTTTGAATTGTGAAAATGTTCCTTTAAGAAAAGAAAATACTATTTTGAAAAAAAAGAAAAAAAAGTTGTCTTGATAAAACAGAGTTAAATGATTTGAAAGAGAAGATTTCTTGTGTATCTTCATGTGCTTCTACTTCTTTTGCTTCTCCTCATTCATATGTTCCTTTCCATCCTCCATATTCACTCATTTGAATCAAGACAATGTCATTGTGAATAAAAACTCTAATGTGACACCTCATTTGAGTAAAAAAAATATAGATTAAAATTTTCACATGTACATGTGAATGATAGTAGAAATTATTATATTCTATATATACAAAAACATGCTTCATCAAATAACTATGTATTAAATAATGTTAGTTTACATACTTTTCATTTTGATGCTAAATTCAAAGTTGCAAGCAATTATTGTGATAGTTATAAACATATTTCTTGAGAAATATGAATGGATTCCTATGGGAACATATTTGTAAAATACATTTGTAAAACAACCCCAATCATAGACTAACTCAATTGAATCCATCATAGTTTGGGTTCAAAAATTCAAATCTTAGGTAGTTGTATTGGTGAGTCTTATGACTTTGCATACAAGTTTCTTGCAAAATATGAGTGGTCCATAGGTTTTTGATTAACAATTTAATCTTCTTAGTACCTTAGCTAGATTTATTTAATATCTATTTAAGGAAGTTGGATTGATCATATTTCAATATGTAGCTTGAATTTCAAATGTTATCTTACATAAAAGGATTTTAATAAATTGAGAGTATCAATACAATGATATTTTGTATTTGTTATCGTGAATAACTAAATAATGATGGTCTTGTACTTGATTTTTTTAGTTGGTGCTATATGTAATATGAATCTATTTGTGTCACTAAAGTGATGTTGACTTTTTCAAACTAATGATCACATGTTAGGAAAGTAAATAAGATTTTTGGAATGATGTAAGTTATGAATTCTAGAGATAAAATTTGAAAGAATTTAACTTGGACCTTAGTGCGATAAATAATGTTAATAGATTTTAAGCTCTTAGATTACTTGTTGGAAATTACGGATGCAACTAAAGGTGAGTAAAACCTATGGATTTATTTCAAATTTTGAAGACTTTTAAGAAATTGTTAATTTATTATTCCTTTTTATAGTTGAAATTTTAAATATAGCATTGCTTGCAACTATATTAGGTTCTTTTAACAAAATCATTACCTATTGAAACCCTTCACAAGCTCATGTTGTTGTTAAGTATGATTAACCCCTTTGAGTGATTACAAAAAGGTAAGAATCTAGTGCTAGAACTTAGCAAAGCATTGGCTAGATTTTAGGAGAGTTAACAAGTTTATCAAAAAATTGTACCCTTGATCTTCCTTTGTTAAACATTCAATAATTCAGATTGAAGAAATAACTGCTTTAGATAGAGACTCGAATATTGCTTTCATGTTTTGAAAGATTTCAAAACTTGATAGTTTGTATCATTGTGTTGAAGTTGCATATGGTTTGTATAAGTTAATTACCTTACATTTTATTAATTGAATTGATAACAAGTTGTTTATTGATTAAGAATTAAGTGCAGTTCTTAGAATTTAATGATGTGTATCTATGGTTTTGTTGTATATTTTTTTTTACTTTTTTGAGCTTAAATGAGGGAGAAGCTCTTGTAAGAATGTTTAATCTTATGGCATTATTTAAGTTGAGTTCTCATAGAAATTACCAAAAACATAAAAAGATTAATAGAGTTCAAAATCATAAATGTTATTAAACTAAACATTAGTAGAATGCATGACATTTAATTAGTATTGTTATATTTATAGAATATTACTAATATGCTTTCTTATAAAGTTTAGTGATTAGCTTTTGATTATGTATAAAAATTAATAAATCATTTTTATCTTTGATATAATGTTTGTTAACAAAGATTTTGTTATAACTTGTACCCTAAGTTTTATAAAGAATACTTATGCCCAAATATTATTACTATGTGGATCCCATGTTTGCATCTTTTACATTTGTTTTATCTTTTGTTGCTTGAAAAAATAGGGGAGAGAAGCATGAGAAATGAAACATTCATTGTATTCAAAGTGTTTAGAATTAATATATTAATTTCATATATTAAAGGAGAGAGGGAATGTAGGGGGAGCATATGTATGCTTGCCTGATTTATCTCTTTTCATTTCACATTTTTTTAATTTATTTTATCATCATCAAAAGAGAGAGATTATTATATCATTCACTATGACACTTCTTTTTTAATGACAACAAAACTATTATGTTTATTTCTCTAATGTGTTTCTCTAGTGCCTAGCATGTCATTTATCTTAGGCACTTGTGGGATCAATCAATTGGAATGCTTTGCCAAGATACCTCTTGGAGCAATCCATAAGGAAGCAATGTGATGTAATATTGGTGGTTATACTCTAGCTATGGCTTAAATGGCATATCAAGGAGCCATTAGTCAAACCATTTGTGGATTAGCTAACCATCAAAAGTCCATCTCCAAAACTTCTATTGGTTTGAATATTTATCCCATCACTTGTTTACATATGACACAATTAGTTTGCATAATATCATTCATTCACAACTAGTATTATTAATTTTGATACATATTTCTTTTAATAGTTGTACAAACATTTTATTATTTTATGACTACAAAGTGCTTTAATAGTAATAAGTAATAATAAATGAATAAAGTATTGCTTTACGAAAGAAAAAAACTGCAGCCAAAGAACCCAACTTATTGCGAAGGCCAAAGCTCAAGTCAGGAAACCCAAAGCTTGGACCAAGTAGCCAAAAGCTCAGGCCAGGTGGCCCAAAGTGCTAAGGAATTGATCGAAGGTGCCCCAAGTCTTGGTAAACACTTAGTATCTTTATTTAAATTAGTTCAAAAAATATTTCTTTTACCATTCTAGGTGTAACTAGTTGGGTTGAACTGATAAAGTGGCTAATTTTTTGATCAAGTCAAGTCAAACCCATATACATATGGATAGGTGACTTTAGTCATGACCTCCCAATGGAACTAGGGGAAACCATCCTCATTTTCCTAACCTTCATGCTAAAAGCAAGTATTATAAATTTCAAAAACATTATGTACAAGCTTGCAACGTAATACTAAAAATTACTTTTCATGCTTCTGAATTAAAGCAAACTAATGCCACCAAATCACATGTTTTCATGATCAAACAGTTGGGATTGCAACCTTTTTTGTAAATAATAGATTACATTTAATTGTTCATCTTATATACCTAATCGAACGAATGAGTTCAGTTCTATCAATTTGAATAATAACTTTCAACCTATTGTCCATATATAATCCCAGGTCAAACTATTGAGAAATTCTCCACAATTGTTAATATTACAAATCATCTAACAATCCATCCATAAAACTCAATTGAATGGCAAAGATTGTGACCACCTTTGTGAACTATTATCTTACACAATAGGGTTACATCTGGATCCTATTTTCAACATTCTAATTGAGTAGGTCTTGTTCCATTTACGCCAATCCAATGGTTGTTGTTTTTCTTGCTAGTCATTAGTGTTCTAAAAAGTGTTTTGCATCGGTTTATAACTCTAACATTTCAATGGATATTTCAATTGACCTTTCTAGCTACTAAAAAATTTCTATTTTTATCTAAAATATTCCCATATAAATATTGGAACTTTAGGAGCTTAAGAATAGATGATTTTTCTTTTCTACATGAATTTTTTTTGGATAAGAAGCAAATCCAAAAATGTCAATCCAATTTTGATGCCTTTATTGGAGCCATGTTAGTGACTAATTTGTTCTCGTTCTCACTTCAACATTCACTTCAATTGAACATCTTGCTATTAAATTCTTTATAATTAATTATTTATTTCATTATGTTTTTTTTCCAAAATGATGCATTATTACATATTTTTCATTCCATTTTTCTTAGCAACATTAGTGAATATTAGTAAATATTTTTTTGATTTAAAATTTGACATCTATGACTTTTTGATTGTTTTAACATTTTTCATATATGCACCCAAATTCTAACATTACAATCCATAAAATTGTGCCTTATATGTTTTTTTAATTATGGAGTAAATATTATGATTAATCATTATTCTATATTATGTTTCAATTCTATAAGCATTTATAATTAAAATGTTGTGCAGTAACACCTACCTACATCATAAAAAGTATGTGATTTATAAAGGTTACCTCTACCTACTATGGAGAAAGAGAGTGCTTTTAATAGTGGAATGGTCATCAACTTGACTAGTGGTAGATATAGGTACAGGTTAGGCTAAACCACCTAGAAATCATCATTATTTTCAATGTTATTTTACAATTTATGATATTATCTTATTTTATAATATTTAATTAAATACATATATGAAAGAAATTTTAATATTAGTTTTAAAAAACATAAAATATACTATTGAAAATTATTTTAAAACCATAAATTTTCTTTTTTTTTCTTTTTACATTTTTATATAGAAAATTTTTAAAATCAAAGATTTTATAATTACCAAATTTAAATTTAAAAAAAGTTTTTCAAAATAGCAAAAGGTTTAAAAGCATAATTCACCACCCCCTTGTGCATTACTTGAGCAAAGTTTACAATAAGAACAAATTTTAGAATATAAGATGGATATCAGTTTGCTTTCCAAAAGTAGCATGATTAAATTATTCAGTCATGATGAAGTCTATGATATATTTTATCAAGTCATGATTTTTACTTCAAAAAAGTATAAAGTTATAGAAAAAAAAATCCATATTATCCTTTAGCTAATTAAGGTTCTGTTCTTGTGTTTAATCTCAATTTACTCTGGAAAAACTAAAGAAATAAAGCATGTATTCATATTAAAGAGCTCAAGTTTTAATGTTAAATGTGACACTAAAATTTCCTTCATAGCTTAAGGATTGTCATATCTAATCCGAGCAATAGTCTTCACTAACAAAGTTGTTCTTCTTCAAGGTTGTCAGTCCTTACTCTTGATGGCTAATTTTCATCCTCTACATCTTTTTTATGGTTGTTAAAATCTTAGGTAGGTTTTTTCTAGGAAATCAAAAGGCACTTTTTATCACTTATATAACTAACTCAACCTAACTATGATAGATATGTCATTTAAGGTCTTCAATTAAGATATAACTTAAATGATTGAAGTCTTAAATCCTTAATTGGGTATCTAATCTTTTCTTTATCCATTAAAGGGAAATTACATAAAGTTTGATGGCTAAAGATATGCATGATCTAATGCTATGCTCACATCTTGACCGTTTAAATTTAAAATTTTAATTAAAATTTTTTACTTTGCTTATAAATACATCAAGAATTACAAATTTAAAAAAATTTATATTTTTAGTGACCAACCAAACTTTCTAAATTTGAATAGATAATTAAAAGGAAAAGGCATACCTTGGGTCAACCTATAAAATACATCACAAAATTCTAAGAAATACCAAACTAAGGGGTGGAAGAATCCCCCTAAATAGGACTACATCAGAGAAAGATAAGGAATATCTCTAACCATTTGTAATGTACTCACTATGTAACTCCCAAGTAGTCACTCATTCCTCTAGACTATTCCATTGCATTCTAACATAGGTAACCTCATATAACTAAGTTATCCAGTATAATGTTCCAAAATACATACTGAACACTTAAGAAAACTGAACATGCTACAATTGAAGAATCTTTGCTACTTATTGATTAATAAGCATTAGGTTTGGGACATAGCTCTTCAAATAAAGACATGGAAAACTTTATTAATCATTAAAAAATATTCTAGTAAATAAAGCTAATGTGTTTTTGACTAGTCCTCTTTCCAATTTTGCACAAACGAATGTACCCTATTTGCAACTTTGAAACATTTCCAAAATAATTCCCTACACATTAAACTAAATTTAGGAATACCTAATCTTCATTAGTAAATCTAACTAGTCTACGCTTTCCATCAAAGTTTTTCATTTGGCAGTCCTAAACTACACACAACTATTGCATAGTCATAGAATCTCCTTAATAGTCTCCTTAATAACACCTTCCTAAGGTCACCCTTCCCAAATGAAAATGTGATATAAAATGCCATTTATACAATGCTTCATATGGTTCTGTGTTGATTACCAATTGATAGTTATTATAAAAAACAAATTCAATCAATAGAAAATGTTGGTACCAATTTATGGAATATGATCAAATACATAGCATTAAATGGTCCTCTATATTCTAGATTATCCTCTCAAACTGATCATTCATTTAAGGAGAACATGTTTTACTAAACTAGAGAGTTATTCCCAAAGTTTGATGCAAATCATTTAAGAAGTATGTGGTGAATTTCACGTATCTATAAAAAATGATCGTTGTAAGAAATCTATATAGTCTAATAATCTACAAGACATATAACCATTCTACCTATTGATTCCTTCTTTCTAGAAACTTGATATTTAGATCATTTTGATTATTAGTTAATAATCACCAAATTCACATGAAATCCATTATAGTACTTAGAAAACACAATATAAAGCCCATTGTGATGTCATCCCATTTACTTTCATGTATTTGCAAATTACCAAGAAAACTACCATGCTTCTAATGTTTTTCTTTCCTCATTCATAAATCATGCTTTCTTAGATATACTAGAAAAAATCCTTCCCTAAACCACTCCACAAAATGTTGGTTATAGTTTTTTAACATCTTTTCTCACCTAGATGAATAACTAACCTATTATCAAGTACCTTCCTTAATAGTCTCTCTAAACTACTAGTGCTATGGAAGACAGCTCCTATGTTGTTAAGTCAAAAATATTGTACCTCAATATAAAATTCTTATGATAAGAACACTAAAGTATGATAATCTCTTATAACATAGGGTGTTCTCCTAAACAAATCCATCCAATTAACATGAATGTAAAGAGTACTACATAGAGCCACTAATTACTATGCCATCAACTTAGACTGAACTCAACAAAAGTCCATCACAAACTCTTGCCTCAGTCGGTTCCACATTCATAAACCAAAGAGCTACACCTTTGCTCAAAGGACCTATCATTACATATTTTATTCCTTCAAACTAGTTCATTGCAATAGAGCAAGCTTACTATATGAAAAAATTAACTTGAGGAATTTATCATCTTAGCCTACACCTAATACCAGTAATGTTTCTAAATGTTGAAGTTAAACAATAAAACTACCAACTATAGGTCATGCATTAGGTAATTGAGTTAATGCTCAAATAACTAATTAAAGTTTCTGGCAACTTCTAAACATTTCTACCTATGAACTACACCTAAACAAATGTGTGATGCATTAGTTAAACCTTTGTAAGGCCTATCCTACTTGTCGTTAAGCTCATAAGAAATTATTACCCCACTTTGGTCTCACCAAGAGAAAGCTACATCCACTATGTCAGTTGAGTCAACTATGCTTTTAACTTTAAGAAGTAAGACAAAACTTGCTATAGCATTGTAAAGCACCCTATAAAAATGGATCATTTTTAATATAACCCTTCTTTATAACTCAATAATAGCATGAACCTTACTGGTTCAATTGAACTCCCATTGCATGGCAACATGACCAATGCAAGTAGATGCAACACAAAAGAGCACTTATAATGTTTTGCATATAGCTACTTGCTCATAAACAACACCTAAGTAGTCTAAAGGTGCTGTATATATAGCCTTGCTTCAAGAATACCCAAAATGTAATCAATAAACACCATGCTAAAACAATCAAGGTATGGCTAGAAAATGATGTTCATGAGATTCAAAAATATTATGGCTATGTACTCGTAATTTTTGTATCTTATGTGTGATTTTTCTTGGGAATATCCTTCTCTTAAATTTATATCTAATGATATCTTAATTGAAGATCTATGTTGAAGAATGTTGTACCAACTCAGTGCTGATCTAACTGGTCATTAATCTTAGAAAAGGATATCAATTCTACACTATTAGTCTTTTAAGATCATCGTAATTCACTCATATATGAAGATAACCATCTTTTTTTTATGGAGTGCCCCAAGGAGAAGCATTGGCTCAAATAGACTATTTGTTTTGTTAAGTTCTACATTTGAACCTTTGTTTTATTATTCTGTTAGATTGATCCTATAATATTCTTTTGCAAATAAGGAACTCCTAACATTAAGTCAATGCCAAACAAAACTTTGTCCTCTGATATAATCTTGACAAATCATTCTAATAATTATGTATAATCAGAGTATTCTATATGTCAAGGGCCCATTCAAAGCATCAACTTTTCTTAGCCACACTAAACAACTTCTATATAGCAAATTTGAAGTTTACATTGCTAACAAAATGGGAACATATCATTTTATCAAAAAGAAGGCTATGCCAATAGAGTTTAGCACCTTTATGGAAAAGTTATTTTTCCAATAATATATCACCATGCCATGTTTGGTTATTTAGTCCATTCTTAAAAATAATTTCAACCTAGATGATTTGACTTAAATAAGCTCATCCTAACACTCTAGCAAGAAATATTTCTATCTCTTTCAACTATAATCCCAACTTGAACCTTGTCATTTGAAGGTAGATTCACCAACACTGCCACTTATAGAAATTTTTTAACGCACTCAAAACCCTCCAAATCAAGCATAGAAAAAAATAACGTTAATCGCTAGTATCATGAAAGACAAAAAAAAGTAACTCCATGAAATATGACCATATAAGTGATTATATTTGAGTGCATATGTCTTTAGCTAATCTCCTACAACATCACCTAATTAACCAGGCCCTTTAGTACTCTTCTATCTCTAAAAAAAGTTCAATTTTTTTGGCTGGACTCAAGAAGATAACAAGATCACTGCATGAAATAATAAGCACCACCATGTCTCTTGTAGCACTAATGGCACTTTATGTTGACTCTTTTGTTTGCTCTACTTATATAAGTCACTTACTAGTTATGTTGGACAAAGTGTAGTCCGATAGATAAGGCCAAATCTCCTCTATATCATTTTTAAATGGAACATAACAATCCTTTTGTTCTTAAAGAATCAAAATCTCAGTATCTTGTTTGCCACTTTGAATGCTAGAGCATTAATGCTCAATTATCTAGGCTACTTTTATCGAATCCTGATATAATGTAAACTAGTACAATACCATGTGCTTCTCATGAGAAGGTCAGTGTTCCTCTATCAAAAGCTCAAATCTATGATCCTCTTATGGCACAAGATTTCTTGCATATCATGCCAAGTTAGTGAATTTAGAGGCATAATAATTGAATCTTAGCATTGTTATTCTTTGAAATATAAAACTCTTTAAATTTTGACTCAAATATGTTCCAATGAATGATGTGATTCTTAGTATATTTGAACATAGTTTGGCGTTGACCTCGCCAACAAGTCGTGGCCTCTCTATCGAAGACATTTTCTGCAAGTGTGACCTTTCTCTTATCTAGGCACATCATAGCATCAAACAAGTAAAGAAGATGGGTTAATCAATCATGTTTCATGGCTGAGCCTACTACACCCACAAAGGCTCATGTCCTTAAACCCATAAAGGCCTCCAACAACCATTCAACTTTGGGCTTTTCGTACATCTATTATGCCTTAGCCTTAACTAGTTGTAGCATCTTGAGGTCTACCTAGACATAAGAACTACTCATCAAAGTATCTCCACATAATTCTATGAAACCTCTCGATCCTCTATTGAGGAAATACTATTCCAACATCATGTATTATTGAGTACATTGTACCTACAAATAACTTGCTTAGTATCAACATACAATCCACGTGCCAAACATGCTAAACAAAGCCATGCAATTAATGTAAAATAATCTAACAAATGTTCAACATAGTCCATGATAACAAACACATATAATGTCACTTATATTAATCGAACATGCCCACTACATACTAAAAATATTAAGAATTGAATTATTCGAAGACAATACAACTATAGTCGCCTAAGTTTCCTTGTTAATTTTCTCTACAAGGCAAGTACCAAATTATTTAACCCAATATGTAGTAGCAGGGATGAGATAGAAAGCTTAATAAGGAATCCTTAAGGTATGCTATAAAAGTAACTACTTCTCAAATGAACATAACTAATTAGCATATAATGAAATATAACAAAGATGTAAGTAAAGTAATCTTTAATATCATAATATTGGGTATTAGCTTACCATGTTGACATGGACATGATACCAAATAATAAAAATATGCTTCTTGCACGTCATAGAGAACCTTAGCTCATCATAAAAATATAAGAATATTTCTAATCCCAAGAACAACAAGATTTAGCGATACAGTTGTTCTTGTGTCTAATACTCAACTAACAATCTCACGTGCAACCATCACATAAAATAAGCACACTCACAATCCTTTGAGCACAAAAAAATTGTGACATCAATAATCCTTTGGGATGTCATAAATAATGTTGCACATCAAATGTTCTTTGTGATGTCCTAATCAATCTAGTGCCTTCTTGTCCTTCAGGAGTCTGAGTTCTCCATTACACTAATTTACACTAGTATTCAACATAACTCTAGGAGCAATACCTACTACCCATTGAGCTTCCCTTATTTAAGTCCTGTATTCTAGCATTATAAAGTTTCTACTAAAGTTGTGAACCTACTAGAATTCGTTGGACACCACTCTGTGGTACCACCTTCTTTTTCTCTAAGGCTAACTAAAAGCTTATTCCATAATGCTAGGCCTACTTATCAACCCATTTAGGATAGTTTTAGGTTTTTCATAGTATGGGGTTTTTAATGTTTCCAATAAACCTTATCCATCATATCTAAGAATTTAAGGGTTTTCTCAAAACCTTAATTTGCCTATCTATTATTATCTTAAATTTACTTCTAAACCTAAAATAGTTATTATGTTACCCAAAGTTTTTTGGAATGTAGTTGACATTTTGAGGTATTCTATGGTTCTAATAAATTTGAAATGTCATAACTATGGTTACCATAGCTTCCTACATTCCTTATTTATTGTTAGCCATTAACTCTAAGTAGTCTCTCAACTCCTCACTAGGTCTCTTTAACAATTTATAGGGATCCATTTAAACTTCTTCCATAAGCCCAAGGAATTATCTACAAAACTCAACATATATGCCTAACTTATTCTCTAGCTATCATCAAAGCCATTCCTTATGAAACCTAGGTTTATATGGGTCTCAATAGTGATTCTTCATGCCCATTAAGCTAACCCATGCCATTATCCTCTTCATATGATCTCTCTTGGGTCACTATAATCCTTATATCACTGTTTAGAGCTTCTAGCTTGTGGACTAAAAGCATTAAAATGTCAACTCATGGTCTAGCCTTATCCTAAATAAGACTTACACATTTCTTAAAGTAATCTGAACTATTCCCCCAACCCTAAACACCATTTAGTATCAAGCTCAATAGTTTCTTAAGTTGAATTCCTTCTCTAAAATGTCCTCAAGTGCTCGTCAAGTGTTATAAATGAATGTTTCTTACCTTAAATGATACCTTAAGGCTCATATAGAGAAAATAAAAGGATAAGCCTCAACAAAAGACATAAACTGATATTATCATCATATTCTTCAATGTTATGCTCACAAGTTTCCTTCTCTTTTTATGACTAACCATTGCTATAACGAAATTAAAAGTTTGAACTTTGTGCTCAGTTTTTATGAATTAAAATTACATGTGTTCGTAATCTTGTATCATAACATTACATAATTCTTTTACTATTTTCAACAATGTTTTCATCATCAAGGCATGATGCGCTTGAGATTTGGCAATAACTACAACTACCTTGGAAATCACTTTTTTGCATGCACATTGTTGGATATTTACCATGGCAAAGTCCAAGGAACTTTTTATGGATTGTCAAAGTATAACCATGGAACAAAAATTATTATAGTATGGATCAAGTCATAGTGTAGAATAAATACATGACATCCCAAGATAAGACTTGATTTTATCTTAGAACTTGTTTCAAAGTCGATCCAAATAAAATTTTATGAATTATTTTCGTAAAGATATAATTTAATTTTAGATGAAATCACATTGTCATTGAACAAAATTTGTAAAGAAAAGTTTTAGAATCTAAGATAGATTATAGTTTTCTTTCTCCAAGTCATTTCAGTAGTTCATTTATATATTTTGTTTGATGTATGAATGATTCATTATTATCATACTTTTCTTCAAGTTCTAAAAAGTTATTAATTCTATTGAACACTTGGTCCACTTTTTATTTGTTAGTTAGAGATAGAACTACTCCACTATTATGCCAATACTTCTCCTCTAATTATTTTAGATCATGTATCCCAAAATCAAGATTAAATTGGTTGAAGGGTTTTGTCATGACTTATTGTTTTTAATGTCATATTTTGGTAGAATGAATCAAGCACCATGCAAGAAGCTTGTGTAAACTTTGAGATGTTACTTTTTATGGTCATGTTTATAAGGATGAAAAATGTATGTCATATAACAAGGTCTTGAAGCACCACAAAAAGTGTTATTTTGAGTGTGTCAGAAAAAAGCCTTCTCAACATATTTCCAGCACAACTCATCACTCTTTACTTTACATGCAAAATGCATTCATAGATTGTCTTAGGCTTATAAATATGCCATATTGAAGATTAAAAAATTTTTATTTGCATTTATTGAGAGTGAACAAAAAAAATTAATTGTAAAATATCGAAAATGAGTAAAATTGCATATACAATATGACATATTATCCATTGATAATAAATACCTTTAGTTCAAGTCAATAGGCATGTTGATTGAGAGTTTGATAGGTGAAGTAAAAAAAATGATTTCAAATATTTTCATTCCATTTATGTATGCAGTACATTTACTCAACTTAATAAGCATGTACATTAAGAGATAAAAATCTGGATTTGGATAGTCTTTTTGTTCATATATGTGCAATGTGCTTATGGTATCGATATGATAATTTTTAGCATGTTAAAAACATTATTAAAAATCATCCATTAGTTAGATGATATGCATATGATAGAATCAAACATGCATATCCTTAGATTAGACAATGATTAGTGAGTGACATCTAATTTGACTGGATTTTTAAAAAAATGATTATTTGTGTTTGAGGATTGTTTGGAGCCATTCGAGAGCATTATAAGTTAATTTGCATATCTGTCTTGCATTACTTTAATTTTATTTTAGTTAGCCCATTACTTAAATTTATTTTTGTCATAGGACTTTATAATTAAGATGATATATGATAAATTTTTTATCTCATTGTTAGGGCTTTGTATTTTCTCTCTATCGGTCCTCTAGCTAGTTGTATTTTTTTGTGCTTGTCATTTTTTTTTGGTTCTTTGGCCCAAACATTTCTAATGACTTTTGTACTAATAATTTATATAGTACTTTGGCAAGTGTTGTAGGATTCGATGTGCTACTGTGTATGGTCACTTTGTCCAAGTGATTATCGAATCGTTTTGGCTAGTGTGTAGAATTTTTTGGGCTACTAGCTTTTATAAAATGTAAATCATTTTCTTAAGGAGTTGATTTGAGTTTTAATTGAACAATGTGAAATGATTTTTCTTATCTTTTCCCTTTCTAATGACTTTAGTCATTAAACAATTACTTGTAAAACAAACGTTGTCAATTGGTTTCAAGAAAGGGAAAACTTTCTGCTGTAGTTCATTTAAGACTATTCAAGTTTTTGATTTTTAATGCACAATGAGCTCAATATCATTCTCCTTTATTCAAAGAATTTTCCTTCACCAAGTAATGCATTATATATTCATATAAAAAATTATTACTTTATCATTTTTATTCATTTTTATTCATTTTATCGTACTTAATAGTCTTATTATATTAGAAAAGCTTTTGTTTACTTGTCATACAAATATGATTAAGTATTAAATATGATTTACAATTTATGAAAAATTTTCATTCTAATAAAAGAAAACTTGAAGTGGCTAAGTTTACATTCTGATCCAAACACAATTAGAAATTACCAGCAAATAATTCATTATGGTCCAAGAAAAAGAAGGAAAAATATTTGATATCAGGAAGGAAAGACAACATATCAGACACCTTGAAGCACTTGGAAAAACGTAAAGATAGTTTTAAAACAATCTAAACTCTTCAACACAAATGAAAATAGCTTCGAAACACTTACAACTGATGTAAACTTTAGCACTCGATCAGCCTGCGAAGGAAAGAGTAGAAAAATTCTAATATTTTATTTAAGGTAGAAGATTTGTATTTTTAAATGTGCATTTAAGCTATCATTTCCATTTTGACAAGTTTTAATAGTCTTTTAAAATTCTCTAAGTGTTTAAGGAGGATTAACTTTTACAAGGATTCAAAGTGCCCACACAACTCTAATGAAGGCTGAATGGGCCATGTCATTATATGTTGATAAATAGCAAGGCCTAGTCTATCTTTGCCAAAATTCTTTAAGCTAACAAGTAAAAATAAGTAAAATGATCTACAAAACATCACGTTAGTGGACGTAAGGAAACAACCACATTGCTTGAAGAGAAGGCATTATAATCTGTCTTCTTATTATTTTGTGAGACATATAGTTTGTTAATAACCCAAAAATCTATTAGGAAGTTAATCAACCTATAAATACCATTGTCAATGGTGTCATATTGAAAAGTTAAAACACTAATAGTTACTTTGCCACCACACAAACAACTTAAGAGAATCATCAAATCACTCAGCTTGGTTTAGTGCTATATTCATTTCTAAGGTACAAAAGCTATGAAGTTGTGAATTGGTGCTCTCCACATAAAATATGTAAGCTAAATGTTGATGGTTTTGTGAATAATCATGATGGGTAGGTTGGTAATGTTGGAATTATATGTGATCACAAAAGCCAAATAATAGAATCCATTTCTCAAGTTATGGTCAATAGATCATTATCAAAAACTAAAGAATTATCTATGCTTCTTGTTCTTTTTATGAGTAATAACAAGAACACACATAAGTTACTCAACAAAATGGGCCATTTAGCAATCCTTAAAATAGCAAGAGGTCAAATTACAACATATAAATGGTACTATAATATAAAAAGTTAAACAATTAGAACATGCAAATCATTCAAAGATAAGCAAAGCTATTGGTCGATTAGATAAAGATCAAATCTCATACTTTCATGCATTGTACTAAGTATGAAGCATCACCTTAAAGGATTATTTCTAATATGATAGATTTTTTTTTTACTTCATGTGCAATTATTTTGTATTGTATAATGTTCATCATCATATTGTGCAAAGCAGAAACTACTTACAAAATACCAACGTCATAATGGGATGTTTTGCCTTATCTTAGTTATCTCTAATTAGGCTTTATTGATATACCTAAGTAAAATCATATCATTTTAAAGTAGAAATTTTAAATTGAAAGCAATGGGCATTTACAACAACCCATCATTCACACTATTCATATTTGGAGATAATCATACCTTTTGAAACCATTTCCTCAAACATAAATGAAACAAAAATTCAATAATCAGAATATCAAATGTATAGACAATTTATAATATATCATTCAAAATACAGTCAAGTTAAGATTCCAAAAACTTTTGGTCATTCATAAGACAAAAACTTAAATATATTGTCTAAAAAATCAATAAATCATTTGATTCTACTCCAATCTCTATGAATAACGACAAAAGATTGATAAAAAAACTTAGTAAGAAACTATGAAGCTTATCATATTAGTCCAAGTGCATCATAACTCAAAATAATTGATGACAACAAAATATCAAATCGAGCACTACTTATGCTAAAATAGAGATGGTGAATCATCCAACTAATGCACTCATTTTGATATTCTCTAGCTTCTTATTTATTAAACCCTTTGCTTCCTAGTCCAACAAAAATATAAAGGGGTTAACATAGAGCATAAATAGGAAATTCTTTAGCCATACTATAAAACTAATATTTAGTAACCACAAAGTATGTTTGTAACAATTGAGTAAATCATGTTAATAAATGGTATTAGTTTTTAACTTCCACAATGACATCATCAACTACTAGCTAAGTGTATATATATATATTCCTTATATTATGGCTTAGTGTGCTTTGTTTAACTTAACATACTCCACTATCCATGACAATCATGATAGAGCTTAGAACACCTTTCACATGACATAATCTAGCACTCAACAAAGGAGTGTCGATCAAATGGGCCAACCATATATGGCTCAAGAAGTCCTCAAAAACCACTTGTGCTCTCTTTGAAAATATGAAATATCATGTGATTCCCCATGGGACCAATGGGTAATACTTCCTTCCTAGGACAACTTTTATAATCACATTTAGTTTATTTTATAAATTCTAATAATATAATCTAGCACTCAACTGACAAGCTCAACCAACTATAAGTAACTACCTCTTGGCCAACATAATATTGTAGCTTAACTGGCCTATCTCTTTAATGAGCATGCATGATCAAGGGGCCATCACATT
Source organism: Vanilla planifolia (assembly GCA_023846275.1). Classification (NCBI taxonomy): domain Eukaryota; kingdom Viridiplantae; phylum Streptophyta; class Magnoliopsida; order Asparagales; family Orchidaceae; genus Vanilla; species Vanilla planifolia. Next base: position 211,418 of record JAIUJO010000298.1, read on the forward strand.
TGATCCTCACTCGAACAAATTAATGACCTTAAGATGTAGCATCTTACTATCTCTAAATCATAACCATCTAGGATTCTTCAAGTCTTAAGTTAATTTAGGTTTTGTATCCAAACTTGATTTTCATTTATCTAATGTTGTTATTAACAATATGTCATAAATATTTTTTAACCCTAATTTTGTTATTTTTAATACAATAATCCATTTTTGTTATATTAATTCTTACTCCTATTTTTCCTAAGACCATTTCTTATATAAGTTAACCTTAGTATTTACAAAGCTTTTCTGTTTTCTCTTAGATTCCATTTATAATTGATTTTCATTGTAATAGAATCTATGTTCATCACATTTCCCAAGATCTTCATGTAAGGTCTCATCAAATGTCCTAAGAGATTAAATAAGGCTTGTCAAGTTCACACTCGAAGGACCTAATCAACTAAAGGGTCTAGCGAACATTTTTACGATATTATTTCCATGGGAAAATGTAGTACATTTCAAAGTCTTATTATAGGCTTTTTTTGCATTCTTCCAAGGCCTTAATAAGGAGCTTCACAAGCTAAAGCTTAATTTACAATATGCATAGAGTTTCAACAATGGCATTTTCTTAGCCCATCACTAAGACATTGATTATAGATTCCTTTTCCAAGAATTAATTCTAAGCTTTTAAGCATAATTCCAAGGCTAGGTTTAGCTTGCATAGCGATATTGAAGAACCTCAAATCTAATATTTATGCTCTATTAGGGATTATCAAAATAACCTTAAGGTCTAATCATAGCCTTAGCACTTTTAGCCATAACCAACTCTTTTGTTGCCAACCATATCACTACCCAACCTAAGCTTCTTCTAAGGCCTTAAATCAAACTCTCCAATGCTTCACAAAAAGAAACAAAGGGCAACACACACACACACACACCATAGAAACTATCCTGATTCTCTTAAGGGTTGAACTTGTGCCTCTCATTACTTTCCCAAACCTTGGTTTTATGCCTTCAAAGAAAACCTAAGGCAAGGAATAATTGGACATAATATTTTAAATAAGGTATTGGTAATTCTATGTTTCAAATCATGGTTCATCATCAAATCTAAGTTTTAATTTTTTTATATAATAGGTGGCATACATTCATACATGGTTTTGTAGGAAATATATAAATGTATATCATGTCATGAAATGAAATAAAATTAATTTTTTTCCTTGGTTGAGATTTTATATTTCTTATAGGTACTACTTGGTAAAACATTTACATACAAGCTTGGAGTCTAATATTTTTGCATAGAAATAAAATTTGAAATAAAGAAATGATGTCTAAGTTTTTTGACCCATACACATTAGAATTTGTTATACTATGGTTTAATAGTTTTATGACATCAATCATACTAAATGTTTGATGTTGCAGAAGATATGCAGACTGTCTGCAATGCTTTAACATTAGCATACTTCATGATCATGTCTCAATTATGAGGTAGTTCGCAACTACAAATAATTTTTCTAAATCTATCATCTTATTATTTCAAAAAGTAAAGCTAAACATGCAACCAAATGAATAGGAATTTGGCTTACATTCATAATTTAGTTAATGTCACAAATTCTTGCATAATTCCTTTAACAAAATTGCATAATAAAGAAATGATAAACAAACTTTATATGCTAATAAAAGTACTCTTTAGTCATGGGTATAATAGGTTCCACCTTTTTAAAAACAAGGTTCGAGGTATAAAATCGACTTTATGTTAACCAAATCCCTTTCCCTAAGCTTTACATGGCATTTTAATAAGGTGATTCTTTCTCAATCTTCCTGAGATCATAAATAAATTTATTGTGTTCAAAACGGTCATCATACCAAAAAATTTATGTCGAGGACTTCTCCTTGGATAGCTCTTTTCTTGGCTTCAAAACTTAAACCCTCTTTCTTCTTCTTATTTTTCATGGCTTATCTTGCTTTCCCTTCTAGTATTCCCTTAGTTAACCATGCCAAATCACCTCTATGGCTAGAATTTTATAAAACCCAAACAAAAACATCTTAATGGTTTTATATCCCTCATCCATACCTCCTTAAACCACATATTTTGTTTAAGAAAAACTAGTTTTTTACTTTAAGCCAAGGATCACGCATTCAAGTTGAACCTCACTTAATTATCATCACCTTTTGACCTGTCATATCTAGCTACCAAAATTTAGGAATCTATTTATGATAAGGTCAAAAGATATTTTGATATCTACTCTTCTTTCTCATATATTTTATCTTAAGATATTCCTATAAACCATTTCCCTTTTTTAATCCTCTTATAGTGATAAAACAAAGAACTCCTAATTTTTAGAAATACAATTTATATCTTCCCTTTGCAATCATTACAGGATAAGAATAAGGATAAAGTATAATAAAACTAATATAAATAAAACTACAAGATAATTTTAAAGCTGGAATCCTAATACTATCATGGCTTATGCCATACAACTCAAGTACTTACATTCAACCATAATTCAAATTCTCATATTTCAAATTTAAAAATTCAAAGTTTAATTTATCTATATTAAAAATTTAAACATATTCAATTTTAGTTTTATAGTTAACAAGAAAAGACACACTTTGGTCAACTAAATTGAAATAATATGGTAAAAAATGTTGGATATAACAATACTAAGATGACACTTTTAGATTTTTGGGTTGGATATGCTCTAGGAAAGCTTATATTGTTCACTTTAAGTCTACTTCATGTCATTACAATTTCACTTTGACACTCAAGTGGATAAATATCTTCCAAAAACTCTTTTCTAGGCCATGTATTATGATAATTGTGGAACCTACAACTTTATCCCAGTATGTCTCTTTAATGTTGGTACTATTAACTTTGGTGCAACTTGATGCATCAATGTTAGATCCTTGAGTAACATCAAACTTCTAAAACAAATGAGTTACATAATTCCACAATGATAAGTTTGATTTGACACATGTAATGCATTATCTAAACTTTGATATGAGACATTTACATAATATTATACTAATTATAATGTGTATCGAATATGAACATTTTCTATTAGAAGTAGCTTTTCTAATTTGTCATTATCAGTCTAAAATGAAGTAGTGATCCCACTCAACAAGACTTAAATAATGTGTGTCATAAGGGAAATGCGTTGTTGTGCCACTTTACACAAGCTTTATTTATTATAGTTGTTTGTATCACGTTCAATGAAGCTAACCCTCCCAATCAATATATTGAAGCAATTCATACTTGTTAGACATAGTCATTGACTCATAAAATTGAGCCCTTAGGGGTAGAAATTGTAATATCAAACACCCAATAAATGTGTTACAACAACTCAAACCATGTTCTCTAAACGAAATTGAAGTGATACAAATTTAAAATGCATAAATAAATTGAATAGGAATTAGCCAAAAAAATGTGCCAAAATAGTGGTGGCAAAAATTTATATTTAAGCATATGATTACAAATATCTCATAATAAGAATGTTCCAATGTGTCGATTGTAATTTTAGGAGGTGAATCAAATTTTCTATGAATTGTAATGCTATTATTAATAAAAATTGCATATTTTAATAGGTTTATTTTATAAGAGAATAAGCTTCTCCCTTACCCAAGAGGAAATTGATCTTTTGAAGGAAACATTAAGATAGAGAGAGTGAGATAGGAAGAGAGGGAGTGCATGGTTATCGAGGAAGAAATTATGCATAACATGTCATCTTTTATGGAAAAAAGATGTTAGGAAAGGAAGGAATGAGCTTATGACTTTTAGCTTTTTTTTGTAAGAGCAGGTTGTCAAGGTAAGGATCCTACTCAAGCTTTCTCCACAAGTAAAGGCTACTTATGAGCTAGAATGAGGGTCAAAAGAGGTTGGATCCTATTACAACTTTCAAATACAAATTATCGTATAAGATGGTTGATAAGATCATATATGTACAACCATGGCTATAAGCATTGGAATGCCTTCATGATAAGCATAAAAAAGGAGGCGACTAAAAATCATATTAGTGCAATTAGTGTCTCCTACTTATACGATGGTGTAATTTGAGTATACAAATATATTATCTATCATACAAGCATGAAATTCCTAATGGACTAGTATGATTAATGTATGGTATTAGATGTTAAATGATAAATTAAAATGGTATGAAACATGGACAGAACTTGTACTATATGGTTTTTGATAGCTCAATAGACATTTGTTCCATGATTAGTTGTTTGATTAGCAATAGAAATGAATTGTATAGTATGAAATGTAATATCATTCTATATGATTAGAAATTACAATATAACTAAGTCATGCTTCTATAATATGGAATAAGAATTATACTATTGTAATTATTCGAAAAACATATTTATTATGATCATTTGTTCAATCTCTAATATAAGCTATTTAGTGTATTAGGTCATACAAGTACAATACTTATATTGAATTTCTAAAATTATTATGAAGAAAAGATCTAACCATTGTAAAGGCCTTACTATACTATATGATAGGGTTGATCTTACTATACAATATGATGACAAACAACACAAAAGAAGGCATTTTTTAAACATATCTTTTGGAATCTACATTTATAATTGAAATTGAATTGTTATTAATAAATATCCATGTTAAATGTTGTAGAGGGTGAGAAGAATAGGTAAACTAAAATTTGTAATATTTGAAGAGGATTCGTAGCATTAGTTAGTCAAAACTAATTAATAATGATATAAATGGGCTATTAATATTCCTTTATTTTATCATCGAATACTTGGTGACGTGCCATTGCAAGGCATAACTTTTTATTTGCAAATGTTCTTATTTCAATATAAAACTCTATGATTATTGTCATATAAAAATTCATATAACACATGTATAGGTGTTTAAGTATTACAACACTATAAATTTGTAAAAAAATAAAAGAGAAAGCCAAAAAGAAAAAAAGTGAAAAAAAGATAATATAGCATGACAAAAAGCATGGCCTTATCTAGTGGCACCTTGATTGATATGCAATATATGATGTACATCACCGCTAGTGCCATGGTGTTGAACCCTACCCATGTTTCTTTGTTTGAATATAACAAAACAAAAATATTTACAATGAAGTTGGTTGAGTGAATTTTAAAATTTTAAATAGCTAATGTTTATATTCACAAGAGAACATAAAAAACAATATATGTCAAATCCAAAAAAGATGATCTTGGTTAGAGTGTTAAACCACCAAGAGAATTATTTTGAATTTAATTTTAGATATTTCATTTTTACTTTGACAACATAGTTAACCTTTGTTAAAATGGTATTTCTAAGTCACAAAAAGTTATTTTATCATCACCAAAATAAAGATTTAAATTAATTTTGTAAGAGAAATATGAGTTCCAATACTTTGATCATCTTAGACATAATCTTAGTTGACCACATCTTTAAATATGTACTTCAATGAGTTTTTGCAAAAATAAAATTGATAAAACCTTGTTCTAACTAACCTAACCATAAACCTTTTAAGTAATATAGAATTATAGTAGGTTATGAAAGTATCTAATAAGAGCATGACTCCTAAACCCATATGCTATAGTGTCAGGTTGGGGAATCACTCCTAAACTTGTTATCCACCTACTGACAAGCAAGGGTATAAATCACCTAAGTGAACTTGGGCGTAACCAACCCTCTCTATTTGATTGATTTTATGAACATATGTAAAACTTTATATCCATCTATCTTTCATAAGAAAGTAGCATGGGGCAAAATTCTCATGCATTTTTATACACATGGCCTCCAAATTGTAGAGTTCATTGTGTGCTACTAAATATCATAGTCAGATCGAACAATCTGAAATTTCGCTAATTTCTTAACTCTTGCAAATTGAAATCTAGCCATTCCACCAAGCATTTTTCATGATGAAATAGTTGAAAATTTGTTTATCATTCTAAATCACATAAATTCAAATATAATCTTCTGATCACAAAAATTTTATGATCAAAGGGTCAAAACATTCTCTACCATTCAAAAACCATATTTATATCCAATCAATCGATTAGATAATTTGGTGATGACTTTCCAAATTAAACCTTAAGTCCAAAACCATTCATGTGACTCTCATTTATGCTAAACACCTTTGAGCCAACTTACACTTTATTTTGCATAACAACAGCTTTTGAATAGTCATTGCTGAAATCGATCTATTCAATCTATAACGGCAAAGTGACATGTTTGGTAATTATTGTTAACTATCATAATCCGTATATAAATAATAGTTTCTTTAACATGGATAATTGATTAAAGATAGAAAAATAGTTCATGCTCTTAAATTTAATCCTAAGTAGCTAGTGCTCGCCATTATTTCTACTTGCTAATTTGTTCATTCTTCAAGCTCCAACTCTCCTTTCCACTTCAATGGACTAAGATTTTATTATTTTATTTCCCAATTAATTCAAATAAAAAATGACACATTTGTTCTTTCTTAAGTATTACATCAAGCATAGTATTGTTTTATACATCAAACTCAAACTTGTGTCACTACTATTCCGCTTGTTTTTACTAAATGTGAGACTATCATAACCTATTTAATTTATTTCATTATTGTGAGGTGTAAGACATATATTTCTTAGCATGGTTTTTTCCTTATTTTTGGTGGATATTGGGGTGGATTAAGGCTTGAATTTGAGTAGACCACAAAAATTTGTTGGTGCACTTTGTGATTATTTCTAATTTTTTTATTTCAAAAGTTGTTTTTAAATTTAATAAAAACTTAATGAGTATTAAAAATAATTTTAAAGTTGCATAAAATAATTTATAATGATTTAAAAAACATTTTAAATAAGTTTTTAGAACTCTAAATTTTCATTCAAAGTAATTTTCTACTTTTTTACTAAACCAAGCTTCAATTGGTATCAAAGTTTCGTCCCTTTCTTATGACAATATATTAGCTAGGAAGACCCATGTCGTATCTTATTAATGAATTAGTGAATTTAAGTGAAGCTGTAGCTACTGATGCGCTACCACACTTTGGTGAAAACTATCTTTATTGGAAAACTAGGGTGGTCCTACACTTGAAGTTAGTTGGCAAGGAAATGTAGGAGCTATTGTAAACTCTAATGAAATTTCCTACAAAGAAAAATATGAAAGGCGTATTTATAAAAAAACCATTTAGTGAAATGGATGAGCGGAAAAAACTTAATGTATAAGAAAATCATAGCTTTATAACTTTTTTACATTTTGCTTTTAATGCTACTTAGTATAATAGAATAATAAATTTCAAAATATTTTTCAAAATATGACATAAGTTACTGGTAACTTATGAAGGTAGAACTTTATTTAATGAAAATAGAAAACATGGTGATACTTTATTATGATTTTTAAAAATGCTTTCCAATTAATCTACTGAAAGTATGTTTACAAGAGTTAGAAACATCACAAATGGACTTGCTAACTTTGGAATACATGTATCAATGAATGAATGCGTAAAGACGATCTTTAGAATTTTGTTAAAGTAGTATTTTCCTCTAACCACTTCCATCAAGATCACTAAGAACATTTCTACCATGACATCAGATGACTTGAAGGATGAACTCACAACAAATGAGTTAGGGATGGAGAGGAAAAAGAAGATGAAGTCTTGATTGAGAAGAACAAAATAGAGAAGAAAAAGCAAATAATAACAATAAAGATCTAGGTAGATATTTAAATAAAAGAGTCTATAGAAAAGGATGGTACAACTCTTATCTTGAAAGCTTTATTTAAAGTTCCTAGTATTAAAGGAAAATATAGGAATCAAAGTTTCAAGGAAAAAGTAAAAAGAAATGAGTAGAGCATTTGCTATGAAGGTGGAAAAAAAGGATATATCAAACTCATATGGCTCAAGATGCAAAGAATAAGGAAGAAAGAATTGAAGAAGACAAAACAGTATGAGAAGAAATCATTGAAAGCACGTCAAAGTTACTTGATGGAGACTAGCACTAGTAAAGAGAATCAAAACAATGAATGTCTATCTTGTATGATGGCTAAAGAAGTTGAAGAAGAACTTAGAATATCATAAAGGAAAGAAAAAGTAAGTTACTTTAATGAAGAATAAGCTTAACCATTACATTATGTTTGTAATAACTATGAAATTCTATGTAGGAGATATAAGGAGCTAAAAAATTAACATAGTGAATACTTTTGTCTCTATGACAATATGATAAATAAGCCTAACAAATTTGTAATGAAGATGCAAAACACTAATAACGGATTAGAAAAAAACAATTAATGAGTATACATCTTTAGTTGTTATAAAAAATATTTTTGTTGCAATGCTAAATTATTTAATATGCAATCACATAATGGTAACAACAACATTTTACATGGCTACAATAAAAATTTACATCACATTATTGCATGCCATTTGGACATACAACACATTCTTGTTGGATTGCTGCCAATACTAATTATAAATGTCCAACATTTTCCGACATAGCCAATGAAAATAGTCATTCATATACTCTTAAATGTGTTGGACCTAAAAGAGTTTGGGTTCCTAAATCTAACAACAAATTCGGGTGTGTAGGCATTTCTTTCATCGAGAGTTGATAAAGACATGTAGTTCATGGATAATAGGTGTTTGACACAAGACTATAAATATTAATATATTTACCCAACTAAAGGACAATGATGGAAGAAAATTACCATATGGTGACAACTCAAAGAAATCTATAGACATAATAAGTGGCATTAGAAACTCTAAATCTTTCATTGCTAAAGTTCTATTAGTTGAAGGTTTAAAGTACAATTTGCAAAGTAAAAGTCAACTATATAGTAGCAATGTTAGCATTTAATTCGAGACCACTGCATATAAAATTAACACAGATGAAAATTAAATAGTTATTGAACCAATAAGAAATAATATGCATTTACTTTATTTATAAATATGTAATATTTCTCAAATAAAATGCTTTGCTTCATTTTGTAATGACTATAAATTATTGCATAAGAAGCTTTATCATTCCAACACACATTCCTTAAGAAAAATAGCTATTCGTAGCTTAGTTATAGGCCTGCCAAAATTGACATTTGTTGATGATCATCTATCTGGTCAACGTAGTTTAGGCAATGCAACAAAATCTTCTGTTATAAAAAGTATGTAACATCTAAAATGCCTTTTGAACCTTTACATATAGGTTTGACAGAACCTATACACCTCAAGAGCTTAGGTGGTAAGACATGTGGATTAGTTGCTCAAGATAACAATTTTAGGCATGCAAGACAAACATTCTTAAGGAAAAGGAGTGAATAATGGAAAAAATTTCATCCATTGATGATTGATGACCTATCATTTTCACAAATTCTATAAGTTTGCACAATTTACAAAACTTAGTTTTAGTGTAAGAGTTTTAAATCCATTTGGGTTATCATAAAAGGGAAAATAGAATAAAAAGTGAAATAAAAAAAATCCTATGTTAAGAGGGAGCATTAATCAACTCATTACATATATGTAGGGAGAGTAAACCTCTAATTATATTGCATACTTTTTGAACAAATAATTTGTATTTTTATCAATTTTATTATGGGAATTATTGTCATCAAAAGAAGGAGATTATTGTGGTGTTAACCTCTACTCATGATCTTTTGTTTTATGATAACAAACTTTAAACATTTTTAATAAAATTGGTTGATCAAATTTAAGATAACTTATATTTATATTAATAGGAGAACTTAAAGAATAGAAGTTAATTCCTATCCCTATGAAGATCATCCAGGTTGTATTGGTAGAGCACTAAGTTATTTCTTTTAAATTTGATTATTTATTTCATTCCTATTTTGAATAGAGTGTTAAGCTTGATTGAAATAATTTTTGTATGTCATAGAATTAAATTTCTTCTTAAAAAAAACTTTGTTTAAATTAGTCATGTAAAAAACATAGGATTCCAAGTCTTTGACAATCATAAAATTCATCTTACCTTGGTCACAATTTAAAAAACTGGCATCTATGAGTAGTTATAAAAAGAAAATTTTAAACAATAGCCTAGTTCTATTTTAAGTAGGAATAAACTTTGGTAAAAAATTCAAAATTTAAGTAGATCATGATAGTATCAAGTAAGGGCATGATTGCTAAATCCATATTATATAATATTGCGTTAGGGAATCACTCCTAATATTGTTATGCACTTATTGACAAGTAAAATGATGATCTCCCAAGAAAAGTAATGTGCAAGAAATCCTAAATGTTCTATCAATATTATGTAGGTAGGTAAAACATTATAGATAGCTATCTCTCACACAAATAGTTAATGTGTGATAAAAATTCAAAGCATTATTTGTGCATTTCACTTATCAAAGTTTGAAATGAACTTGGACAATATGATCTTGTGGTCATATTGAATAGTAAAAAATTCCTACTTCTTTCTAAATTACAATAATTCAAATCCAATTCTTTGTTCATGAGTTTTTTGTGATTGAATAGTTGAATTTTTTTTGCCTTTTTGAACCACATTAATTCAAATCTAATCATTATACATTTTACTATTTTATTTCCTACTTGATTCATGAAAAAAGATCATAAAGTTGTGTCTTGTTAAATAATTTCGTTAAGCATAAGATTATTCTATGCATCAAATTTAGATTTGTGTCACTATCATTTTTTTACTTATTTTATTTCATTATAAGGTCATTGTAATCTATTTGTTTTATTTTATTCTTGTGAGGGTTTCACCTACTTATCTTTTTGTAAGAGGCTTATATTGGTTAGTTAGGTCTTTGGCTGGCATTTGTTTGTGGTAGATGTTAATTTCAATTTGACCTAAACCACATAAAAGCATCTATGTAATTTGTCATGCTCACAAATTTTTCATTTGATAAATTTGAGTTTAAATTTTAAAAAAATTAATGTGCTATAAATTAAAATTTTAGTTTTGTACAACAATCAATTACATATATTTACTAAAGCTTTCTAGATATTAAAAATAATTAATTTAAATTTTTTAAGGCAACGTTTTGGAAGTTAAAGTTTTAGCAATTGACCCATTCTTACTAGACTGCACATCATGTACATTATCATTGATCATACTTACATAAACCTAAAAACTATACTAGATCGATAAGGTAATAGAAATAATATTAATGTGATAAATTAGTTAACACAGTAATCATGCAAGGATGAAGATGAAATTAGACATTTTTGGTTGAATCGTTTAGACTTTTAACCAAGTAGATAACAAATATATTAATCATACTATTATGAAAATCAATTTCATACTTTTCTTATTCACACTAAGCTTCTTTTCCAATGAAGTTTAGTTGGATTTTACTTTCTAGATACCTATATTATTCCAATTTAATGGTCGGTTACTAAAATGAACTATTAAAGCGAGGATGTCTTACTTGTAACATGAGTTATTTTTGTAGTTATAAATTGTTTAATCTTTGGACATTAAAATTTTTAGGACTAGGATGCTTTGTAATTGTCTATTGAGATATATCATACAAGCATAATAGACACCACCTTTCAATCACAAAACTTCTAAACCCATAATTCATGTTTTCATGAACTAGTTTTACAAGATGCATATATTTCTTATTACTCACCACTATCCAACAAAATATTGTCAACCCATGATTATGTTAAGATTTTGTTACATATTGGTGTAGGAAGCACTCATCCTTGCTTGACTATTTCTTAACAAATACCTAAGGTGATAATCATGCCCATATCTTCCACTATGGACCACTTTTTATCTAATGCTATACACAAGCACACATAGTTAAATTTGCTCAATTTCACTTTTAATAATGAAGGACCACTACTATTTTTCATAATACATTTTAAATTTTCATAAGTTAGCTAGAAATGGATCTCAAAACCTAAGGTTTGGTTCCACTAGACCCTATTATTGTGACATATCTACTTAAGCCTTAAACTTAGTAACCAAAGGCATCTTTGGCACATGAAGTTAATGCTGTGGACATTTTTCGTAGTTTTGACATACCAAAACCATGTGCTATTTTTACTAAATGTTTACATGAGGTGTTATTTTAGGAAAGAAAAAAGATTAACTTCTTTATAAGTGTTGAAAACCATGATTTTCTCATAAGGGCTATTCTAAAAACATCCACTTTATATGCCAACCCATAGAGGAATTTAGTCCTAACGGTTTAGCAACCATCAGGAGTAATCTTTATGTTCTTTTAGTTTGCAAGATTTTTAAAACATATTCAAATCTTCTAATACAACCCATATCATTCCATACATTACATCTCATGCATTCATTCCTATTCATCACCATCTCACAAAGTAGATTGAGAACAATTATGAATTAAAACTAAGGTCTTAAGGTCTAAAGATTAAAAGCATCCTTTGTTATAAAACTTGTGTATCAGTACCTTGAAATACCTAGCCAATGTGTCTATCTTATTTTGCTAAATGAATGCATGCAAATTTTGGCTAACTAAATTTTAGAGCCACAAGTTATGCCTTGTATGAAGATTTTCTAGTAGAATGGTTGTACGTCCTGTAGTATGATGTGAGGAAGAAATTACAAGGTCACTTGGTTATGAATATTTTATAGTATGATATTTGAAAATCATATGTCACAATAAGCTAACAGAAAGGTTGCAAAAGTATGCTTTGGTCATATGTGCATGAAGAAACATATCAAGTAAGATAGTAAGGAATGAGAAATATTCTAATTTTTTAAATGTTGGAAGAGATAAAGATTGTATAATAGGAAGCTTAACATCTTTCAAATATGTTTAATTAAGTGTTGATGGTGTTATGGAGCCTAGTATATTGTAGACATTTGGATAACAGATCGAACACGACATTCTATGGAAAGTTTTGGTTGATGACTGTGAGTTAGGATAACTATGTAGTATGACGACTTTATCCTACTAAAAGGATATGTTGATACCAAATAAACCATGGTTTTATAATTAGTTATTCTATATTTTTGTCTTGAAATTAAGTTGCCCTACATGTAAAGGTTAGGAAGAATATAAACTCTACCCATGGAAAATAACAAGAAAAAAAAAGAACTAGCAAAAGAAAAAAGAGACTCAACTACAAGAAAAATGGTCTCCAAAAAAGAAAAAGAAAGTTCTTACTATTGCAGGTGTTATATATTAAGGTTATAAAGTTGGATAAGCTTTGATATCACACATTAAAGCTAGGTAAGACCTATAGAAAGATAAAAGGGACTACCTTATTAAGTTGCATGTAGAATCCTTGGGAAATTGAATGTGATAATAGCCATCTAATCCTCTTCCAAAAAAATTGCCATGTAAATGGGGATAAATTTTTATCGTGCCTAAAGATATTGTTATCTAGTATGTAAGTGATTTGTTAACATGTTTGTCTTGTGAAAAATTGTAAAAGAATCATGCAAACATGCATTTTAATGTCCAACCTATGAATATAAATTAAGTTACATGAATATAAGCTCTTTTAGATAGCATCATTTACTTGTATTTGTGAATTTTGGATGAAATGAATTTCTTTTGGTCATATCATGGATGCCATTTGTTTATAACCTTACACAACTTTGTAAGTACTCTATGGTCAAATCTTATTGTAGTATTATTCAAAAATGTAAATCCTCATTTCATGGTTATATGCTATCATTTGTAGCCTTACATTATAAATGTGCATGGAGATTCAGTTGGTGACCTAGAACATTGGTTATTAGTCTAAATTCACTCTTAACCAAGAAATGATTTGTTATGAAAAGCATAACAAATTTTATTGCCTTACTTATTATGCTAATATATGCAAAATAACTTTATTCTTGGTATAGAAAATGTTATAAGGCCTTGAATCAAGAAAGTACTACTATATGATTTGCACATCTTGCCTAACTGAGAAAGACATATGTGGAACAAAAAAAATGGTCATTAGTTTAACTTCTCTATTTGTTGTATAAGTAACCATGGTTTAGCATGATAATTTCTATGAAAATTAAAACAATGAAAGGGTAATGATATTGACTATATTTCAGATGGCCATGAGATGGTAGCCTTATTCTTTTATTATACCTTGTTGGAAATTAAGATCATTTATGATCTCTCCTTTCCCTTATATAAATTTGATGCATGATAACATAGATTAATTAAAATATTCACTATGTTGGTGGGGTACAAAACAAACAAAAATTTTATGGCATGTTAAAAACTTAAAGTGCAAAATTGAGTTGATGTTCACAGTTTCTTTTAAATCCTAGTTATTTTATATACATGTATGAGTTGGAACATCTTTGTTAGGCTTGATAATGCCTCCAAATCAAATGAGTACTTTGACATGCTAAAGATGTGTGATATAGTTGCAAAACCACTAGCAATGGTGTACAAAATTCCATCAGTGGTAGCATTACATTATTAATGTGCATGTGGATGCAATTGTTGAATTTAGAACATTGATTATTAGTCCAAATTGTAGCAGCCCATAGCACTACAAATCCCATAAAAAGTAACCACTTTGGGAGCACCACCAACCACATGCACAAGATACCAAAGAATGTGCAATTGCTAGCTGCTACACATGCACATGATATTTTTTGTGCAATCTCATAATGCTCAATCAAAACACATAGGTGCTACATTAGTGCATACGGCCAAAACAATGTCCAGAAACCATAGCACAAATTGTACCATCCAACTTTTGCTTCTCTATGGGGCATAGTGTGGTGCACATCGGTCCTTGTAGATTCTTTAGTATGACAATTCTTTCTAGGAGGAATGCAAGTCTTCTAGTAAGGAAGTAGTGTTAGTCTCCCAATAACCTGTATCGGTAAAAATTCCAAATGAAGTCAAACTCCGTAGGCTCCATTAGCCATACACACTTTAAGCCTTAAGGCAAGCATAGGCTAGCTAACATGCACATGCACACAATGAATTGTCGTGCCTTTAGCTATAGTAAAGCATGGCTATAACTACATCCCAATAAGAAAAAAAACCCTAGGGTATATTGTAACTTCAAACTTCCACTTCACTATTGGTTACACTAGGTCATACATTGCCCCTTTCGTATTGCATATTGCAACAATTTTGTCAAGAAAGAAAGGCTCTCGACAAAGTGGCCTCAAATCCATGCCCTAGAATTCACAAGCTATGAATAAGGTTTAAAAAAGATGATAATGTTTGCTCTGCACATAAAACTGTTGTAGGTTTCGCTTTAATAATGGATGCAAGCAAGACAGAAATTTATTAAAATTTATGTGACATCTTTAGGCATTTCGGGATGAATCGACTATGACGTAAGTATGGATCTCGAGGGATTATGATAATTTCTAAAGAAGGAAAAGTGCAATAATTCCTACATTGCACCAACCAACTTCCATGAAGAGTAATGTGATGATAATCAACATTGTATTCAAAAAAGTCTCCAAGGGGTGTAATGTGATTTAGACACTACACAAAGTATCACAGTAAGTAGATCAAGTAGAGCAAGTAGAACACACTGAGCAAGATGAGTAAGCAAGAAAGTGAGCATGATGTGTTTTAAAACCATAAGATGTCTATGTCTCTGAAGGGAAGAAGTTGATATGATATAATTTTTTATCTTAATGGGTTGTAACAACAAAACCACTCTAACTCTTATAATGTCTCATCACAAATTTTAGACAATTAAAAAGGATTCTACCTATTATTCATGTTTAACTACCATTTCTTAAGATGCATGTGTCATCTAATCTTCTACAACACTAGGCAAGCGGATGGTCATGTACCCTTGGGGTGCAAGGCCACAACTATCACCCAATAGGAGAACAGAGGGCCTAAGCAATGCATCTTAGTATAGATTCTGACTTAGAGGCATTCATTCATAATCCAACATGATGGTAGTTTCATGCCATTAGCTTTTTAATCCAGCATAATGGCCAATATTGTTAATCGATGGTTCCTCTTATACTGTCTTAAATTATTATCATGACACAATAATTAGTTAGTTAAACCTAACCTATCTCATAATTGTTTAAAACAATTCTCATGTTGCTTATTAGTGGGTGAACAATTCAACACTCGATGAATTTGGTTACATAATGATAGGAAGAGCATATATCAAAGGATCAAAAAGCAATGTTACTGTGAATGCTTGGCTATCAAAACCCAAGTATCCCTATGCTAACCTCTCTTACACTTTTAGCTTCAAATTCCAAAAGCCTAAAGGATAGATAAGCCTTACTTTCATGATTTGTATTCATATTACAAATTAGAATCAAACAAGCTTTTACCAATTTGTTAAAAATGAGATTTTTATTCTAATTGAGTTCATCTTAAGACACCTATCTTAAAATTAATAGATGTGTTGTCATAGAGAAACCCCTCACCTAACAATTTCCTCCACCTGAATCAACCCATTGATGCAAGACTTGGAACCCAAAATAGAGGTTGGGCCTTGTTGCTATCTCACAGAGTAAAATAACAACAAAAGCATTGGTATTTCAATTTTGTCTATATGTCAACTCTCACTTACGCTACACCTCTTAGGTCATCTCACAAAGTTGGACTAGTGTGAAGCTTAACAATTTCTTTTATCCCTATAGATCCTACCAAGCACATTTTCTTGTATGTGGTTTCACTAAATAGTAAAGAAGGATAGGGGAATGTCTTAAATCCATTCTTACGCATGCTAATTAGATGACGAGGTATTCGGCTACATTAAAAGAGTCATAGTTACTCCAACTTCTTACTTGCATTACGTTGAATTTCTTCACTTTGATGTTTAGAGCATTGCACATAAATTACATAGCATGAGCATCGTCAAAGACCATTATAACACATTGCTTTAATTAAATAATGAGGATTCCCATGTCTTGTCCTATTCTGAGTCAATTGTTTGATGCCCAAGGAAGGCCCAAATAGAGGTCACTCCCAATTTGCCTCCCAATTGACACACATCAACCCAATCTGATCATGTGAGTAGTTCGAGCAATGTGTCAACATTTGATAGTTTTAGGACTATCCTTTTCCAAAAGTTAAACCATTTTGTTAACTTCCCGTACCTACAATGCTTCATTCATTGGGCATGGAAGGAACTCACCTATTTAATTTTTTCAAGGGTCATCAAAGGTGCATCAAACACTACTCAACATGTGGTTCTCTTACAACTACTTCACCTAACCTTTAGTTTGGCCATTCTTAGGGCTGATAGGTTGTTAAGAAGAAAGGATAAATCTTTCCAAGGCCCCACAGACATCTTTGGACAACTTGACATTGCCATCAACCACCACATTTAAGTGAGAGAATTTTAACTCGAGTCCCGTTGAAAGTTCTTATTGATTGAAACCCCTAAATAAGTCTCCCTATCTCCTTAGATAAACAAATCCATGTTTAAGTGAAATTTGCAGAGCACCTTTAACCCTATAAGACTTGAAAGATTACATTTGAATATTTTCAACTACCATAAAGATCTGTAGCTACTAATACTCCACGAAGGCTTCTGTCATGCATTTTGCAGGATCTGTTGCATCGTCATACTCGTTGGGGCATTGCATTACATTAATGGACTGGTAGTGGTTGGACACTTAAGTGCCATTCATTTTTTTAGGCTAGTTTATTTCACAGGTTAGTTGCTACACACTCCATAGCAAATTTTAACTTCCATGACCACCATCCTATAGTCTTAAAAAACGACATCCTTTGTGGGATCTATGTTAGGATAAAGTTGGACATCATAACTCAACTGGTTCTTCATCTTGCAACCTCAATTTGTCTACCAAAAATGACCCACTTGGAGCATAGACTTCTTGACTCAACTCATCAAAGCACCTGAGCCTTCCTACTTATTTAAACTTTAACAATAGATCGAGGGAATAGTCATCACAGCACCACATTTTGCATACATCACTTGATAATTTATATATCTTGTGAAAGATCCTTTCATAGGTTTCCCTATATGAATCTTGTTATTCTTATTCTTCCTTCAAATGATAAGGTTCAGTGGTCTTCTCATTGAATTATACATTAAAAGTTCCTACATTATAATGATCTAACTACTTCACTAGAATATTTAATTAATAAGAGTAATGGGCAATGAATATAAAGCATAAGGGCATAAACAACATAAGCTGATGACTCATGCTTACTATGAATTCATCATTAAAGACCAATAATTGTAATGATCTATCCCCATCATAATGAAATTTTCATAAGATTACCTTGGCCTTTTGGACAAGGGCATGCACTTGTTGAATACATCAGTTTAGCATGTTTTTGGCCCAAAACATCTAAGGGCATCATAGATATATTATTACCTTAAATGTTCATGGCCTAAGTGTTATAGTCCCTTTATGAACTAGCCATAGGGAATGCACTCTACATTGCTTGTTAGCAAGTCAAGGTATTATTTATTAATAGAAATAACCAAACAAATCTCTCCTCTAACTAAGAATGGCAATGCAACACCACCTATATAATCAAGAAAGAGCTCTCAATCTATCAATCCTTATTATTTTTGAACTTATAAAGCTTCCTTATGTTGTGTCAAATTAACCAATAAGCTCCACTTGTAGTGGAGCTCATTGATGATGCTTCCTAAGGAGTGGGTGGTTTAGGCATCCATAATTTATCCATTTGAAGGCATTGATTACAAAGCAAGGTTGAAGCATGATAGCTCAAGAAGGTGTTCTATTCATAAGGTATTCAATTCTAAATACACTATTATAAATAACAATCTCTATGTACCTTGGGAAGCCACACACCCTTGCAAATTATTGGATTATCATATTCCTTAGACATTGGAGAATATTATAAGATGATTTGTATAAAGTAAATATGTGTCTACTTTACATGATAATTGTTTGGGATTTCTCCCAATTATTATATGGTTGAAATTCATCAATGTACCCATTAAGTACAAGTAAATGTGGAGGAAATTGTTAAAGAGTATAGTGAATGAGATAGTGACAAAAGTAAAAGAATATTTGGTTCTAATTTATTATCCAGAGTTTTACAATTAACTTAGGTAAATCAAATGTAAAAGATGTAATGTATTTTAGGCAAAATAAAGGCATGGTACTACAATCTAAATTCATATATTGTAGCAAGCTTATTTGTCTGAATATACATATAAAGGTTGGAACTTAGGCTTGGAAGATGATGGTGTAGCCTCGAGTGAAGGTATTCTTATGGAGATTGACCTTGCATCTTATTCCAACAAACTCATGGCTTTGTGTCAGGGGCTTAGTGGTTTAGAAGACATGCACATGATGATGGAAAGAGGAAACTATAGTGAACTATTTCTAAGAAAGTTATAATGCAAAAGAAGTATAGGAAAGAAGAATCTAAAATGTTGTTATATTTTCTACATACAAGAACTACAGTTAGGTTAATTCACTATAGGAATTAATCAGTTCAATAGAGAAAAATTTTGGGATTCTAATATTATTAGTGAAGTGAATTATGCTACAATCACGTTGTATATTCTGGGAATTAGCAAAAATATGAGAACACATGATAACAGGACAATTAGTCATACTATAATACAAAGGATTATTCAATTTGGTGTTGTTGCTTCTATTGTAATCTTTAGTCTTCCTAACCCATCCAATGGGAGTGTCTATAGCCCCATTGGGCTATGTGTAACCTCAAATGGACTCCTCCACCAATAGGCATGTTGAAATTTAATTATGATGTGGTGTAAAATGAAAGTCATAGTATTGGGATCGACTTACGAATGTGGGATTACATGGCGAACCTCTAATTCTTTTTGCTAAAATGTATATGTCAGAATTGTTAAAACTCTTACAATACTTAAAGCAATGGAGATTTTGAGAACTTTTCTTTCTAAATTTCATGTTGTAGGGATACAATCAAATTAAACAATAGCTATTATAAAGGTGACTTAGTTGTTACTCTTTTCTTCTTATAGGAACAAGTATCATGTTACAATTAATTTTGTGAAATGAATGAATTCCTTCAAGCTGACCAATATATTTTGACAAGGAAATGATGTAGAAGATTTTGTCGCATATCAGACACTTTCATGTGATTTTATTTGTTTCTAAGAATTTCCCCTTCCCAAAGAACTTTTGTTATATCTATTTTCGAACTTTTTGTATGAACCTCCTTAAGGATAGTATATTATAGGCTTCAACAATTTATATTATCAAGAAACCCAAAGAATTTGACTTTTGAATTTCAAGAAAATGAAATTATAGGTAGATGGAGAAGAAGTGGATGTAATTAATACAAGGCTTGCTAGCATAATGGTGGTCTCAAAGTCAAGGAATATTATGAAAAATAACAAGGGACATGGTGCACTATTCCCTAGTGTAGGCGACAGATGTAATGGCTCTGATCCTAAATAAAGAAAATTTTGGGGGTCCTAACATTTTTCTTGTGGTGAATACTCCAACTTAGTATGGAAAACATACTCAAGGGAATGAAAGAAATTATGTGAACACATCAATGGATGTGTTTAAATAAAATTTGATATGTTGTGATATCAACTCATCAATAAAAGATGATAGTGAATGAACTGAGGTAAGGGATGCATGAACAATTGATTTGCATACGACAATTTAAATTGGGGAGAATGTGGAAGAACTAGGCATCATTGGTAGTGATTTGAAGTAAAACTAGTTTACAAAACCATTTAATGTACCAAGGGAGATTGTTATAAGTCTTAATATTATTGAAGCACTTGAAGCATAATGGTACACCCAAAGAGTTTCTACAATGCCAAAGTGGTAAGGAATGGAAACTATCTAAATAGTAACCAAACAACAAGTAATCCAATTAATGCATGAGTTAAGGATGCACTTACAAGTTGAAAAATGAGTAATGTTAACAATATTTCCACTAGAGGTTCATTTGGCAATTACATGGAGAGCCTACCAATAACAGATGTGAAGATGATTGCTCTAGGTAAAACAATAAAGAGCTTGTATGAAAATTAACGAAAAATGATTCTTTTTTAGAGGGGGTTTAGGTTAGGCAAATGAAGGGGCTTCTTAATTCCTAAAGCATTTTTTTAAGTGCAAAGGGCTATAATGACACCAATTGTAGTTGGAAATTATGTGGTATCATTCAAAGATGTATTTTATTGGTGAGTATAGGGCATATTTACAAGGGAGAATTGGGGAGGAAGAGGAATTCATATTACTAGAACAATAACTATAGTCTCGCTGACTTTGTGGGCATAATTGGCATAGAAACTTGTGGTCATGGATAACCTTTCTAGTGATAAACTTACTCGATGGGGATCATGCTTACTTCAAGTAGGGAAGGAATTCATTGATGCTAATAACATGAAACTTACTTTGCATAGAAAGTGGAATATTGTGGTGACATATTTGATGATGATTTTCTTGAGAATGTTCATAATTAGCTCGAGAATGGATACTATTATGAGGTGGGTAGATAAACCATTACATTTAGTTAGGATATTGTGAAGAAGATAAATGAAAATTATATAGTTCTTGCAACATAGGAAGGATATTATTGGGTGAAAGTAAGGATAAACTAATTTTGGAGATGTATTATGAGCAAAATTCTTGGAGACATTATTGGAATAGGAAGTTGAAAATAATCACTTAATAGGGGGTTCATTATGGGCCAATGAAGCTTATGGGTATCAATTTTATATAGTATGTGAAAGTGGGAGCAATGGAGTACTATTGAAGAGGTAAAACTTTTTTTGTTGGAGTTGGAAGCACTCAGATATAATTTAGAATGGGTGAGTGTTCATTTTATTTCTTAGAAGGGGTATTCTAATTATAAGCAAATGAGGACATCCTCAAGAAGAGGACCTTATTAGGAAGCCAAAATTTTTTTGTTAGTGCAAGTAGTTATCAAGGGTCTCAACCTTCTTTCCAAAGCTTCAATATGCAAAACTTTGTTTAGTTATTTGTGAACAAAATGGAATTCACTTGGAATAAAAAAGGAGGTGCTCTGATATTTTTTTTGGTGATGATCTTATTTGTGAAGGTTCAAGCTTTGTTTCTACTGGGTAACATCTATGTGCTAGGGGGAAGTAACATGAAGTTGGATCGAGATAAAGATTGTAATAGGATTACAAATTTATCAAATGTGTGTAGCATGGGAAGGACTCAAAATGGTAACATAGAGGATGAATAATTCATGGAGTTCATTGCTACACAAAACTCTTAGAGTTATTATAAGCAGTGATGGTTGTTAATTATAGTGGTGATTAGATTTTTTGAAGGCTCATTGACCAACTTATATGATTGTTATTATGGTTAACATTGTTGTATCATGCCCAAGAAGTTGGAAATTTTTAAGCATTAAAAAAGTTCATATGCATTGAAGAAGCCAATGTACTTTAGTTTACTTAGTCATGTGCAAATTTTGAGCATGATAGTGCTGCTTTTGGGTACCAACATCATTGGGTGGCCTTGAAAGTACTCAAAAGGATCTCTTACTAGGGCAAGAGTATTTTTATGTACCTATATTTCATATAGTATTTATAAGTTAATGGAGGAAGTCTATTGGGTGACAATCTCAAATAAGAGCTAGAAAACTTGAGGAATGGCAAACATTAGTCTGATCATTGAACTTTCTTTCTTAATTTGCAACTACTATAGATTTTTGAGTTCAAGGTGTTGTTATGATTGTGTTGTTATGATTGTGTTGCTGATGTTTGTAGGTTGTCTGAGTACAACTTTTTGTTTCTATCTAATAACATATGGTTGTGTTAGCAGTTTGGGACATTCAACAGATTGGAGTAGTAAACTCATAGCTATTTGCAGTTCTTTATGAGAGAGCATGATTTATCCACTATTACCTTATCTGATATTTAGGTGGAGAAATTCAAAAGGTGTAAGCCAAATATGCTTTTAGGTAAGCATTAGAGCTACTTTGTCAAACCTTTAACTACATTGTCTATAGGTAATGTAGTGTTATAAAGGAGTCGGGTGGAGCTTGAGATTGTGAAGGCAACCTCAAAGGTTGTGTTTATATGGGTGACAAGTATAAGCAACCACTCTTAGCGATGTTGTGTTGTGTATTAATCTAATGATTATATGATCTATAGGATAACCTGGGGCAAATCAAAGAATTTTCAATACCTACGAGTCTGTTGATTGTTATAGAAGATTTGAATGTGCTACTTGTGTAGAATGAGAAGAAAGAGAGGGAGAAATTAAGTAGTTAGTAGGCTCTATATGAATTCTCTAATTTCATGCAAGATTTAGTGTTGACTAACTTGAGATCTATAAGAAATAGGTTCATATGATGGAACAACAAGGAGGGTAGCATACATATATATAAAGGACTAGATAGAGCTTTCATAAACATTAATGGTAAGAATGTATTCTCAATTACTAAAGTGACACATGCTCTTTATATAGGCTCAAACCATTAACATATGATTATTTAGTTTAAAAAATTGGCTATGAATAAAATTGAAAAAAGATCACTCTTTCAAAATTTATGATTATCATTTCCTTACTCAATTAATGTTGTGTAGGCTGCATGGAATGAACTTTTTTGGCTAACTTAATGGTTGAATTGTCCTCAAAATTAAATAAAACATGTTTGGTTTTAAAAAAATGAAGTGTAACTAAACATGGAAATATACCTAACAAGACTCATTAATTTGAGGAAGAGATTGAAGAGTTTTAACATAAAGAGTCTAAGTTGGGGTTATCTATGATAGAGTATGATCTTTTGGCACCACATATTACCTTGTATCATAAGGGTATAGGTTTGGAGGAAGCTTGGTGGTGACCACATGCCAAGCTATATTAAGCTAACCTTAGGGATAGCAACATGCTTTTCTTTTATGTTGAGTCTACTTCTATATATGAAAGTATTTATGCACATCAGCTTTAAAATTAAAATGAAGCATTGGTGGCTTCTCCAACAAAAAATTAAGAAATAATTATACAATACTTTAGTAAGAAGTGGGGCATCTTTGGGTAATACTCCCCTATCTTTCTAGCATTACAAAACTATTGACAATAGAAAATGCACAAGCTCTTGTGGCACAAATCAGTGAAGAAAACATTTTGATTGTAGTTATGTCCATCAAAATAAATATAGCCCTAGACATGGATGGCATCCTTGTAGATTTTATGCAAGGGTATTGGAATATTACTCAAATAGATATTGTTACAACTATGAAATAACTTTTTAATGATAGGTCTATGCCAAAAAGATGGAAAGATGGATTGATTATTCTTATTCTAATGTTTTAGGGTGCTACAAAAATTAAATAGTTTGGTCCCATATGTCTTTATAATGTGATATACAAAATTGTGCCTAAATATTGTTGGGTAGATTGAAGTTAGTGCTCTCTAATATTATTACAAGAAAACAAGTTACTTTTGAGCCTAGTCGAGCTTGTCTAACATTATATTTTTAGCATAGGAGATGACAGCCAATGTGCACTTGTCTACAACAAAAGGACTCTTGGCTTCTAAGTTAGACATGGAGGAGGCTTATGATATTGTTAATTGGTTGTTTGTACTTCATATGTTAAAGCATTTGGGATTTCCAAATATATGGTGTTACTAGGTTGAGGCTTTTATTAGTGCACCAAGATCATGGATTATGCTGAGTGGGGATCACCATCCATGGATTGATGTTACAATGGGACTTGGGCAAGGGTGTCCATTATCAGCATACCTTTTTTTATTGTATCTAAATATCACTCTTGGATTATTATGTAGTAGGTGGAGCTTACTTCTATGATTGATATTAGAAGTGGCTCTTATTCATCTATGATTTCTCGCATTCTATATATTGATGACATTCTAATCTATGCTCTAGTGATCTATGTTACAAAAGGGAGCATTCGAAACATTATGAAATACTGTGAGCTACATTCTGGCCAGCTAACCAATCATGTTAGATAATTATTGTAGCTTTATTCCAATTGCATTATGGCTTACATATATCATTGTGGATTTGGAAAATCCAATTCAAGTGATAGAACTTGTTAAGGAGCATGGGGTTTGGGACAGGTTATCATACAAAATTAGTTTGTCTTCTTCCATTTCCAAAATTATGCATTCCTTTTGGGCAAAATCAATTGCAAAGAATATGCTTTATTTCAATCAGAGTAATGATTCAATGTTGGAATCAAAAAATTTTTTATAGTAGCAAAAATTCAATGTGAAAGGAAGTGGTATGGATCAAGAATTTGAAATTATAGGCTTGACTGAATGTGTTTATATATAAGTTGATTTTAAACGTACTTCTTACTCATTCCTAGATGTGTCTAAGAGGTATTGACTAGTAGACAATTTTTCCTATGGGGCTATATGGTGGAGGAAGATATTTTTTTCTTTTAGGAATTCTACTAAGTGTAAGATATATAGGTAGTAATTTCACAATAGCAAATCCTAATACTAGAGGGAATAGTGGCATGCATTCTAAATCATTAACAAAACTTTTGAACTGGTTGAAGATTAATATTTGGGTGCTAATGCATCATAAGAAATCAAGTCTATTGCAATTGTACGAAATAAGCTTGGATTAATAAAACTCTACAAGCACATATAGTTAAATGGTTTAGCTTCACTGCTCTTCAAAGAAGAATTTAGTTTGAAGCTATTACTACTATTCATGTTCCACTCATCCTAGCCCATCCAGTAAGAGATCTTGCAAACCTTCAGAGGCTGTATGTAACTTCTTCTTGGACTCCTATAATGAGGTAGGTGAGGCATAATTGTGATGTAGTAGTGAAAGCCAATCTATATGCTGGAATTGACATAATTGTTTAGGATCGCTTGTGCAGACTGATTACTATTCCTCAAAAAATTTGGATTTTGAGAGCAGCCTCCAACATGAAAACTATTTCCATTCTTAAATCCATGGAGTTTCTTAGAATGCTTATGCCTAATATTTGTGCTACAAAAATTAAATCTCACTTTACGCACCCATTGCTAAAGAGAGTAGGACGCTAACATCTATGTCATCTAGGAGCAATTACAAAAGTGTTATTAATTTTGTGAAGGGTTTGTAGTCATTCAAAGTTTCCAAAATATGGTATCAAATCAATTATACAGCTCAATGGTTACACATCATGCTCTTTCATATGATTTTGTATGGGATTAAGGAATTCCTTTTCCCAAATAACTTATCTGCCATCTATTTTCTATCTTTATGTATGAACCTCCATAACAAGGGTATGTTGTAACCTTCGTCCATTTCTTTATTCAAGAAACCCAAAGATTTTGGAGATATTTCTAGTGTGAAACATTGGAGTTATTGGCAGTGTGAAACATTGCAGACATTAATGGTGTTAAGAAGTTAGAGATATTTGTAGCATTGGCAACATTGGCAAAGTATGAAAAGTGGGAAGGTGACGTATGCCTAGGATGATAGTATCACTGATGATTGCATGGAAGAATTTTTGTTCTACCTGGAGTTGAAAGATTGGTAAAAGGCGTTTCATTCCATTTTCAATGATATCTAAAATGGACTTGAAATCTACAATTCTCTAATTACACTGTGAGTAGTGACAAATAATGAGAAGAAAATCTAGAAATATTGCAAAAAAAGGTAGCTTGATTCAATTATACCCAACACGGGTGGCAAGTGAAGATGTACAAGACCTAAAGGTGACAATTCTATGGAAATTCTGGATCTTGGGAATATTCTTGTGATTCTAGCTTCAGTGAATAATGGTATTGGAGATCAAGAAAGTCTAGGGAATAAAGTTGCAACATCAATGGAAGCATCATAGTTTGAAGAATCCAATTATGATGAGAGTACATTTGAGGATAAGAAGGGTTTTTCTTTAGGGCAATGAGATTCATTAATAGTGGAACTAGGCAAGGAATAGGATATAAGAAAAGGAAAA
Organism: Vanilla planifolia; assembly: GCA_023846275.1. NCBI lineage: Eukaryota > Viridiplantae > Streptophyta > Magnoliopsida > Asparagales > Orchidaceae > Vanilla > Vanilla planifolia. Next base: position 238,105 of record JAIUJO010000298.1, read on the forward strand.
GTTGAACCTATTAGAGACGAAAGGAAGATGAATGAACATATAGAATTATGTATTGTCTCACAGGAAAATACTACATGTTCCATTATTATTGATGAGATTGATTTATGTCATTACATACAAATTGTTTGTGATAGTCATGCAATGTAAGTAGAAGAACATTTTTTGAATGCCAAGCATACAATACATAGTCTAGGTTGGGTAAGCATCAGGGAAGCTCTTATAGTAGGGAGAACTAGCATTAATAATAATACTCTCATGGTAGATCCTTTTATTAATTACTCAAAGAGATGAACAAATTTAGATAAGAAACTATCATTGAGGAATACCTAGTTTATAATTAACGATGAAATACATCTTTTGAATGAGGCGTGTGATCGTCAGATTATCTACCACCAATTCAATGATGTTGACATAGTGTACAACGGCTATTTGTCAATTCAATGGACTTCTAGGATTTCAACTTGCATTTTAATTAAGCTAAAGATAGAATTTGGTTAAGAGGACTACGGTAAATTGTTGGCTTTATATTGTTGTTAGATATGCATACACTTAAATTTAAACCAAGTTCATTAACAATTGCGTGTGCTCCAATTTGGGCTCCTTTTTTGATGCTCAAACTTGTGTATTAGGACACAGTGAACATTTTGTGCATTATCAAAGCCATAAGAGAAACTATTTCGATTGATGATTGGATAGTAGACATGAAAGTTTTATCGTTTGCTAGGGTAATGTAAGAATGGACCTTATAATACCACTTATAGTGGGAATGTGGCTTAATGGACCCTTGGACCAATCTTCTAGATAGTTTGAGTATGATAGTCCTACCTTTATTTACATTATTTGTGGCAGAGTAAGACAAGAATCCATTGCTTGCATACCTATGAGTTAATTCACACTATTGCTATAGTTGGGAGCTAATGTCCTTTAAATGTAGGACATTATTATGGTAAAAATGTCGGGGTTTATTTTGATACAAGTGGGAATAAAATATCATGATGACAAGAGATAAGGATTGAAATCTTGAATGGTTCTTCAACCAAGGAAGAGGAGGATGATTGTAGAAACATAGTAGGGATGTATCATAATAGGAAAAGCAATGAGCAAGCAGGACACTGGTTAGCATTACAAGAATGAGGATGCAGTCCAAGTCATACAAAACGGTAGATCAAAAACCAAGTATGATGGGTATAGTAGGAGCTAAAGCAAAAAGAGTAAGAGGATGATGAACTTATTGCTAATAAAAAGCATAGTCCATCAAGCAGCAACGGAGTGGATGAAGACCTGATCGATTCTTTAAGAATATGTTGCAGAATTAGAAGATGTAGGTGGAATTCTCACAAAAGCATAGTCCATTCACTCTAACAATATAACCTGGATCTTAGGAAAAGATAGTATGCAATGAATTTACCTAAGATAGTGATTCCAAAAATGAGTAAAGGGAGGGGGTACTCCCAAGTAATTTGGAAACTTAAAAAAATAATTATGATGAGGCAAGAGAATATTGGAATTAACAAACTATGAACCAATAGCTTCTCTTCACCAAAAGTTTTTTAGGAACAACATATGGCTTTGTTGTTATGAGGATCACTTGGAAAATATATTTTGAATTGCTCAAGGTTTTACCATGACATGAATAAAGGGTACTATAATTGATGTAGACAAGGATAAAGAGGTTGTTTGTACTATTGTATTGCTATTAAGTACATGAAGCCTAAATGGCATTGTGTGTGTGTGCGAGTGCATGAGCATGTGTGCATGCACATGTATACATGAGTGTATTTTCATGTCTATGCATGTTAAATCTGTGTTTGTGCGAGCATGTGTTTGTGCATGTGTGTGTGTGCATCTATATTTATGTGTGGGTAATGCATCTATATTTATGTGTGTGTGTGTGTGCATGTGTGTGCACAAGTGTGTGTGTGCGTGTGTGTGTGCATATATCTAAAAAAATGTGTGTGTGTATGCATGTGTATGTGTATGCATGTTGGTATGTGCATGCATGCATGTCTGTATGTCTATTCATTTGCTTATTCATATGTGTGTGTATACGTATGTTTCTTTGTGTGTGCATGTGTGTTTATGTGTGTGCTTTTGTGTGCACGTTTCTGCTTGTGTGTTTATATGTGTGTGCATCTATATGCATGTACTTTTATGTGTGTGAATGTGTTTGTGCATTTGTGTGTGCCTTCATGTGGGAGTGTGTATGTGTATGTATGCATGTGAATGTGATTGCGTGTGAGTGTGGGTGTTTGTGCCTATGTTTGTATGTATGCATGTTTTTATTTTTGCGCATGTGCATGTGTGTATATGTGATATTATGCATGTGGGTGTGTGTGTGCATGTGTACATGTGTAGGTGCATGCACATGTGCATGTGTACTTGGATTTATGTGTGTGTGTGTGTGCATTTGTGCATGTGCATGTTCATTTGTGCATTTGTGTGCATGTATGCATGTCTATGTGTGTGTATACATATGCAAGCATGTTAGTGTGTGCATGTGAACATGTGTGTGTGTGTTCGTCTACATGCATGAGCATGTATGTGTGTTTATGTGTGCACTATTTTGTGTCTTGTGTTGTTATGCATGTATGGTGCATTTGTGTGTGCTTATACATCTATGCATGTGTGTGTGCTTGTACATTTATGCATGTTTGTGTATCCTTGTGTGTTTCTACATGTGTGGATGTGTGCTTGTGTGGTTATGTGCTAGTGTGTGTGTGCATATTAGTGCATTCATGTGTTACTATTTTAGTGGGTATGTGCATGAGTGTGGGTGTGTTTGTGTGTGTATGGGTATGTGTGTCTACGTGCACATATGTTTGTGTCCATGTGCATGTTTGAGCGGTAGGGGGTTTACGTTGGTGTGTGTGTGTATGTTCATGTGTGTGTATGTACTTGTATGTGTGTGGGTACATGTTTGTGTCATTTGTGTGGGTGTGTGTGGATTTGTGTATGTATGTGTGCATCTTTACATGTATGCTTATGTGTGTGTGCCTATGTAGGCATGTACATTCACATATGTATGCGTGTGCATCTTTTCATGTGTTCTTGTGTTCATGTGTGCTTGTGCATATGTGTGCATATGCATGTTCGTGTGTGCGTGTGTATGCATGTGCTGGTGTGTGTAATGTGCGCCCATGTGAGTGTTTGGATGCTTATGCACACATATGTAGGTGCATGTGTATGAGTGCATGCATTGGCTCGTGTGCTTATATATGCATGTGTGCTCATGTGTGTCCATATATTTGTGCTTTTACACATTTGTATGTGTGTGCATGCATATGTCCATGTGCTTGTCCGTGTGTATGTGCTTGTGTTTCCAAATGTGTTTATATGTCCATATGTGTGCATGCCTATGTGTGTATTTATATGTATTCATGTGTGTGTGTGTGTGCATGTATACATGCATGACTATGCGAGTGTGCATGTGCATATGTATACACGTGTGTGTGTGTGTGCATTTGTGTGTATGTGTAAGTTTGTATATGTGTGTGTATGTAGGTGTGTGTATGTATGCATGAATGTATTAGTTTGTGTGCATGTTTATGTGTGCATATGTGTGTACATACATCTAAGTGTGTATAAAAGTTTGTGTCTGGGTGCATTTGTGCGTATTTTTGTGTATGCATGTTTATGCATATGTGTGTGTATGAGCATGTGAGTGAATCCCTATTTCAATGTTTGTGTATGCATGCATATATGCATTTGTGCATTTGTACATGTGTACCTGTGTGCATGTGTGTATATGTGTGCACGAACTTTACGTATGCATGTGCATGTCCGTGCATATGCTTGTGTGTGTGTATGTACATGTGCATGTACATTTGTTAGCACATGTGCATGTTTGTGTGTGTGTTCACATGTGTGTGTGCTTGTGTGTATATGTGTGCATATGTACGTACATGTGTGCATGTGTGTTCCTGTGTATGTTGGTGTAGGTGCATCCATGTGTGGATGTCATGCATTTGTGCAAGCATGCATGTAAATTCATGTGTGTGTGTGTGTATGTTGGTATGCATTTCCCCATGTGTGGTTTTGTATGTTCATGCATCTATCTATGTGTATGTGCGCATGCATAAATGTGTGCATGTGTTTGTGTATTATGTGTGTGTTAGGATAGTTGTGCACACACGTATGTGCATGTGCATGCTGTGTGTTTATTGTGCATACATATGCATGCATTTGGTGGTTGTTTTCATATGTGTGTGTGCTTATGCATTTGTGCACATGCACACACATGTGTGGATGTGCATGTCTGTATGCATTTGTTTGCATGTGTGTTTGCACATGTTTGTGTATGTCTCTCTATGTGTTTGTGTTGTTGTGTATTGTGTGTATGTGTGTGTGTATCTTCATGTGTGTTTTTTTGTGTGTGTGTTTTGTTGCAAGTGTGTGTACATGTGTGTATGTATCTATAAGCATGTATATGTATGGGTGCATGTATTTTTATGTGTATGTGTGTGAGTATTTTTGTGGGTTTATGTTTGTTTATATATGCATGCCTATATGTGTGTGTCTATGTGTATTGGAGGGTGTGCCTATGATTGCATGCAAGTGAGGGTGTTTGTGTGTGAGTGTTAGTTCATGTCAATAAGTGTTTGTGTGTGTGCACATGTGGGCGTGTGCATGTATGCTATTGTGCAAGTGTGTGCATATGTGGCGTGCATGCATTTTCTAGCATGTGTTCCCTTATGTGCATGTGTGTGAGTATGCATGTCTATGCATGTGTGTATGCTGGTTTACACGAGTGTGTGTATGCATACATGTATGCATATGGGTGTGTGTATTTGCAAGTGCGTATGTTTGTGTGTGTGTGTCTGCACATGCAAATGTGTTTGTGTATGTGTGTGTGTGTTAGCTTGTGTGCATGTGAGTACATGTGTGTGTGTGTGTGTGCATGTATTCTTGTGTGTGAGTGTGGGTGCATGTGTGTGCTTGTGTTTGTATGCATATACATGCATGCATATGGGAATCTATGTGTGCATGTATGTTTTTTGCATGCATGTGTGTGTGTATGTGTGCATGTCTATGTGCATATGGGTGGTTGTGTGTTTGTAGAAGTACTTGTGTGTGTGTGTCTTTGCTTGTGATTACATGTTTATGATATGTCTACATGTAAGTGTGTGTGGATGTCTATGCTTATGTATATGCATGTGTGTTTTGGTGTGTGTGCATATGTACCTTTGTGTGTATGTGTACATGTGTGTGTGTGTAAGTGCATGTGTATAAGCATGTGCATGTGTTGGTTTGTGTGCATGTCTATGTACATGTCTATACACTTGTGTGTGTATGTTTTTTGTTGTATGTGTGTGTGTTTATGTATGCAAGTGTTTGTGGGTGTATGTGTGCATAGATGTGTGTTTGCATGTGTGTACATGCGACTATGTGCCTGTGCATGTATGTATGTGTGTGTGCATGTATGTGTTTGTTTGCTTGCACACACACATGTGTGTGTGCATGTGTTTGTGTGTGTACATGTGTGTGTGCATGCACCTGTGTGTGTGTGTGTCTGTGTATGCTTGTGTCTATGTTTGTTAATTTATCCATACATGTGAGCTTGTTTGCATTTGTGCATTCATGCACATGTGTTTGCAATATTTGGGTGTGAGCATGTCTATGTGCATGTGCTTTTGCATATGTGTGCTTGTGTGTTCTTGCATTTGTAGGTGTGTCTCTACACTAATACATGTATGTTTGAGTACGTGCTAGTGTGTGTGTGGGTGTGCATTTGCTAGTGAGTGTAGTTACGTGTAAATGTGCATGTATGTATGTGTGTGTGTGTGCACTTGCATGCATGGATGCACATGTGTCTGTTCATGTGTGTGTATGAATGTTTACATCTCTGTGTGCTTGTAGGCTTGTGTGCATTCCTAGAAGCATGTGTATGTTCCTATGTGTAAGTGTGCATGTTTGTGTGTGTTTGTGTGCAACTATATGCATATGTGTGTTAGTGTGTGTGCATGTGTGTGTGCATGTGCATGTGTACATACAAGTGTGTGTATGACCATGCGTGAGTGTGTGCATATGTATGTATGCATATATGTGTGCATGTGCCTATGCATGTGCGAGTGTGTCCATGTATAGGCATGGTAGGGTGTGTGTTTTGCATACATGTGTGTTCATTTGTTTGTGTCTATGCATGTATGTGTGTGAGCTTATTTATGTGTTTGTGGGAGTTTGTGTGTACATGCCAATGCAAATGTGTGTGTGTGTGTTTTTATGCTTGCATGTGTGCTCATTTTTCTTATCTGTTTATGCATGCATGTCCTTTTGTTCATGCATTTGTGTGAGCGGGCACGTGTGTGCATGTGCATGTTTGTATGTCTATGTGTGTGGGTGTGTATGTTTGTTTGTTTGTGTGTGCATGTCTATGTGTTGACATCTATGTATGTATGTGTGCATGTGCATATGCATGTGGGTGTGTGTGAGTATCAGTGTGTGTACATGCATGTGTGCACGTACGTTTGAGTATGTACTCATGTCTACCAGTGTGTGTGTGTGTATGTTTTTGTTTGTATGAGTATCCATGTGCATTTGTGTGTATGGATGTGCATATGTGTGTATGTGTACATGTGTGTGCATTTGTGCATGTGTATGTGTGCATATGTGTGTATATACTTGTGAGGTTATTTGTGTGTGCATGTGTCTATGTGTGCATAGGTGTGAGTGTGTGTATCTTTGTGTGCACGTGTGTGTACATGTGTGCTTTTGTATATGCCTATGTGTGCATTTGTGAGCAAGGATGTGCATGTATGTGTGTGTGTGTGCTTGTGGTTTTATGGTTGTCCATGTGTTTGTGAATGTAAGTGTGTGTGTATGTGCATATGCATGTAAGTGAATGTGTGTGCATATGTGAGCACTTTTGCATGTGTCTGTATGTGTGTGTATCAATGTATGTGTGCGTGTGTGTGTTTGTTTGCACATGTGTGTGCATCTACGTGTGCATGCATAGGTGTGTGCATTCCCATGCATGTGTGTGTGTATTTGTGGTATGCATGTGCCTGTGTGTGCATGTACTTATGCAACTATCTAGGTGTACTAATGCATGCATGCATTAGTATATGTATGTGTGTGTGCTTGTACAAGTGAGCCTAGCAACGATTGTTCGTGTGTGTGTTTGTGCACATGTGTGCTTGCATGCATGCGTCTATCTGTGTGTGTGCATATATGTGAATATGTGTGTATTGCCTTGTATGTGTATGTGTCCGTATCTTTGTGTACATCTACATGTGTGTCTGTACATGTTTGCGTGTATGTGTGAGTGTGCATATGAGTGTTTGTACATGTGTGTGTGTGTGTATTTTTGTGTCCATGCGTATTGTGTGCTTGCATATACTTGTGAATATTTTTGTAAATGATTTTGTTTTTATGTGTATGTGTGAGTAAGTGCATGTGTGTGTCTATACGTGTCTGTGGGTGTGTATGGATGTTTGTGTGCTTATGCGTGCTTGTGCACATGTGTGTGCATATGTGTGTTTTTATGTGCATGTGTATAACTGTGTATGCATGTGAACTCGTGTGCATGTGCATGCGTGCATGCCCATTATTTGTGCATGTATGTGCATGTACTTGTGTGTGTGGAATCATGCTTGTGTGCTTTTATGGGTACATTCAAGTGTGTGTATGCATGCATTTATGTGTACGTGTGTGGGTGTTTGTTTGTGTGCTTATGTGGGATGTATGTATGTGTGTTTGCATGTGTTTTTACATGTTCATTTGAGTGTGTGTGCATTTGTGCATTTGACTGCATGTGTAGGTGTGGGTATGTAAGTGTGTGTGTGTGTGTTATGCATATCTGTGCGTACTTGTATGTATGTGTGTGTGATTGTATGTGCTTGTGTGGTTATACACATACACATGTGTGTATGCTTGACTATGTTTGTACTTATGCAATTGTGCTTGTGTGTGCATGTGCCTGCACATCTATCATCCTATGTGAGTGTAGTGTGCATGCGTATGTGGGTGTGGGTTCACGTAAATGCAAGGGTGTGCATACATGTGCATCTGACTATGTGTGATTGTGAACATGGATGTGTGGACATGTGTGTGCATGTCTGCAATTGTGTCAAGTGTGCATGCGTGTGTATGTGTGCGTGCATGTCTGTGTGGGCTTGTGCCTATTTTTGCTTGCATGCATGCATGTGTGTGGATATATATGCATGGGAGTGTCTTTGTGTGGACATGTGTGTGTTTATGCATTTGCACATTTGTGCATGTGTGTCATATGCACATGTGTGCAAGGGTGCATGTGTGAGTTCATGTATTTCGTTGTGTTTTATGTGTACATGCATGCATGTGTGTCTATTTTGGTGAGCATACATTCAACTATTCATGTGCATTTGCAGGTGTGAGGGGTTGTGCATGCATGTGTGTGTATGTGCATGTGAGCATGTATGACTGTGCACATGCATTTGTGCATGAGTGTGTGTGCATGTGAGTGCATGTGTGACTTATAGATATATGACTCTATGTCTGTGAATATGTGTGTGCATGTATGCATGTTGAGTGTGTGTACATTTGAGTGTTTGCTTGTGTGTGCGAGTTTGTGTGCATTTGTGTGTGTGTGCATGCTTTTGTTGCATGTGCATGAATGTGTGTGTGTGGTGTGCAAGCATGCAATTCTAAATTTGTGTAAGCATACATACATGTAGATGTGTTTGTGTGTGTGTGCATGTGTGCATGCATACATCCATGTGTCTGTGGTATCTTTGTGCATTTGTGTGTGTGTGCATGTGTCTGCTGATGAGTATGTGTGCATGTGTTTGTATACATGTTTGATTGTTGATGTGTGCATGCAAGTGTAAAACATGTATGTATGTGTGGGCATTGGCATATGCATGCTGACCTATGTGTGTGCATGCATATTTGTGTTTATGTGATTTTGCATGCATGTGTGCATATCGGTGCATTTGAGTGTATGCATGTGTTTACATATGTGTGCATGTGTATGTGTGTGTTTATGTGTGCAAATATTGTATGTGTGCGTTCATGTGTGTGTGGGTGTCTGTGGCTATGTGTGTGCTTGTGTGCATGTGTGTGCAAGAGCATGAGCTAATGTATGCATGTATGTCTTTACATGTGTCTGTTTACAGTTTTTTGCCTAAGTATGTGTGTGTATTTTTGTCAGTCAACATCTTCATACATGTGTTTGTGCATATGCATGTGCATGTGGATGTGTTTGCATGAATGTTTGTGTGTTCTCGTATGGGTGTGTGCTCATTTGTGTGCATATTTTTGCATGTGTGCATGTGTGTGCATATGTCCATGCATATGTGCATGTATGTGTGCATGTGTGTATGTGTGTGCAAGTGTGTGTATTGTGCTTTGATGTGTCATGTGTGTCCCTATGTGCGTGTTTGTGTGTGTGTGTGTCCATTCATTTATATGTGAACATGCATGTATGTGCTTGTGCACATGTGTGTACATGCATGTGTGTGTGATTGTATCAACTTACGTGTGTGCATCCAAGCATACGTGTGTGCACATGCAAGTGTGCATATTTTTTTGTGTGGGTGCATACGTGTGTGCGTCTGTATATGTATGCATTCTTGCATGGTGTGTGCTTGTGTTTGTGATAGTGTGTGTGTGTGTGCACGCATGGGCATGTATGTGTTTGTGTGCATCTCTGTGTGTGTGCATATCTCTATGTGTGCTTGATTCATTGTGTGTGTGTGAGTGTGTGTGTGTGGGCATACATTGTTACATGTATGTCCATTTTTATGTGTGCGTTTATGTGTGTGGGTGTTGGCATGTGTGCATGCACGTGCATGTGTTCATGCATGCATATATGTTTTATTGTTTGTACATGTTTGCATTTGTGTTTTTGTGCATATGTGCACTGTGTGTTTGCATTTGTGGGCTTATAGATATGTGTGGATGTTTGTGTGTATGTGTGTGTGTGTTTTAGCATTTGGGTGCCTTTGTGCACATGTGTGTACATGCGTGTATATATATGTGTAACTATGTGTGCATGTGTTTACACATGTGTACATGGGTGTATACATATGTTCATTTATGAGTGCATGTGTCTGCATGTGCATGTATTTGTGTATGTTTTTGCATGTGTGTGTGTGTCTATGCATTTGTGTGTGTGTGTGTGTATAACTAGGGTTGTGTGCATCTTTGTGATCTTGTTCATATGTGACTACGTGTATATGTGTGTACATGTGTCTATATTCATGCACACTTGTGTGTGCATGCATGTACATTTATGCGCTTATGTGTGTGCATGTGTACTTATATGCATGAGTGTGTGTGTGCATTCGTGTGTGCGTGTGTAAGTGTGTGTGCATATGTGTACTTGTGCACATGCCCATGCATTTTTGTGTGTGTGCATATTTATGTCTTTGTGCATGTGTATGTGCTAGTGTGTGAGTGTGCCTGTTACCTTGTATGTGTATTTGTGTATTCTTAATTCTGGATGTTGGTGGTTGTATGTGTGTGTACATGTGCACACACATGTTCTTGTGGTGGTGTGGGTGTATGCATGTGAGTATGTGTATGCATGTGTGCATGCATTTGCATGATGTCTATGTGTGCGTGTACATGTGTGTATGTTTATGAGTGCACATGTTTGTATGCATTCTTCTATTGTTTTTTGTGCATGTGCATGTGAGTTAGTATGTGCATATGTGTGTGTGTTGTGTTTGTATATGTGCTTGTTTGTGTTTTTGTTGTTATGACAGTTCAAGTGTGTGTATGTGTATTTGTTTGTGTGTGTCTATGTGGTTTGTGTATGTGTGTTTGAGTGTGCATGTGTGTGTGTGTTTATATAAAATTGTGTGTGTTCATGTGAGTGTGTGCAAGTGTGCATGTGTTTGCAAGTGCATTACATGTGGGCAAGTTTGTCTGTGTGTTGGTGTGCTTGTGTTTAGCATGTGTGAGTATGTATGTCTGTGTGCTTATTATTGTTTTGGTGCTTGTGTTTGTTTTTGTTTATGCATGTGTGTGTGTGTGTGCATATGTATATGGATGTGTACAAGTGGGTATATGTGTCTATACTTAGACATGTGTGTTTGCATGTATGTGTTTATATATGTTTTCAGATACATGTGTTCATGCATGTGTGTTTGTACCTATGCATGCATGTGTGTGTGTGTGCTTGTGTGTGAATTTGTTTTTGTGCAAACATTGGTGTGTGTGTGTGTGTGTGTGTGCTAGTAAACTTGCGTGTGTGTGTGCATGTGTGTCTTTTGTATGTGCACGTGTATGTGCATGCACATGCACATTTGCTTTTATGTGTGTTGTGCATGTGAGTGTGTGGTTTGCTTCCTTTATATCTGTGTTTTTGTTTTGTGTAAGTATGTGTAAGTGGATATGTGTGTGTAGGTGTGTGTGCATGTTTATGTGTGTGTGATCATGCACCAATGTATGCTTGTGTGTGCGGATGCAAACATGTAGGTGTAAATGAATGCATTCATATGCATGTGTTCATGCATGCATGTGTGTGCTTACGTGTGCATGGGTGTGTGTGGATTTGTTTATTCTTGTGCATGTGTTTATGTGTGCACCTATGTTTACTTGTGTGCCTAGCTATGAGTCTGCATGCAAGTGCATGCATGAACATGTATATATGTGCATGTGTGTCAATGTGTGGATGTGCATTTGTTTATATGCATGTTTGTTGGTGTCCTATGCATGCATATGTGTACTTGTGTGTGAGTGTGGGTATGTGTATGTGTGTCAATGTGTGTGCATGAATTAGCATGCACGTGTATGTGTTCGCTTATCTTAGTTCGCATGTGTGTGTGTGTGTTCCCTTTTGTATGTTTGCGTTGGTTCATGTATGCATGTGTATATGTATCAGTATCTATGTTGTTGTATGCATGTGAGTGTATGTGTTAGTGTGTCTTTGTCTATGTTCATGTGCATGCATCTTTATGTATGTAAGTGGGGTTTGCATGCATGTATGTGTGTGTGTGTGTGTATGAATGTGTGTGTGTGCATAAGTGTATGTATATATGATTGTGTATGTGTAGGCCCATGCATGTTTTCTTCTATGAAAACTTTCATGTATGTGTGCACATCTATATGTGTGTGTGCATGTGGTTTGGTACATGTATTGTTTTCCATGCATGCATGCATGTGTATGTGTGTGTACATGTTTGTGTATATGAGTGTGCATGTGTGTGTACATGTGCATGTCTATATGTGAGTGCATGTGTGTCTATTATGTGTGGAGTTTTTCCCAGGGTGATGTGTGTATAGGTGTTTGTGTGAGTGTGTACCTACATTTGTGTTCACATGTTCACATGTGCCTATGTGTTTGCATGTACACAAACATGTGCATGTGTATATGAATATGTGTGCCTTTGTGTCTCGAGTGTTTGAGCATGTGTGTGTGTGTGTGCATATTTGTGCAAGTGTGTGTGCATGTGTATGTGTGGCTTTTCATGTGTGCATGTGTACACATGAGCATGTATGAGAGTGTCTATATGTGCATGCATATGTATGTGTGAGTGTGTCCATATGTGCATTTGTGTCTATGATTGTATTTTTGCATGCAGGAATGTGATTGTGTGTATCTTGGAGTGTGTTTAATGTTTTGTGTGTGTGTGTCTATGTGCTTGCAAGTGTGTGTGTGCATGCATGTTCATGTGTGAGTGTGTTTGTATATGTGAGTGCATGTACATTTTTGGGTGTGTGAGCATATGTAAGAGCAAGAGTGTGTGCATGTGTGTTTTTGTGTGTATGTGCAAGTTTCTATATTTGTGTTGTGAGAGCATGTGAGTATACTTGTATGCACGTGCGTGTGTCCATGTGCATGTATGCATGTGTGTGCATTTGTGTGTGTCTTTGTGTGTGCCTTTGTGTATGAGTTTTTTCGTGTGTGAGCATATTTGTATGTACATGTGTGTGTATGTATGTTTTTGCATGTGCATATGTGTGTGTGTGTGCATGTACTTATGTGCCCGTACATGTGTGCATGTGCATGCATGCCCTTGCGTGTCTATATGTGTGTGTGTGTGCACATGTGCTTATGTGTAGTAGTGTGCAGGTGTGCATTTGTTTGTGCATTTACATGTGCATGTGTGTGTGTGTGTGTGCATATCTTATTGTGGGTGTGTGCATCCATACATGTGTTAACTTAATTCTATAGAAATTTTTAGAATTGAGAATAAAAATCAATTTTAAATATTATTTCCTTACAACTATGAAGATGATGTTGTCACCTAGAATTGAAAAATAGGTAATAGGCGTGAACCATCTTGGAGAAAAGAAGTTGTCCATTTTACCATTAGAGTGTGCATTCCTTATTCTATGACTTAAGGCCTTTGTGTCATTATTAGTAAAGGAAGCAAGTTGGGTTCTCCTTACTTCGCACCTATAGCTTTGAAAAATACAAATGGGCATCAATTAAAAATACACATGGGCATCCTTAATTCCGTATTCTTTTGTCTATGTGTGTGTTCGTTCACGTATGCATGTGTGTGCATGTGTGCATATGGTTTTGTGCAAGCTTGTGTATATGTGAAAGTCTGTGAATCTACATACATATGCATGTGTGCATGCATGTGTATATGTGCGTTTGTGTGTATGCATGTGCATGCATGTATGTTTGCTTGTGCATGTGTGTGTGGGAGTGTGTGTTTGTATTGGTTGTGTTTGGGTGCATGTATGTGTGCTTGTGTGTAAGCTTTTTTTATGTATGTGTGCAAAACTATGTGTGTGTGTGTGCATGTGTGTGGGTATGTGTGTTTTATTGCATGCACACATGCACATCTATGTGTGTGTGCATGTTTGCACATGTGAGTGATTACATGTGCATGTGCATGTGTGCATATGTATACATTTGTAAGTGAGCATGCTTGTGTGTGTGTTGTGCATATGTGTGTTTCCAAGGGTGCATGTGTGTGTGGATGTGAGTGTGCCTTCAATTGTGTGCACATGTTCTTGTGTGCCTATATGTTTGCATGTGTGCATATGCATGCATTTTTTTTATGTACCTATGAGTGTGTGAGCATGTGTATGTGTGGGTGTATGAGTGCATGTTTGTGCATGCATGTGCACATGAGTGTGTGTCCATTCGCACATGCATGGGTAAGCATGTGTATGTGTGTTTTTGTGTTTATATGTGGTATTTTGTGATGTTGTGTATGTGCATGCATGCATGTGAGTATGTGTAGGTGTAAATTAGAGTGTCCTTAATGTTGTGTGTGTGTGCATGCACATATGTGTTCGTGTTCCATTGTGAATTTGTGAGTTCATGTTTGTGTGCATGCGTGCGTGTGTGTAGACTTATGTGTGTTTTAAGGGTATGTGTGTTTGTGTTGTTTTGAGTGCATGTGTGTGTGCATGTTTTTGTGCACGTGTGTGTATGTGCACAAATGTGTATGCATGTGCAAGTTCTTATGCACATGCTAGTCTATCTTTGTGCATGTATGTGTGTGTGTGTGTAGATGCACATGTGTATGTATGTGTGTGTATACATAGATGCATTTGTGCATGTGTGTGTTTGTGTCTGTATATGTGTGTGTGTGAGTGCATTTGCAAGTGAGATTGTGTGTGTGCATGTGTTTATACATGCACTTGTGAGTGTGTAGTATCTATGTGCATCTGTATGCATGTGTGTGCATGCATGAATTGATGTGCCAATGCGTGTGAGCACGCATGTTTATGCATAGAAATGTACATGTGTGCATGTGTGTATGTGCATGGGAATCTACATATGCGATTATGGGTGTATATGCATTCCTGTGTTAGTGTGCATGTTTGTTCATGGGCATATGTTCGTGGATATATTTGTGTCCTTGGGTGTGTGAGTTCTTTTGTGTGTGCATGAGCGTGCATGTGTGTGCGTACATGTGTGTATGTTTGTGTTCCTGTGTACATGTGTATATGTGTCTATGTGCATATTTGTGAGCCTCTATGTCTATGTGTTGCCTATGTGTGTGTATGAGTGCATTTATGCATGTGCATGGGTGTCCATGTGCCTATGTGCATATGTGAGTGGCTCTATGCTAATGTGCATGTGTGTTCAATTTTTTGTGTGTGTGCATCTGTATGCATGTGTGTATGTGTGTGTGTGCATGTGCATGTTGTGCTTGCATGGTTGGGTGTGTGTTTGTGTAAGTATATGTGTGTGTATTTATGGTGCATTTGTGTGTGCCCCTATTTGTAGACATGTGTGCATGTGTGAGAGTGTGTTTTTTCATGCATGTTTCTATGTCAGTGTGCATATGTGTATACATGCTTTTGCATATGCACATTTATGTGTATGTTTCTGTACACATGTGCATGTGTGTGTATATTCATGCATATGACTTTGTCATTGTATGTGTGCATTTATGTGTGTATGTATATGTGTGTGTGAGCATGTGCAAGTCTGGGTGCATGTGTGTGTACGTGCATGCATGTGTGTATGTGTGCCTACATTTCTCTACATGTGTGGTTTCAAGTGTAGGTTCTTTATGAGGATGTGTGTGTGTGTGTGTGGATGTATTCATGTGAGTGTGTGTATGTATGTGTGCATGTATGAATGTGTGATTACATTTGCATGGGTATGTATGCGTGCATGTGTTTGTTCATTGCATATGTGTGTGCAAATATTTGTGCATATATTCATGTGTGTGCATGCATGCACATCCATGTGTGTGTCTTTATGTTGGAGTGTCTATGTGTGCATGCATACATGCATTGACATGTGTGTGTGTGTGCATGTGTGTATGTGCATGTGTGTGTGTGTCAACATGTGTGGTTGTGGGTGTGTTTGAGTGTGTGCATTAGTGTGCATGTGTTCTTGTGGGGATGTGTGTGTGCATCTATCTTTGATCATGTGTCTCTGAGTACATCTATGTGTGTGTGCATGTGCTTGTGCGTGTATATGTGTATGGATGCATGTGTGCGCATTTATGTTTGTGTGTGTGTGTCTATGCCTCTGTGTGCATGCATGCATGTCCTTTCATGTGTTCGTGTGTATATCTGTGTGTATTTGTGTTCATATCTGTGAGCCTCTGTGTTTTGTTTTGTGTTCCTATACATATGAATATGCATGTGTGTGCATGTCCTTGTGACTGTGTGTTTGTGCTCATGTGCTTACACATGGGTGTGCATGTTTGCATGTATGTGTGTGTGTGTGCAAGAGTATTTAAATGTGTTTGTGTGTGAGCATTTTTTGTGCATGTGTGTGCATTTGTGTGCATGTGTGCATTTGTGTGTATGTGCATTCATTTATGTGTGTATTTATGCATGTGTCTTTGGTTTCATTTTTGTATGTGTGTTCATGTGTTCCTATCAATGGGCATGTGTTTGTGTGTGTTTGTGCATTTGTATGAGTGTGTGGGTGTATGTGCATGTGTGTTAGCTTGTTTGTGAGCATGTGTGCATGTTTGTGCATGTGCTTTTTCCTGTATGCATGTGTGTAAGCATGTTTCTACATCTATATAATTATGTGTGCATGCATATGTGCACAAGATCGCTTCATTATACATGCGTGTATCAGTGTGTGTGTGTGTGTGTGTGTGAGTGTACAATTGTGCCTGTGGATGTGTGTCCATGTATTGATGTGTATAATTATATGTGTACATTTGTCTATGTGTACATATTTCCTTGTGTGTGTGGGTATGGGCATGGGTGTTTGTGTGGGTTTGTGTATATGTACATGTGTGTATACATGTTTCTGCATGTGTTTTTTTGTGTGTGTGTGTGAGTGCATGTATTCATTCTAACTTGTCTTTGAGTGTGAATGTGTGTGTGTGTGCATGGGTGTGTGTCTATGGGTATATTCATGTGTGTATGTGTGTGCTTGTATGTGTGAATATTTTTGTGTACATGTTAGCATCTAAGTTTGCTCTTATGTGTGTGAACATGTTAGTGCATGTGCAGGTGTATGTGTAAGTGTTTCGCATACAAGTGTGTGAGCATAGGCATGTGCAGTTGCGGTGTGCCTATGTGTAAATCAATGTGAACTCTCTCGTGTATGAGTGTGTGCGTCTATGTCTATGCATGTGGTTTTTGTGGGTGTGTGTGTGCATTTGCAAGTGGGTATGTTTGTGTGCACGCGTGTGTACGCATGTGTGTGTTCATATGATATCTTGATTGTTTATGATTGTGAGTGTGTGCTGGTGCATGCCTATGTGTGCATCTATGTGCATGCATATAAGTGTGTGTGCAAGTATGTTTGGCCATGTGTGTGTATGTGAGTGTATATGGACGTGTATGCATTTGCATATGCATTTGTATGTGTGTGTGCTGGTGTACATGTGTGAGTGCATGTGTGTGTGCATGTCTACGTGCATTTGTTTGTATGTGTCCATGCATGCTTGTGTGAGTGTATCTTTGTGCATAAGTGCACTTGCATGTGTGCTTGTTTTTACTTGTGTGTGCATTGCATGTGGTTAGGTGTGCATGTATTTTTGTGTATGTTGTGTGTGCAAATGTATGCTTATGTACATGTGTGAGTGCATGCATGTGTGCATGTCTACAAGCACTTGTATGCATGTGTCCATGAATGCATGTGCGAGTGCATGCTTTTGCATGTGAGCTTGCTTTTATTAGTGTTTGTGTGTGTGCATGAGCTAAGTGGGCTTGTGTTTATGTATATGTTGTGTGTGTAACTATGTGTATGTGTACACATGTGCATTTTTGTGTATGCATGTGTGTGTGTAAGGGTGTGTCTGCTTGTGTTTACATGTTAGTGTGCATGTGTGTGTGCATGTGTTGCCAATTTGTGTGTGCATATGTTCATTTGTTGATGTGACATTATGTGTACATGTGCATGTAAATGTATCTGTGGGTGTGCCTATGTGTGCATTCAGGTGTGTGTGTTCATGCATGACTATGAATTTATTTGCATGAGAGTGTATGTGGGTATACATGTGCTTGCTCATGCATGTGTGCATATGTACATGTCTTTTTGTGCTAATTTTTATGTATTCATGTGTTTATGTGTGTGTGCATATGCATGCATGTGACTATGTGAGTATGCGTGCTTGTGTAGATGAATGTAGGTGCGTGTTCTTGTGTGTGTGTGGGTGCATGCATTTCTTCATCTATTCGTGCACTCATATGCATGTCTTCATGCATGCATGCACGTTTGTCTGTGTATGTGTGTGCATGCATGTGTATATTTGTTTGTGCATATGTTTTTATGTGTGTATGCATCTTTGTGTCTATGTCTACCTATGAATAGATGTGCATGTGCATGTGTGCATGTATGTGTGTGCATGGGTGTCTATATGCTTGTTTGACTATGTGCACAAGTGTGCATGTTTCTGTGTGTGGATATGGGTATGCATGTGTGCATGAGTGCATGCATGCACACATACATGTATGTGTGTGCGCTTGAGTATGTGATTACATGCATGTGCATGTGTGTGCGTGCATGTGTACTTTTGTGTGTGACTGTCTATCCATGTCTGTGTGTGTCTCTAGATGCAAGTTCATGTTTGTGTTCATATATATGGGTTTCTGTGTGTGTGTGTGTATGTGTGTGAGTTTGTGCATGTGCATCTATGATTGTTGGAGTGTGTGTGTGTGTAGGTGTATGTGTACGCATGTGCATTCATGTATGCATATGCATACATATGTGTGTTTGTGTGTACATGTTTGTGCATGTGTATGTGGGTATATGTATGTGTGCATAGGTGTATGTGTGTGTTTGTGTGATTGTATGTGCACGTTTTTTGTGAGTTTGTGCTTATGCATGTGTATATGCAAAAGTGTATGCTTGTGTGTCTGTATGCATATGTCTTGTAAGTGGGTGTGCAAGTGTTTGTGCATGAGTGAGCCTATGTGGGCATGCATTTGTTCATGTGTGTGTGCAAGTGGGTGTTTGTGCTTGTGCACATTCACTTGTTTGTATGTGTGTGTGTATATATGTCTATTATTATATCCATGTTCTTGCATGTACACATGTGTGTCTATATGTGAGTGTTTATATGTGCATTAGTTTATTTTCATCTGAGCGCATGTGCGAATGTGAGTATGTGTACATGTGTGTGCTTTTGTTCAAATGAGTGTATGTGTGTGGATGTGTGCATGTGTTAATATTTTTGTGTGTGCATTTGTATGTATTCATGCGTGTGTATGTGTGTATGCATATGTGTGCACACTTTTGTGCGTGTACATGTGTTCATGCATGTGTGTGAGAGTTTTGATGCATGCATTTGTGTAGGTGTAGTTGTGTGTGTGTGTGCAAGCTTGTTTGAGTATGTGTGTGCTCATAGTTGTGTGTGCATGTGTCTCTTTATGTATGTGTGTGTATGTGTGTTTGTTTTTCCTTCATTTGTGTGGGTGTGTATGTCTATGGGATTGTGCATGTGTGTGTATAAGTGCTTGAGAGGGCATGTGTGTGCATGCATGTGCATGTGTGTGATCACTTTCTTGTGTCCATGTGTGTGTGCATGTGTGTGTGTGTTGGCATATGCAAATGTCTGTGTGTGTGCACATGTGTGCACATGTCTCTACATGTGTGTTTGTGTGTGTATGCTTGTGCATGTGTATGTGTTTATGTGTGTATATGTGTGCCTGTGTGTATGTGTGCATTTGAGTGCATAGGTGTGTGTATGTGTGTGTGCATCTTTGCATTTGTTTGTGTGTTCATGTATGTGTACGTGTACGTATGTGTGTATATATACATGCGAACTTATGTTTGTGCATATTTGTGGTTTTTTGTATGTGTGTGTATGTATGCGTGTGCATGGGCATGTATGTGTATAATTCTATGTGAATGTGTACATGTATGCATGTTTGTTAACATACATGTATGTGGGTGCATGTAAGTGTTTGTGGGTGTGTATATCTATGGGCATGTGCATAGTTGTGTGCACGTGTGTTTTAATAAGTGTGTGTGTGTGTGTGTGCATATGTATGTGTGTGTATGCAAGTGTGTGTGGGTGTGTGCATGTCTTTATGCATATGATACATGTAAGCATGCATGTGTGTTGTTATGTTTGGGTTTGGTTGTCTATGTGTGTGGGTGTAATCATGTGTGCATGCATGTTTGTTTCAAAGCATGTGTGTGTGCATATGTTTGCATGTTTATGTGCATGTGTGTGCATGTTTGTATACATATGTGTGTATAGGTGTGTGTGTGTGTGCATGTGCATGGCTTGTGCATGTGTGTACATGTGTGTGTAAGCATGGGTAAATGTGTGTGTGTATGTATTTGCATCCTTGTGTTCATGTGTTTACATGCATGTGTGTGTGCACATGCATATGCATGTTGATATATGCGTGTGTCTATGTACATAAATGTGTACATGTGCATGCATGCTTATGGATGTGTGAATGTGTAGCTTCAAGTGTGTGCGTGTGTGTGTGCACTGCTTATCTATGTGCATGTGTTTATGTGCATTCTAGTGTGTGCGCATGTGTGCACATGTGTTACTTTGTGTTTATGTATGTGTGAGTGTTAGTGCACATGCAAATATGTGTGTATGTGTGCATGTGTCTTGTGTTTGTATGTGAATGAGCACGTGCAAGCATCTGTGTGCTTCTACATATGTGTGCATGTATAGATGATTATGTGTGCCTATGTGAATAAGTGTGTGTGTTTGTGCATGTATGTGCATGTGCATAGGCATTTGTGTGTTTGTGCTTTGTATGTATACGTACATGTCTGTGTGTCCATTTGTGTGGGTATGTTGGGTATGCGTGGGTGTGTGTGGGTGTGTGCATGTGCGTGTGTTCCTATGTGTATGTGTATGCATAGGTGTGTGCATGTATGTGTCCACATGTGTGTGCATATGCATGTGGGTGTGTGCATGTGTCAGAGTGCATCTATTTGTGTGTGCATGTGTCTATGCATGTGTGTGGGCTTGTGTGTGTGTGTGCATTTGCATGTGTATGTGTATGTGTGTGTCTACATGAGTCTTTATGTTAGTGCATTTGTATGTATGCATGTGTGTATCTCTGTACATATGTGTGTGTTTGTGACTTTATACATGTATGCATGCGTGTTTGCATGTCTGTGTGAGTGTATGGGAGTGTGTGCATTTGTTTGTCAGCATGTTGTGGTCATGTGCATTTGTGCGTGCGTGTGTATGTTTTTGTGTGTGTGCATGTGTGTACACATTTTTGCATGTGTGCTTTTATGTGTGCTTGTATGTGTACATGTGCATGTGCATTTGCATGTACAGACATGACTATGTCATTGTATGTGCATACATCTGTGCATGTACAAGTTTATGTGCATGCATATGTTTTTGCTTATGTGTACATGCATCTATGCATGCATGTGACCCTACATGTGTGGGTGTCTATGTGTCAGTTTCCTTGAATGTGTGTTGTTGTACATGTGTGTGTGCGTACATGTGTGTTATTGTGCTTATGTGTGTGATGGTTTATGCATGTAGGAGTGCTATGCCTATGTGCGAGCATACATGTGCATGTATGCGTGTACATGGACATGTGTATGTTTATGTGCATGTGTACATATTAGTGTGTGTTTATGTGTGTTTTTATGTGTGTACATATGTGGGTTGAACATATGTGTACATGTGTGTACATGTATGCATGTGTGTAGGTGTAGGTGTGCTTGTGTGTGTGTGTATGTGTGCAAATGCACTCACATGTGTGTTTTCTTATCCATATGCATGTGTGTGTGTGTACATATGTGTGAGTGTGCCCACTTGCATATGTGGACATGTGCATACACACTTGTGTGTCCATGCATGTGTGCATTTGTGAAAGATCACGGTTGTGTGATTATGAGTTTGTGTGTGTGTGTGTTCATGACTGCATGCAAGTGTGAGTGTGTATAGGTGTACGTGTGTGTGTGTGCGGGTGTTCACGCATGTGTGTTTGCTTATCTACAAGTGTGAGTGTGTGCATGTGTGCATGTGTGCATGCATTCTTATGCATGAATTAGTGCATGCATGTGTCAACATGTGTTTGTGTACTTATATGCTTGTTTGTTGGCATTTGTTCATTTTTGTATGTGTCTCTAATGTGTGTGTGCATGTGTAGGGCTGTGCAAGTGTGTGTGTGTCTGTTGTGTGTACATGCATGCATGTGTGTCAGCATGGGATTTTTTATTGTGTCTACATATGTGCATGTATGTGTGCATGTGCAAGTTTGTGCATACATGCGTGTGAGTGTGTGTATAGATACCTTTACATGAGTGTGTGCATGTGCACATATGTTTGTGCAACATTGTATGTGTGTGTATGCAAGTCCATTTATGGGTGTGCCTGTGGTCTAATTGTATGTGAGAGTGACTATGTGTGTGTGCATAACTAAGCATTTGTGTGCATGTACATGTGTGAGTCTACACATGTATGTGTGTGTTCTTGTGTGAGCGTGGATGCATGTGTATGTGCATGAATTTATGCACTCATATCTAAGTCTTGGTGCAAGCACATGTCTATGTACATCTATGCATGTATGTGTGCTTATGCAGTGTTTTTGTGTGCACACATGTCTTTGTGTACGTGTGTGCCTACAAAAATTTTTGCATGTGCATGCATGCACATGTGTGTGTGTGCATGCATGTGTACATATGTGTTTATGTGTGTGCAGTTATGTGTGTTTAAGTGTGTAATTTTGTGTATGTGTGTACATACATGTTTGTCCATATGGGTATGCATGTGTGCATGCACATGTGTGTGTGTCTATACTTGTGTATGTGATTGCATGTATATTCATGTGTGTGTGTGTGTATGCCTATGCAAATGTGCATGTGCTTGTGTGACATTTTGTGTTTGCATGTTTGCCTATTAGTGTATGACTGTGTGCATCTACATGCATGTGCACGCGTACATGTGTGTGTGTGTGTGCAAGTGTCTGTGTGCATGAGTTTGTGTTGTGCATCTATGAGAGTTTGTGTGTGTGTGTGTAGATGTGTGTGTTTGTGTGCATTTATGTGTGGACATGCATGTATATGTGTGTGTATGCACGTCTGTGTGTGTGTACATGTGCACATGTATGTGGATGTGGGTAGGTGGGTGTGTGTTGACATGTGCTGGTGATTGTATGTGTGCTTGTGCATGTGTAGGTCGATGAGTGTGTGTTCGTGTGAGTTTGCGGGTGTGCATATGCAGGTGTATGATTGTGCATATGTGTATGCATATGTGAGCTTATGTGGGCATGCATATGAGTGTCTGTATTTGTGTGTGCATGTGTGCATTCACTTGTGTGTATGCATCTATGTTTTACTATTGCACCTGCATGTGTGTGTGTGTGAGTGCATGTGGGTGTGCATACCTCTATGTTTGCATGTGTGTGCATCTACATATATGAGTGTATTATTTTATCCATGCATGTTCATGCATGCATGTGTGTCAATGTGTATGTTTTCATGTGTTGGTGAGTTTGTCTACGTGTGAGTGCATATGTGCATCTAAGCTTTTGTACATGTGAGTGTTTGTGCGCATTTGTGCTTGTGTGTATGTGTGGATGCTTGCATGTGTGAATGTGTGTGTGAGTGCATGTTTGCATGCAAATGTGTGCATGTACGGGAGTATGTGTACATACACGTATAATCACATATGTGTATGTGTGTGCGTGTATGTGCTTTTGTGTGCTTGTGTGCATTCGTGTGTGTGCGAGTTTGGATACATGTGTTTGTGTAGGTGTAGTTATGCATGTGCAAGTATATTTTTGAATGTGTGTTCATGGTCTTGTTTGCACATGCCTATGCTTTTATGTGTGTTTGTATATACATGTTTGTTTTCTTATGTGTGTGTGTGTGTGGATGGGATTATGTGTGTGTTTGTGTGTGCTTATGAGCAAGAATGTATGCATATGTGTGCATGTTTGTACATGTGCATATGTGTGTACATGTGAGTGTTTCTACTTGCTTATATGTGTTGGTGTATGCACATGTTTGTTAGTGTGGGTGCATGCTTTTGTGTGTGTGCACATGTGTTTACATGTGTATGCTTGTGTATGTGAATGTGTGTGTGCATGCTTATGTGAGTGTAGGTGAATGTGTGCATTTGCAAGCACAGGTGTGTGTATGTGTGCGTGCCTTTGTGGTTGTGAATGTATGTGTGTGTGTATACATATGTGTATGCACACTTCTATTTGCATGTGTGTGTGCATGTGCTTGTCAGTGAATGTGTGTGTGCAGGTCTTTATTGTGAGTGTGTGTGTGTGTATTTCTGTGTGCATGTGTTTTTCATGAGTGTGTGCATGCATGTCTGTTTGTGTACATGTATGTGTGTGGGTGTGTTCTTGTGTCAATGTGCATGTGAGTGTGTGAGTGTTAGTGTGTGGATGTTTGTGAGCATGCATGTGTGATAATAGGTGTCTGTGCCTATGTTTATGTGTTTGTATATATGTTTGTGTTCCCTCTTGTGTGTCGGCCTTTGTGTGTCCATGGGATTATGTATGTATGTGTGTGTTTATATCTGTGCATGTGTGTGCAAGCATATGTTCATGTGTGTGTGCATGCTTGTGTGTGTTGGCCTTTATGTGTGTGTGTCTACAGACATGTGTGTGTGCGTGTGTGTGTGCATGTGTCACTTCAAGTGTGTGTTATTGTGTGTGTGTGTGCTTACTATATATGTGTCTTTACATGTGCATGTGTTCTTATGTGTATGCATGTGTATGTGCACATTCATACTTGTGTGCATATGTGTGTATGTAAGCATCTTTGTGTTCATGCATGTGTGTGTGCCAGCGTATGTGCGAGTATGTGTGTGAGCACCTTGGGTTTGAGGGTGGTGAGTTCAAGCAAGCACATGTATGTATATGTGTATGTGTGTATGTGTAGATGTGCCTATGTGCATGTGCACACTTATGTTTTTGTGTGCTTTTGTGCGTGTGCATGTTTGTATGTGTGCATGCGTCTAGATGGTTTGTGGGTGTGTACATATATGTGTGTGCATCTATGTGCATTTTTGGGCTTGTATGTGTGTACATGTCTTTTTGTATTTATATGTGTGTGCACATGCAGGTGTGTGCACATATTTGTATACATTTATGTTTTTGTACATGTGTGTTTATGAGTGTGTGCATGTTTATGTGCATGTGTTTAGGCCTATGTGTATGCATATGCATGCGAGTATTTGTAGCATGTGCGTGTATGTGTGTGTATGTGAGTGTTTACATTTATTCATGTGTGTGTGCATAAGTGTGTGTCTGTTCGTTTGTGCATGTCTATGAGCATATGCACATGTGTGTGTTTGTGTGTGTATGTACGTGTCAATGTGTGTGTCTGTGTGTATAGGTACATGCATTTGCATATGCATGACTATGCATGTTCTTATGCATGTGCTTATGCATGTGCATTTGCATGTGTGCTTGGTTGCCCAAGTGGTGTGAGTATGTGAATGTGCATGTGTGTGTGTGTGTGTTTTGGTGTTTGTGCATGTCTACGAGCTTGTGTGCATGTCTCTATTTGTGTGCATGTGTGTGGTGTTTGTGCATGTGCGTGGTGTCTATGTGAATATGTTTGTGTAGGTGTGTGTGTGCTTGAGCATCTGTATACTTTATGTGTGTGTGTGTGTGCATGTGCGTGCATGTGAATGTGCATGCCTGTGAGTTTGCATGAGTGTGCATGTACATTGCATTTGTGTGTGTGTGCATTGTCATGTATGTGCATGTGTATGTGAGTGCATGTGTTTGTTTGTACATGTATGCATGTACAAGTGTTTTTGTGTGTGTGTATGTTTGGGAATGTGTGCAATTGTCTTAGTGTCTTTATGGGTTCATGTATTTGTTCATGTGTGCATTGGTGTAGGTGTCTTTGTGGGTGAATGTATGTGTGTGTGTTTGTGTGAGTAAGATTGTCTTGGTGTGTTTATGTGTGTAAGTGAATGGGTGTGAGTAGTGTGTGTGTCTGTATACGTTTGTGTGCATGTGTGTTCAATTGTATGCATGTATGTGTATGTGCATGAATGTGTGTGTGTGTGTGTGTGCATGTGCATGTATGTATGTTTACAAGTTTGCAAGTATATGTGTGAGCACATTTTTGTGTGTGCATGTCTATGTGCATGGGTGTTTATTTGTGCATATGTGTGAGTGTGTTTGAATGTTTGTTTGTGTGCACTTGTGCACTTTTGTGCATATGCATGCATGTGTTTATTTGTGAGTACACATGTTTGTGCATGTGTGTGTTGTGCATATGTGTGTGTTGTGCATGCGTGTGTGTGCTCATGTTTGCATGTGTGCATGTGTTTATGTGCTTGTATGTGGGTGCCTAATTGTGTGCATATGTGTGTGTATGTGCTTGTATGTGTGTGCCTAATTGTGTTTATGTGTGTGTGTTTGAGCATGTGTATTTTTGTGGGTGGAAGTCTATGTGCTTGTCTTTGCAAGTATGTGTATGTGTGTGTGTGTGCATGTGTGAGTGTGTCCTTGTGTGTACATGTGCATGTGTGTGTATGTGTGCAAGTATATGTCTATGTGTATGTTTGTGTGCATGTGTGTGTGGGATTTTATGTGTGTGTGTGCATGCATATGTGTGTGCTCAAGAATTTGTGTGTGCACACATGCACATGTGTGTGCATGTGGGTGCATGCACATGTGTGTGCATGTGCATGTCTGAGTGTCTGTATATGTTCGTCCAAGGTTGTATGTGTGTTTGTATTGATGTTTGTATGTGTGTGCGTGCCTATGTGTGACTATGAGCGTATGTGTTTGTGTGCATGCATATGTGTGTGTGTATTTGTGTATGTGTGATTGTGCATTTATGTGTGCATGTTGTTGTCTATGTGTATGCATGTTCATGTGTGCAAGTGCATATGTGTGCATGGGCATGTTTATGTGCCTTTATTTGTTCATATGTTTTGTGCATTTGATTATGCACAGATGAGCATGTGTTTGTTCATGTAATTTTGTGTGCATGTGTATGCTTGTGTATGAATGTGCATCTATCTATGTGTGATTATGTGCATGTGTGTGTACACGCATAGATGTAGGTGCATTTGTGTGCATGTGTGTGTGCCTATGTGTATGTGTATATATATGTGTGTGGGTAGTTTACGCATTCATATGCACGTTTGTGAATGTGTGCAAAAGTGTGGTTTTTTGTGCATGCATGTGTGTTTGCCTACGTGTGTGCAAGTGTGTGCATCAACTCATGTATTTGTGCATTTGTGTATTTGTTTATATATTTGTTTGTGTGCATCTATGTGCATGGGAGCATGTATGTGCATGCATGGGCGTATGCATTCGAAGTGTGTTTATCTGAGCATACCTACATGTGTGCGTGGTGCGCGTAATTAAATATGCTTGCATGGGTATGCATGTGTACGTGTGCATGTGAATGGTGCTTGTGCATGTACATATGTGCGTGGGTGAGCATGTGTGCACGTGTGGCCTTTGTGCATGGGCTTGCTTGTGTGTATGTATGTGCATTTATTTAAATGTTCGTGTGCCTGTGTCAGTGTGCGCATGTCCATGCATGTAGGTTGGTGTGTGTACGTGTGTGCATTTGTGCATGCATACATGTGTGTATGTGCATGTGTATGTGTGTGTGCGTGTATATGGGTGTGTTTGGTGTGTGCATGTGTGTGTGTGCAAGGGTGTATGTGTCTATGTGCATGCACCCATGTGCATGTGCATGTGTGTTTACATGTGCATGTCTATGTGTGCATGTGTGTGCACTTATTCGCACTTGTGTTCATCTATCCATTTGTATGCATGTGTGTGCGTGTATGTTTGCATGGGTTCATGAATGCACAAGTTTGTGTGCATGCATGAATGTGTGTTTGTGCATTTGTATGTGCATGTATGAGCATGCTCGTGTGCTTGTGCTGGTGCATGTGTGCCTGCACGGCATGCATATTTTTATGTGTGATTGTGCATATGTGTACTTGTGTAAGTGCAAGTATGTGCATATATATTTGCATTTGTGTGTACTTCTGCATGTGTATGTGTGTGTGCATGTCTGTGTTTGTGTGTGTGCAAGTATACATATGCATGTAGGCTTGCATGTGTGTTTTAGGGCATATTTGATCATGTGTGTGCTTGTGCATGTGTTTATGCATTTGTGAGAGCCTTTGTATGTGAATGTGTGTGTAATTTTTTGGGGGCAAAAACATGTGTGTGTATGCATTTGTGTGTGTATGCATGTGTGCGTTTGTGATTATGCGTGTGTATGTAGGCATGCACATATGTGTTCATGTATGTGTTTCTATGTTTTTATGTGCGTGTCCATGTGGGCATGTGTTCATTAGTGTGGGTGTGTGCATGGGTGTGCTCTTGCATGTGTGTTTGTGTGTTTGTGCATGTGTCTATGTGTACATGGGCATGCAAGTCTACGGGTGTGTGTATGTGTGTGTGTTTGTGCATGTGTCTATGTCTACATGGGCACACAAGTCTATGGGTGTGTGTATGTTTCCATGTTCATGTGTGTTCGATTATGTGTGTATGTGTACATGTTTGTGCACACACTCATGTATGAGCATGTGAGTCTGTATGGAAGCATGTTTGTGTTTATTGGTGTATGTGTGTATGTGCATATCTACATTTGTGTATGTGTTCATGATTCTATGTGCATGTGCTTGTGAGCACGTGTGTGCTTGTGTGAGCAGGTGCATGTTTTGTTTATGTATGTGTGTGTTGTTCATGCATGCATGTCTGTAAGTGCCTACATACGAGAGTGAATGTGTGTGTGCATCTGATTGTGTGCATGTGTGTGTGTAAGTGTGCATGTCTACTTGTGTGTGTGTGTTCTTATGCAAGTGAACACATGATCATGTATGTGTGTGTCTGTTTGTGGGTCAACATTTTTGCACATGTGGTAGCATGTGTGCATGGATGTGTGTTGTGGCTATGTGCATGCATTTGTGTATGAGTGTTTGTATGTGTGTTTGCTTCTCTGTGCATGAGTGTGTGTTTGTGTGAGTGCATGTGTGTGTGCATGCATGCATTTGTTAGGTCTACATGTGAGTATAAGCACACACATTCTTGGGGGTTTGGGTGCATACTTATGCATTCATATGTGTGTGTTTGCGTGTGCATGTTTGTATGTGTGCACCAATGTACATGTGTATATGTATGTGCTCAGGCACACTTGTGTGTATGTGCGTGTGTGTCATTGTGTGTACGCATGTGTGCTTACATGTGTCTGTTTGTGCTTGGGTGCATGCATATTTTTTTGCTTATGTGCGTGCACGTGTGAGTTCGAATGCATGTTTGTGTACTTATGTGTGAGTGTGTATGTGTTTTGTGTGTGTGTGAGTGCTTGCATGTTTGTATATGTTTGCATGTGCTTGTGTACATGTGTGTGTTTGTACGCATGTTCGTATATTTAATTGTGTGTATGTGAATGTGCTCGTGTGTATGCATGTTTATGCATGTGTGTATATATGTGTTTGTATGCTTGTAAATGTGTGAGTGTGCATGTGCATGCATACATATGTGAATGTGTGTTTGTGCATCTAAGTGTGTTTTAGTCTTGCATGAATGCATGTTTTTGTTTATGTGCACATGCATGTATGCTTATGCATGGGCATGTATGTATGTGTGTATGTCTTCATCTCTAGTTTTATGTGTATTTATGTGTGTGTGCTTACAGGTGCCCATGCATGTGTGTATGTGCATGGTCGTGTGTATGTGCCTTTGTATGTTTGTGTATTTGTTCATTGGAGTGCATGTGAGTGAGCTCTGGTCTATATGTGTGCATATGCTTGCTTGGGTGTGCTTATGTATGGGTGTGTTTGCACTTATGTATGTGTGCATGAGAGTTCTTGTGAGTGTGTGTACAAGTATGTGAATGTGCATGTGTGCTTGTGTGTGTCCTTGTGTGCATGTGAGTGCATGTGAGTGCATGTATATGTGTCTATGTGGGTGTACATGTGCGTGTGTGTGGGTTGCCACATGTGAGTATGCGTGTGTACATGTGTGCTTGTGTTTGCATGCTCATGTGTGTGTGTGGGTTCACATGTGTGTTTATATATTTATTGATGTACATCTATGTGCATGGATGTGTGTGTGTATGTGTGCATGTGTGTGCATGTGAGCACATGCATGCTCAAATGTGTGTGCACATATGTGTGTGTTGTGCATTTCTACATGCATGCATGCATGTGCTCGTGTCCATGTGCATGTGTGCATGTGTGTGTAGTTTTGCATGCAAGTGTTCCTATGTGTGTGTTTGTGTATAAATATGTCTATGTGTGCAATTGCATTTGTGCTTTCTTGCGCATGTGTATGTGTGTGCGGTGTGTGTGTGTGTGTATGTGTATTTATACGTGTGCATTTGTGTATGAATGATCTTGTGTGTGTTTGCATATGTGTATGTGTGCCTATGTGTGTGCATTTGTGAGAGCCTTTGTTTGTGCATGCATGTGTACCTATGTGTGAGTGTCATTGTGGGTGTGTGTGTACGGGTGTGCATATGTGTGGTTGTGTATGTGTGTATGCCTATGTTTGTGTGTGCTTATATTTGTGTACCTGTGTTTGCTTGTGGGTGTGCATGAGCATGTGTTTGTGAGTGTCTGTGTGTGTTTTTGTACACATGTGTTTGTGCATATCGCTATGCCTATGTGTTTGTATTGGTACAATTTTGTGTATATATGCATGTGTGTGCAAGTGTGTGAACTTGTGTGTGCATGTTAGCATATGAGCATTTTTGTGCATGTATGTTCATTTGCTTGTGAATGTGTGCATGTGTGTGCTTGTGTGTGTATGTGTGTTTTCTTGTGCCTATGTGCATATGTGTATGTATATGTGCATGCATGCATGTGGTTGTGTCTTTTTGTATGTTCATGCACGTGTGTGTGTACCTATGTGTGCATTTGTTTTTGTGTGTGTGTGTGTGCAAGTGCATGTGTATGAGTGTTTGTGAGCAAAAGTGTTTGTGCATGAGTGTGCATGTTTTTGTCTTGTGAGTGTGTGTCTAGGGGTGTATGTGCATGTGTGTGCATGCATGTGTGAGTGGCTATGCATGTGTGTGTGCAACTATGTGCTGTGCATGCATGTGTATGTGCTCGTGTGTATGCATATGCTTGTTTGCTTGTGTGTTCTTGTTCATGCTTGTGCATATATGTTTTTGTGGGCATATGTGTCTACATGGTTGCACCTTTTGTGAGTGATTGTGTGAGTTTGCGAGTGTGTTTGTGTGTACGTGTATGTGTTTGAGGGTTTGCTCATATGAGTGCTAGCATGTGTGTGTGTATATGTGTACGCATGTGTGTTCATATGTGCATGCATATGTATGGGTGTCTGCATGTGTGCACATTTGCTTGGGTGTGGATGGGCTTGTTCATGTCTTTTTGTGGCATATGTGCATGTTTGTGCATGTGTGACCCAATGTGTTTGCATGTGTTTATGTGGGTGCATGTGTTCGTGTGTGTGCATGCAAGTGTGTATATGTGTGCATGTGTTTGTATTTGTGTGCTTTTGTATGTTTGTGTGTGTGATTATGTGTACTTGTGCATGTGCATGTGTATGTGTTTACATGTGTGTGTGTATTTGTATGCAATGAATTTATGTGTGCATGTGTTTGTGCATGTGTTTGTATGTGCATGCATGTGCATGTGTGCATGAGCCTACACATGTAGTTGTGCATGGATGTTGTGCATGTGTGTCAACTTGTATGTATGTGCACGTGTTTATTTGCATGTGTACATGCAAGTTCTTATGTCTGTGTAGGTGTGTGTCGTTGTACATGTGTGTATACTTTTTTATTCATATGTTCTTATACATGTGGTTGAGAGTGTATGCTTACACATGTGTTTGAGTATGTGTGTAGGCTTGTGTGCATGTGTGGATGCTTGTGTGTGGGCAAGTGTATGTTTGAGCACATGTGCATGTGCATGCATGTGTGTGTGTGTGTGCTGGTTGTGTGCTTGTGTTGGTGTGTGAACATATGCATGTGCACAGGTCTTCATTTGTGTGTTTGTATATGTGTGTGTATGTGTATACATGTATGTGCATGTGTGTGCATGTTAGTGTGTGTGTGTATGCATGTTTTGGAATGTACTTATGTGAGTGTGTATTCTTGTACCAATGCATGTGTGTGTACTTTGTTATTTATGTGCACGTGCATGTATGTGTACATGTGCATGTGAGTGTTTGCAAGTGTGTGTGGGTGTGTGTGTACATGTGTGTGTGTGCCTGAGAGTCTATTTGGGAGTGTGTGTGGGTGTAGGTGTTTATGTGTGTGTGTAGTTGTGTGCACATACTTGTGTGTATGCATGTGTGTGTGTCTACTTTTGTGTGTGTGTGTGTGTGCATGTGAGCAAAGTCATGTGTGCATGTCTTTGTATACAGGTGTGTGTTTGTGTGTGTGTATGTCTACATGTGTCTATGTATGCGTGCATGTGAATATATGCACATTTGTGTGTGTGAGTGTGACCATGCATGTGTGTATGTATCTATTCATATGTGATTGTATGTGTATGCATACATGTGTTTATCCATGCATGTGTGTGTTGTGCATGCTTGTGCAAGCCTGTGTGCATATGTGTGGAGCATGTGTGCATGTGCTTGTATATGCACATGTATGTGTTTTTATGTTCGTGTATGCCTTGCTTGTAAGCAAGTGCTTATGTGCGTGTGTTCCTATATGTGTGTGTTTGTTTGCATTCATATGTGTTTGTGTGCTGGTTCTTGTGTGTGCATGCATATGTGTATGTGTATGTGTCTATACAAGCACGTGGGTGTAAGTG
The DNA here is from genome assembly GCA_023846275.1 of Vanilla planifolia. Taxonomy (NCBI): domain Eukaryota; kingdom Viridiplantae; phylum Streptophyta; class Magnoliopsida; order Asparagales; family Orchidaceae; genus Vanilla; species Vanilla planifolia. The sequence continues at coordinate 270,612 of JAIUJO010000298.1, forward strand.
TGTCTATGTGTGAGTACATGCATTTGTAAGTGCTTGTGTGTGTCAAGTTGTTTGTGTGTGGGCACAAACATATGTGTGTGCTCTTTTGTGAGGGAGTTGTTTGTGTGATGAAGTGTGTCTATGTGTGTGTGTATACATGCACACATGTGTGTGTGTGTGCTCTTTTGTGGGGGGTTGGGTGTGTGATGAAGTGTGTCTATGTTTGTGCATGCATTTGTGTGATCATGTAGGTGCATATGAGTATGTGTGGGTGTGTGTATGTTTGTATATACATGTGCGTATGTGTGTCTGTGTGTGTATGTTTGTGTGTGTCTATCCATGTGTACATGTATGTGTCCTTGCATATTTTTTGTGTGTGCATGTACATGAGCTTGTGCTTTTGTCTTCTCAAACCTGCGTGTGTGTTCATGTGAGCATGGTTGTGTGAGTGTACATTTGTATACATGTGCATTATGTGTCAGTGTATATGTGTGTATGTCTATTAGTGTTTTTGTGTGCATTTGTGCAATTGTATGTGTGTCTGTGTGATTTTTTTCTTATGGGTTTTTGTGTGTGTCAGCATTTATGTGGATGTATGCATGTGTGTACATGTATGTGTTCATGTGTATGTGTATTTATCTGTGTATGTGTGTTTGATTGCATGCATTCATGTGTATGTGTGTCTATGTGTGTGAATTAATGTGTGTGGGTGCATCTGTGTGTTCAATTGTATGTGTGTGCATCTCTACCTATGCTTAAATGTGTTTGCACATGCCTGTGTGTGTTTATGTGTGTGTGAGTGCGTGCATGTTCATGTGCATATGTTGGCGTGTGTGTGTGTGTGTGTGTGAGTTTGCTTGTGTGTGCGAGAGTGAATGCATGTGTGCATGCATTTGTGCATTTTTGTATGTATGTGTGTAAGTGTGTATGCACATACGCATGCACATGGGAGTGTGTGTACATGAGTGTGCATGTGTGCGTGTGTTCATTTGTGTGTGTTCAAGTTTATGCTCATGTTTGTGCATGTGTGTTCTAGGGCATGTCCATACGTAAGTGAGCATCTGTGTGTAGAGTATGTGTGTGTGGAGGTGCACATGTGTGTTTTCTTGCTTATATTTGCATGTGTGCATTTGTGAGGGTGTAGGTGAGGGCATCCATGTTCCTGTGTGTGTGAGTATGTGAGCATGCATGTGTGTGTGCCTATATTTGTGCAATTATATCTATAGTTGTGCATGTCCAAGTGTGTTTCTATGTGTGTCTATGTGCATGCATGTGTTTGGGTGTGTGCATGTGCACAAACATGATGTGTGTGTTATGTGAATTTGTGTAGGTGTGTGCATTTGTTTGGGGTGTGGTTGGTTGTGTGTGTGTGTATGCATGCATGTGTGTGAGTGTGCATTTGTGAGGCCATGCATAAACATTTGAGCATAGTTGTGTGTGTATTTGTATGTTTGTGCTTGTGTTAGTGCTTATTTGTGTGTATGTTAGTTCGTGTGCATGTGCTTTGTGCACATGTCTACATGCATCTATGTGTGTGTGTCCATGTGCAAATGTTTTTGTGTGCATGTGTGTACGAATTTGTGCACTTATGCCTGTGTGTACAAGGGTGCATGTGGATGTGTGTGTGTGCACATGTGTTTAGGCACAACTCTATGTGTGTGCATGGGTGTTTGTGAGTATGGATGTACATGTGTGTATATATGAAAGTGTCTATTTGTGGATGCACATGTGGATACTTGTGTACATGTATGTGTGTGTGTATGCTGATGACTGTGTGTGTGAATGTGTGTGTAGGAGGGGTGGACATGGGGATGTCTGTGGTTATGTGTTCATGTGTGTGTGTGCATCAATGCAAGCATAAGTATGTGCCCATGTGTGTGCATACAGGTATGCACAAGTATGTATGGGTGCAGCACGTGTATGGGCTCATGTGTGTGCATGTGCAATTTTATGTAAGTGTGTGTTTGTGATAGCTTTCATGTGTGTGTGTGCATGTGTATGCACATGTGTGTGTGCAAGCATGCACATGTGTGTATTTTGGTAAGTGTGTATACATGTGTTCATTCATGTATGTTTATGCGTGCTTGTGTATGTTTGTGTGTGCACTTTTTGTGTACATGTGTGCATGTGTGCACCTCTATGTTTGGGCTTGTGTGCATGTGTGTGCATATTTTCATATGATTGTGCATGTATGTACTCATCTATGTGTATGTGTATGTGTGCTTATATAGGTGTGTTTATGTGTGCAAGTGTATGTGTACTTGCATGTGCATATACATGTGCGTGTACTAGCATGTACATGTACATATGTGTCTATGTGTGCATGCATGTGTATGTGTCGATGTGTACGTGCATGTTTGCATGTGTTTCTATGTATTCATGTGCATGTGTATGTGAGTTTGCATGCATGTGCCTTTTTGCAAACATGTGCATGTCTAGGCACATCTTTGCATTTGTGTGCATGCATGCATGTGTGTGCACATGTATGTGTATATGCATGTGCTTTTCTCAGTGTATTGTGTGTGCCTTTGTGTGTGGCTACGTGTGCGTGTTAGTGTGTATGTGAGAATGCACATGTCTCTTTGGGCATGCATGTTCCATTTTGTATGTAAGTGTGTGTGTGTGTGTGCATGCATGTGTGTGCTTGGGTGTGGTTGCAGATGTGTGCAAGTGGCTTTTTGTGGTTGTGTGTATGCATATGTGTTTGTGTGTCTTCTCGCATGTGCATGTATGTGCACGTGTGTGTGTATTTATGTGTATTTGTGTGTATGTGTCTGTGTACATGTGCATATATATTCTTGCTTATGTGTTTTTGTGTGCATGTAGCTGCATGCGTGCAACCATGCACATGTGTGTGTGAGGGTGCACATGCATGTATGTGCATTTTTGCATGCATGTGTGTCTGTGCATATGTGTGTTTTTTAGGTGATGGCATGTGTGTGTTTCTGCGTGTGTGTGTGTGTGCATGTATTTGTGTACATGCATGTGTGTGTGAATGTGTGTGTTCACGTGTGTGCGTATATGTTTGTGTATGTGTGTGCACCCTTATGCCTGCATGTGTGTGTGTGTGCATCTTTGTGTGTATGTGCTTGTCCACACGTGTGTGTGTACGTGTACATTTTTTATGTGCGTATTCATATTTTTTCGCATGTGTGTGAATGTGCATGTGCGTATGTGTGTGTGTGGGTATGTTAATGCATGCATGTGTGCATGTGTGCGTGCGTGTATGTGCATGTTTATGTGTGTGAGCTTGTGCATGTGTGCATATGTTTGTGTGCTTGTACATATGTGTGTATGTGTACATGTGCACTTGCATGAATGTGTGTCTACATGCATGTGTGGAAATGTGTGTAAGCAAAGGGTTGTGCATGTAAGCATGTATGTGTGAACATGTGAATGTGTGTCTACATGTTTGTGATTATGCGCATGCATGCATGCATGTGTGTTTGTTTGCATCTTTTTATGTGTGGCTGTGTGTGTGGTTGTGTGTGTGTGTGTCTGTGTGCTTGGGCATGTATGTGCACCTTGGTTTTTTTAGGCATGTAAGTGAGCATATGCTTGTGTGTGAGTGTACATGTGGATGTCGATGTAAGTGTGTGTGCATGGACATGCTTTTTATGTGTGTGTATGTGTGTGTAGATGTATGTGTGCATGTGACTTGGTGTGTCCATGTGGTGTATGCAAATGTGTGTCTATTTGTGTATGGTATATATGTGTGTGTTTGCTTGTTGTCTACATGTACATGAGCACATGTGTGCAAATGTGTGAATTCTCATGCACGTGCATGTGTAGGTGTGCATGTCTTTGTGTATACATGTGTGCATGTGTGTGTGCATGCACGTGCATATTTGTGTGCATGTGTATGTGAATATATGTGCACATGTGTGTGTACATTTGTGCATGTGTGTATATGTGCATGTGCATTCATCTATCTGTGTGGGCGAATGTGGTGTGTTTTTGCATGTTTGCATGCATCCACAAGTGTGCATATGTGTGTGTGCATGCATATACATGTGTTAGTGGATTTGTACATGCATGCATCTGCATGCACATCTACATGCTCATGTATACATGTGTGCATTCATATGTATATTGGTGGGCATGCATATGCAAACGGGTGTGTATGTGTATGTGTGTGTGGTTGTATGCAAGATTATGCATCTATTTGTGCGTGTGTGTGCTGATGTGTGCATGTGTGTGCATGTGCATGTGTGCATGAGAGAGCATGTAATTAAAAAAAAAGTACGTATTTTTTGCATGCATTTGCCTATATGTCTATTTGAATTATCATTGTGTGCATGTTTGTGTGCTTATGTATGCTTGTGTGTGTGCTTCTATTTGCACTTATGTGTGTGCATGTGCATGCATTTACATGCATGCCCTTACTCTTGAGTATGCATGGGTGTGCTCATGTGCATATGTCTATGTGTGGGAGCATTTATCTTTATGTGTGTGCTTGTGTGCATGTGAGCATGTGTTTGTGTGTTTATGTGTGTGTGTGCGTGTGAACAAGTTTTTGTGCATATGTGTGTGTGAGGTGCTTTTATGTGTATATTTGCATGTGTGTGTGTGAGCATTTTTGTCTATGAGAAAGTGTATACATGTTGTGCATGCATGCTTTTGAGTGTTCGTGCATACGTCTATGCTTGTGAGTGTTCATAGACATGGGTGTGTGTTGGTGTGCATGCGTGTGTGTTCAAGTAAGTACATGTATGTGTGCGTGCAAGAATTTGTGTGTATGTGTGTGCAAGTGTTCATTTTTGCAAACAAGTGTGTCAACATGTTTGCATATGTGCAGGTCAGTGTGTTGTGCATGCTTGAAGGTGTGTGTATGTATATGTGCTTGTGTTTGTGCATTTGTGTACTTCTGTGCCTTTGTGTGTGTGCATGCACATGTTTGTGCATGGGTTTATGTTGTACATACATGTGTGTTCATGTGTGTGTGGTTGTATATGCATGTGCATGTGTGTGTGCTTGTGCTACATGTGTGGGCACAATTTTGTGCATGCGTGTGTGCGTTTGTGTATGTATTCATGTCTTATTTTATGCTTGTGTGTGTTATGCATGTGCATTCCTTTGCATGTTCTTGCATGTTCATGCATGTGTGTGCATTTGTGTATCTGTGAATATGATTATGGGTCCATGCGTGTTGTTGCACATTTGTGTGGGAGTGTGTGTGGTTGTGCACATGCATGTGTATGTGTGTGTGTGTGTCTACTTGAGTGTGCATATCTATGTGTATGCATATGTGTCTATGTGTATGTGTATATGTGTGTGTGAGCTTGTATGTGTGTATGTGTGTGTGGTAAAGAGCTCTACATAGGTGTGTATGCATTTTTATGTATGTGCAAGCTTATATGTGTATGAGCATGTGTGTATATGGACACTTACAAAAGTGCATGTGTTCATGTATGTCAATGTGAGTCACTCTGTGCATGTGTTTGTGTGTGTGTTCCTGTATATGTTTGTGTGCATGTGTGTGTGTGTGTTGGTGCACATAGGTGTGTGTCCTCGTGTGTGTGTGTGCATTCATGCTTGCATTTGTTTATGTTTGTGCATGTGTTTATGCATGTGACTGTGCATGTGTGTGCGTGCTTATGTGTCTATGTGAACATGTGTGTGCATGTGCTTATGCACCTATGTATGTGTATGTTTGTGTGTGGATATGTGTGCTTGTGTGTGTGAGCATGTGCATCTATCTATGTACACATACATGTATTTGTGCATGTATGAACATGCACATGTGTGTATGTGTGTGTCTAAGTATATGCATGTGAGTGAGGGTGTGTGCTTGTACATGTGTGTGTGTTTGTATGTTTGTGTGCCTATGTATGCACATGTGTTTATGTGCACATGCACAAGTCTGAATATGTGTGTGTGTTTGTGTGAATGCATATTTGTGTGCATACGTGCATGAGTCTGCATGTGTGGATGTGTGTGTATGTATTTGTGTGCTTGTGAACATATGTGTGGGTGCATAGGCATATGTGTTTCTTTGTGTGTGCATTTGTGTTTTTTTGGTTCATGTGGCTTTGTATGCAAGAGTATGTTTGTCTGTGTGCATGTGAGTGTGTGTGTGTGTGCATGTGGGTTTCTATGTGCATTTGTGTGTGCACATGTGTGTGCATGCGCATGTAAGTGTGTATGCACATGTATGTATGTGTGTGTGTGTGCATTTGTGTGTGGGTTGTTGTCATGTTTGTACATGCATGTGTCCTTGTATGGATGGGCTCATGTGTGTGCTTACGTGTCTATACATGTGTGCCTGCAAGTTTATTTGTGTTGGTCTGGATTCTCATGCATGCAAGAACGCATGGGAGCAGATCTATGTGTTGTGCATGTGTATGTGTGATGCGTATGTTTGTATGTTTGTGTATTTCTGCATGCATGCTCTTGCATGCTCATGTGTATGTGCATATCTACATATGTGTGTGTGTATTTGTATATGTTTTCCTATATGTGTGTGAATATATCCATGTGCATAAGCATTGGTACATGTGTGTAAGTGCATGTGTGCATGTGTATGTGTTTGAGCATGCATGTGTGTATGTGTGTGTGCATGTCTGTGCATATCTGTGAGCTTATGTGTGTGTAAGTGCATGTACCTTTACTGGTGTGTTAGTGTGTGCATGTCCATACATGTGCCTGTGCATGTACATGAGTGTACACGTGTGTTTATGTGTGTGTTTGTTAGTGAGCAAGTGTGTATGTGTGTGTGTGTTGGAGGGGGTTGTTTGTGTGTATACGTGCTTATGTGTGCATGTGCACATGCATGTAATATTATTTTCATTTGCATGTATGCATATGTTCTAGTGTGTGTGCATGTGACATATGCATGTTTTTATGTATCTTTATGTGCACAAGCATCTGTGTGAGTATGTGTTTGTGTGCCTTTATGTGCATGTGTATGTGTGGACTTGTACATGCATGCATGTATGTGTGCGCGTGTGTGAATGCATGCATGTGTGTGTCGACATATGCGTGTGGGGCACGTGTATTGGTGTTGTGCATGTGTGTGTGCTTGCAAGCATATGTGCATGTGTGTATGTGCATGCACATGTGCACATATGTGTGTCTAGATTTGTGTGTGTATTTGAGCGTGTATGTGTTCATGTTTATAGGATTATGTGGGTTTGTGTGTGTTTAGTTATGCATATATCTGCCTGCATGCATGCTTATGTGTGAGTGTGCATGTGCACATATGTCTATGTGGCAGTTTGTTTTTGTTCGTGCTCATGTGTGTGTTTGTGCACATGTGCATGTAAGTGTGTGTGTGTGTGTGCATGTTTATGTGTTCATGTGTGTGCGTGCATACATGTGGGTGTGTTTGTGCATATATGTGAGTTCTTGTTCACATGTTTGTGGGTGATGCATGTAAATGTGCACATGTGCGTGTGTGTGTGCATGTGTGTGCATGTGCATGTGCTTGTGCACAAGAGTGTGTGTGCATGTGCATGTGTGAGCATTTCTACATGTGTATGAGTTTGTGCATGTGCATGTTTGTATATCTAAGCATGCATGTGTGTGCATCTGAATGTGTGTATGCAATTGTTTGCATGTTTTTGTGTTTTTTTATGTGCTTGCACACATATGTGAATGTGTGTTTGCATGTGTGCTTGTCTATGTGTACATGTTTGTGTATGTACATTTGTCTTTCTATGTGTGAACTTTTGTGTTTGTGCATGTGTGTGTATGTGCTTGTGTTTTTACGTGTATGCATACACTTGTGTGTTTTTACGCATTCATGATACAAGAGTATGTGTGCATGCACATGTGGATATGCATGCATGCATGTGTGCTTCTGTCTTTTTATGTGCAAGTGATTATGTCCATGTATGTATGTGTGTGGGTGGGCAAGTGTTTGTGCATGTGTATCTATGTGTGAATGATTGTGTGTTTATGAGTGCTTGTGTGTCTTTGCAAGTGTTTGCAAGCATATGTGCATGCATGCATGTGCTTATCAATGTGTGTGTGTGTACTTACATGTGTGTGCATGTCTGTGAGCCTTTGTGTGTGCATGTATGTGCATTAGTACCTTTTTGTGTGCATGTGTGTGTGTGCATATGCATCTTCATCTATGTGCATAGGTGTGTGTGTGAGCATGCATATTTGTGCTTGTGCATGTGTGTGTGTGTTTGTGCATATGTGTACGTTTGTGCATGCATGTTCCTGTGTGTGTGTGTGTGTGTGGGTGGGTGCATGCATGTGTTCAACCACGCATGTGCATGCGTGTGTGTGTGTGTGAGAGGGTGTGTGCATGTGTTTGCATGTGCGTGTAGGTGTGTGTATATTTTTGTGTGTCTACATACATGTGCATGTTTGTGTTTGAGTGCATGTGTTTTCATGCAAAAGTTTGTGCATGTGTGTGTAGACTATATGTGTTGTGTGCGTATTTTTCTATTAGTATCCATAGTGTGTCGAAGGGTTTGTGTGTGTGCATGTGTTTGCATCTTTGTGTGTACATGTATATGTGTGTGTGTGTATGTGTATGTGTATATGTGAGTGTGTGTTTTCATGAGTGTGTGTTTTCATGAGTGTGTGCATCTACATGTGTATGCTAATGTGTGTGCCTATGATTGTGTGTGCATTTGTGTTAATGTGTGTGCATGTTTGTATGAATGTTTATGTATGAAGGTGTTTCCTTGCAGATGTGCATGAGTGTGTATGGGTGTACATGCATTTATGAGTCCCTGTGCATATGTGTGAGTGTTTTTCCAGGTGCATATGTGTCTGTGTGTGTATGTGTGCATATATGTGCATGAGTGCACTTATTTGTTGCTAGCTTTGTGCATAGGTTCTTATGTATGCATGGGTTTCTAAGAATGCGTATATGTGCATGTGTGTATGCTTGTGATTTTTTGCATGTGTGCATTTGTTCTCGTGTGCGTATGTATATATGCATCTTTTTTATTTATCTTTATGTGTATATGGATGCGTGTTAATGTGTGTGTGTATGTTTGCATGCATGTGCATGTCTTTGTGTATGTGTGGCCCTTGAATGTTCATGCATATTTGAGTGTGTGCGACTACATGCATGTGTATGTGTGTGTGCTTATCTATGTGTGTGCACATGTGTGCGTGTGTGTGTCTACATATGTGTGTGTCGAGGTGTTTATTGTTGTTGTGTGTGTGTGTGTCTTTGCATGTGTGTGCATGTGTGCACATGCACACATGTGTGTATATGTCTAGGTGTGGATGTGTGTTCGTGTGATAGATGTGTGTGGATTTGAGTGCATTTGTGTGTGCATGTGTTTGTATATGTGCATGCTTGTGGGTGAGTGTATGTGCACACATGTGTGTTTATAGGTGTTTGCATTTTTTGGTGTTCATGTGTGTGTGTGTTTTCATGTGCATGTAAGTGTGCATGTATGTGTTGTGTGTGTTTGCATGGGCATGTGCATGTGCATGTGCTTTTGCTTGTGTGTGTGTGCAAGTGTATGTGTGAATGTTAACGTATGTGTATGTGTGGTTTTGTTTGTGAAGGTCTGTGGGTACTTGTTCACATGTTTATGCGTGGGCATGTATGTGAACTGTGCATGTATGCAAATGTGTGTGTGTGTGTGTCCATGGGCATAGGCATATTTGTGCATTTACATGTGTGTGCACATGTAGGTTTGTGTATGTGTGTGTGTGTGTTTCTACGTATCTGTGTGTTTGTGTATGTGCATGTCTAAGCATGTGTGTGTGTGTGCATGCATTTGTGTGTTTACATATTTTGGTGTTTGTCTATGTGCATGCACACGTGTGAATGTGTGTATGCATGTGTGGGTCTGTTCGTACATGCATCCTTACGTGTGTGTACATGTTTGTGTACATGTGTGTGTGAGTGTGCATGGGTCTTTTTATGTGTGTTTGTGCATGTGTGTGTGTACATATATGAGTGTGTGTGCACATGTATTTCTATGTGTGTCTGTGCATGCACTTGTTTATTTTTTTTTGTTCATGTGTGCAGGAACATATGCGTGCACACGTGGATGTGCATGCATGTATGTGCACATGTGTCTTTTTTGTGCATGCGTGTTTATGTGTGTGTGTATATATTAGTGTGCTTGATTGTGCATTTGTGAGTGCTTATGTGCTTGAGCATGCGTTTGCAAGCATGTGTGTGAGCATGCATGTGCTTGTCAATGTGTGTGTGTGTGTAAATGCATGCATCTGCATGCCTATGAGCCTTTGCATGTGCATGTTTATGCACTAGTATTTATGCATGTGTGTGTGTTTCTACTTGTGCATTGGCAAATTTGTGCTTAGGTGTGTGTGCATGTATTTTTGTGCACGTGTATGTGTGCACACATGTGTTCTTATGTGTGTCTACATAAGTTGGTGCATGCATGTGTGCATACTATGTGTGAGTGAAACCATTCGAGAGCATATATGCATGTGTGTGGGAGGGTGTGTGCATGTGTGTGCATGTGCATGTACAAGTGTGTGTTTGTGTGTGTCTACGTGCATGTGCATGTTTGTGTTTGTGTGCATCTGTGTTCATACATAGGTGGGTGCATGTGTGTGTATGGATTGTGTGCATGTTTCTGCATATACACTTGCGTGTGTGATGGTGTGAGGGTGTGTGTGTGTGTGTGCCTGTGTATGCATGTTTATGCATGCATGTGCATGTAAGCATATGCTTTTGTGTGTGCATGTGTGTGTATGTAGATGTGTACGTGCGTGTGTATGTGTGTGTCTATGCATGTGTATATGCGAGTGTTGGTATTGGTGCGTGTGCCTACATTTGCACATTAGTGTGTGTGCCTATGATTATGTGTCTGTAAGAATGTTTGTGCATGTGTGCTTGTGGATGTGTGTGAGTGCATCTAGGTGTGCATCTTTTTGCAACTTCATGTGTATATGTGTGCATGTTTACCCATGTGCATGTGTTTCTGTGTGTTTTACTTGTGTGTGTGTGTGTGCAAGTGCATGTGTGCAAGTGCATGTGTGCATGTTTTTGTGGTTATCTTTGCTAGTGGGTTCTTGTGTATGCACAAGTTTTTAGGCATTTGTGTGTGTTTGATGCATGTGTGTCGTGCTCTCATGTTCTTGTGTATGTGTGGTGTGTGTATTTGTGTGTGTGAGTGTGTTGTTGGTGTGTGTATGAGCACTTGCATGCTTTTGTATGGGTGTGCATGTATGCATTTATGGGATTGTGTGAGTGTGTTGTTTCTGATGATCAACGATGTTACACTTGATCTCATTTTTTCCCTTGAAAAGAAAATTTCTTATACAAATTTTCTCATAGCTACCTTACCTAACCTAGGTTTGCTATCAAATCTTCTAGACTATAAGAAAATCAATTTAGTCACCCAATGTAAATCTTCTTTATTGAATTAGTTAAAGCTAATGCCCTTATTTTTAATCCTTGATTTATATAAGTTACTTATTCAAGTCTATCCAATTAAATAATGCATTTTATATTTTTAAATAATTATTTTTTGTTTTCCCAATCTTTATGAGGCACCTGGAGTTATAACAGATTTGATGATCAGAGACGTAGTGTTTGACAACCTCGTTATTATTGAATATATATCTTTTTAGCATAATTTATATCATTTCTCTAAAAATTTTCTATTATTTTCTTATATTACTATGTAACTCTAATTCTCCACTATTATGCTATTTACATCACTTTTAATGGTTATATAATATTATTTAAATTTATCTTATTTTGATTATAAAATATATTTACTTTTTATTAGAATATTAATCTTTTATTATGCATATTTCCTTATTAATTCAAAGTAAATGAAAATGGCTCCAAATAAGTTGAAACAAATACTATTAGACTCATCCATGATCTATATCCAATTAAATATTCATTTTTTATATATTGAAATGGAGTTTTCATAGGCTTTATGGGAGATATTGACATGTGCCAAATTTGTAGGTCATGGATTTTGTAATCATTCTCCATTTTATGAAGCAATAATTCTTATCTCTCGTAACCCTTCCAATAGTTTAATTTGGTTATATTACATTGCCTAAAATTATATTTTTTATGCTTTAACATATAATGTCCTTAATTTTAGATAATAATTTATTATTATTATTATATTTATTTAATTAAGCAATTTGTGAAATTTAAAATATGGTCAGATGTAGATGAACCATATGTCAATTGACTCAACTTTCAGCTCTATTTAATTCAAATATCTTTTTCAGGCTTTTCAATTAGTACTAGATTTGACATTGGATGAAGTTACTCCAATTCTCTTTAGTATCTTGGAATGCTACTTTATTATCGCATTTACCTTATTTCTTAAAATTTTGTACTTTTATTATGTTATATTACTATGTAAATTTAATTTTCTTCATGTGTGACCCTTTCATTACTTTGATTTGGTTTGGATGCATTATTTTAATTTATCACATTATATATATATATATATATTCAATTAGTACTAATGTAATATTTTATTATTATTTATTGTTATTTAATTTGGTAATTTATGGTAATTCGAACTAAGGTTTGATCGAGAAACAAGTAATATTGTTTGGCACATCCTGACCAGGGTATGTCTATTTAAATATTAATAATTTTTTAATTTTTTAATTTCTAATATTTTCCATAATTTATTGAAGTATTTTTATTCATACATAATTTGATGATTGAGAATGCATACTCGATCCTTTTACTATCATGAAGTGCAGCCCTTCCATAAAATTTAACTTAAATCATAATTTTTTTTTCTTTGAATTAGTTATATTACTTTACCTCAATTAATATTATTTAAGCTTTAGTATATTTTAACTTAAAAATAGAATAATAAATTATTTTTAGTTATTCTTACTTACTTTGGTGATTCAAAGTAATGCTAAACGTGGTTCAATCGTGATGAAGTAAATGTTATTTTTATTTTCTATTTTTTGGCATACATTATGAGGTATTTTGATTTGAAAGCGATTTGGTGATCAACGATGTTAAACTTGATCTCATTAGTTTCTTGTAGACCCACTTCCTCATTTAATTTATTTGATTTTCTTAACTCTAAATCTCCTTTCTTATGTTCCTCACATTTTTTGATTTGGTTAAATTATACTTCTTAAATTTAAGTTACTTCATCTTTTGTATATATTTACATAATACTAAAAGATTAATTTATTATTCTTATACTTATTTGTACTTCTTATTAGAAGTATTTCAAAATGAGGTCCTATCATGATAAAAATTATCATTCCACTCATTGTTATGAGCTCTATACTATTAAGTATTTCATTATTATTTGTAATTATTTTTTTTTAATATTGGGCATGGTTTGGAAGATATTTTTGTTTGTATCTTATTTGACAAAAGTGAATATTATACTTAATCTCCTTTGAATCATGGAGTGAACATTTCTCGTATAATTTATCTAATTTATTTAAAGTTTTATCATTTATTTGGCTATATTGCTCTACAACTCAAAATCTTTTGTCATATGACATCTTTATTGCCCTTATTTGGCTATATTTTAATTTTTAATTTATATTATTTCAGCTTTCACTATCAAAGAGCTTACACTCGATCTCCTAATTATCAAGGAATTTAATTTTCCTATAAAATTTAACTTATTTCTACAAAATTTTCTTTTTTATTTGGCCATATTAATTTATTTCAAATTATCTTATTTCAACTTTAGTATATATTTATTTAGTTTTAAAATAACATTTTATTATCATATACTTATTTACTTTTGTGGTTTGCACTAATTTTTAGCTTGGTTTAATTGAGATGAAGCAAATTTTTTTTGGGTTATATTTATGTTTTCAAATATTTCTTTCTTTGTGCTTTTTCAAGCCTTCTAAGAGTGTTTTGTTTGTATCTCATTTAAAAAATAGGGATGTTACACTATATCACCTCACTATCTACGAACAAAATGTACTTGTACAATTTATGTCATTTGTGCAAATTTTTTGTTTTGAATTATTTTTGTTACTATGTAACTCTTGATCTCCACTTACTTGTTGTTTATAACATTTTGAATTTGCCACATTACATTTCCTCATATTAAGTCATTTTGTCTTCAATGCATATTTACATAAAATTAAAATAATAATTTATCAAATTTATATTTATTTATAATTATAATTCATAAAAATGAAAAACTTGACGAAGTTGAAACAAAAGTCATCTTAACTATGTTAATGAGCTCATTTCAATGAAATACTGTAGTCTATATTTTATAATAAATTTTGTCAAGGTTTTTTGTGTGCTTTATGAATAATTATCATTCATACATGATTTGATGATATAAAATGTTACATTTGATCTCCTTAATATCTTAGAATGAAAATTTGTCTCATACTTTATCTATTTCCTTCAAGGTGTTAACTTTTACTTGGTTATTTTACTTTATAACTCCAAATCTCCCCTCATGTGACCTTTACATCACCTCAAATATTTTCATTTAATTTGCTTATATTAGAATATAGGTCTAAATCTCACATCACGTGGTTCTTATATTAGTTATATTTTTTTATTATATTACATCAATTTATTTCATTTTAACCATATTATACATTCATAAGAAATAATAATTTAATTTTATTTAAGAGTATTTACTACATTCATTATTAAAAATTTAAAACAAATTAAGACTTAACAAATGTCTTTGGACTCATCCAATCAACCTCTATTCGATAAAATATTTATTCATAAATTATTAAATATTTTATTTTCTAGGCTTCGATGGGCTCAGAGAAATTTTTATATATGATTTTATTTTATTATATTAATTTGAAGCTCTAATTCTCTCATCGTGTGGCATTTACATCTCTTTATTTTGTTATATAACAATCTTTCAATTTATTTAACATTAGCTTCATTATAAATTTAATCAATAATAAACTAAAAAATTTATTATTGTTTATATGGATTTACTTTGGTAATTCACTTTATTTTAAAATGAGTTATGATCAAAATGAAACGAAGATCATTGAGCACGTTTTAATGAGCTCTATCTAAATAAATATTTATTTTTATATTTTAAAATATCTTAAATAAAGTGTTTTGGAATGCTTTATAAAACCATTAAATTCAAAGCAATTACTTTGATTGAGGATGTTATGCTCAATCTTCTTAATACCTTTTAATTCAACCTTCCCATGTAATTTTCTTATTTTTTTCAATTTATTTTTTTTATTTGGTTATATTACTTTGTAACTGTTAATCTATTCTTATGTAATAGTTACATCACTTTTATTTTGTTATATTCTATTGCTTCAATTTGATTTTTTTTAGTATTAGTATAAATTTACTTAATATTAAAATTGTAATATACTTATTGTTTATATTTATTTACTTTTGTAATTCATAGTAATTCCAAATATTATGTAATGTAAACAAAAAAGCTCATTACAATTCTCTAAAATGCCTAATTAAATATTAATGTTTATATTTTTTAAATATTTTTAATATGGAGTCATTTGACACATTTTACTAAACATTTCATTTCATACCAAATTTGATAATCATTGATGTTATGCTTGATCTTCTTAGTATCTTAGAATGCTACTTTCTTATGCAATGTATCTTATGTTGTAAATTTTTTTTGTCTTAATTTTGTTATATTAACATCATTCTATCTCATTTCAAATATAAAATATATTTACATAACCTTAAAACTAATATTTTTTTTATTATTTATTCTTATTTACTTTTTTAAATAACTAAATTTATAATATAGATTTGACAAAGACTGAACAAATGTCATTTGATTTTCTGGGTGAGCACTATTCAATAAATTGTTCATTTTTACATTTTTTCAATATTTTTTTAGGATTTAGGAAAATTTATGACAAATTTTGATTTTTAATTGTTTTGATTATTAAGGCTATTACACTCGATTTTTAAGTATCTAGGAAAAAAAAATTCAAAAAAAAATATTTTCTCCATTCTTTAAATTTTTTCTTTTATTTTTTAATATTCTTATGTAGCTATAGGTCTTACTTACTTGACATATGTATCACTTTGATTGTATTATATTATATTGCTTCAATTTATTTTTATCTTATTTAGGTTCATTGCCTTGAGTATTTCATGCTTGTACGAAATGAGTATAGCCAAAATGAAACAAATGTCCTACACTAGCACTATAAAAATTAATTATTTTTTTACATTTTTTTTGAATAATTTATTTTGTAATATTTTTTGTTATTTTATTAGACGTTTTTGTTCGTACTGGTTTGGCGATCTGTAATGTTACCCTCCATCTTTCAAATTTCTTGGAATATATAAATTTCTCATAACATCAAGCTTATTTCTTAAATGTCTTTTTGTTTTTTGTATTATAATATTTTAATTTATCTTACTTAAGGTTTGTTATACTGGCACTTAGTATTAAAATAGTAATATATTCATATTTCTATTTATTTACTTTTTTAGTCCACACTAATTCAAAATGAGGTATGATTGAAATGAAAAAAATAATTAGATAAGCTTTGATAAGCTATATCTACTTAAAATAAATTTTAAAATTTTATAATATTTTTTAAATCCTTTACAAGAAATTTAGCATCATTCTTGATTTAATGGTGAAATATGTTACACTTGATCATCTGTCTTTAAATGCAACTTTCTTATGCATTTTACTCAATTTCCAAGTGTTTTCCTTTTGGTTTCATTATACTACTGTGTAAGTCCAATTCTTCTATTCTATAACCTTTACATACCCTCTATTTGGTTGTATTATATTGGTTTAATCTATCTCATCTAAAATTTATTACATATTTACTTATTATTAAAATTATTATTTATGGATATTTAGTTTTTTAACTCGTAGTTATCCCAAACGAGGTACAAAAAAAGAAATGTCACTCGAGTCGTCTTGATTAGCTCTAGCTAATTAAATATTCTTTTTGATATTTTTAAATATTTATTTTCATGAGATTTAATGTGCTTTATAAGACATTTAGTTTTATACGTAATTTTATGGTCGAGGATGTTACTCTTAATCTTCTTAGTATTATTGAATGCAACTTTCTAAAAAAATTGTCTCATTTCTACATATTTCTTTCTATATTTTAGTTATATTAATATTTAACTCTAAATCTCAACTTGTGTGACCTTTGCATCACTTTGATTTTATGAAATTATATTACTTAAATTTATTTTGTTTTAGCTTTAATATATATCTTTCTAATATTTAAATAATAATATATTATCATTTGTATTTAAGTACATTTATAACTGATGGTAATTTAAGATAAAGTTTGTTGGAGATGAAACAGATATTATTGGAGTGATCTCATGAACAACACCAAATTAATTATTCATTTTTAATATTAAAAAGTAAATTTTTTAATATTTTTGCAAGTTTTACAAAACATTTTGATTTTTTCTTGATTTGATGATCAAGGATGTTACACTTGATCTTGTTAGTGTCTTGAAAAATAACTTTTTGGTATAATTTATCTCATATTTTGGAATTATTTTCCTAGATTTAGTTATATTACTGTTTTATCTTAAATCTCATTTGATGTGCCCTTTATATTACAATGATTTGTTATATTCAATTACTTCAATATATCTTTTTTAATATCTTTTTCAAATGAAGTCTAGCAGAGATAAAGTCAATGTCAGTGGACTCGTATCGATAAGCTCAACCGAGTTAAATATTTATTGTTATGTTTTTAAACATTTATTTTAGGACTTTGGTGCACTATACGTGATTTCTATTTGTTCTTACTTTGAAAAAGGAGGATGTTATTCTTGATCTTAGTGGTATCTTGCGATAGAACTTTTCTACTCGATTTTTATCATTTTTCACATATTTTTCTTTGATATTGATATATTACATTAATTGAAATTCAAAATTTCTTATTTTAATATATATATTTAATTAACATTAAAACTATAATTTTTTACTACTTATTCTTATTTAATTTTTTTAAGTCATAATATTCAAAACAAGGTCTAATTGAAATGAAAAAACATTCGATGGACTCTTCTCGACAAGTCCTATCAAACTAAAATTTTTATACCTAATTTTATAATCAAGAATTAAGTGTATTATTCTAGATTTACAAAGTAGGTAATGATTGGAATGCCTAATAAAGCTTATGAAAACCCTTGAAATTTAAAATTGTTAAATATAAAATTGAAAATTTATTTGGTTATTGCTTGCTCATACAAGTCTAATGATGATTATTTCATGTTGATTGAACCTCATCATGAATTACTATGAATTATCAAATTAATAAAGATAAGTAATTATAAATTATCATTAGAACATTACACAAATGTATATTAAAGCAAAAAAAGATAAGCTTAACAAAAATATTCTTGTAAATCATAGTGATGTAAACATCATACAAAAGGATAATTATGATTTCTTTTCAAAAGAAAAATGTTGATACAAGGAAAGTTGAGCAAATGAGATGATTTGTATAAAAATTTTGAATTCTAAGATATTAAAGAGGTCAAGTGTAGCTTCTTTAATAACTAAATTAGTTATGAAGTAAAATATGTTGTAAAAATGACAAAACCCTCAAAAGTAAATAGTTTAAAGAAATAAAAGAAATATATAATTCGATAGAGCTCATCAAAATGAGTCTAAAGTCCTGAATTTAGTGATAATTGGACCATGCCTATAATTACTATAAATAATCCAACTAAATTAGAAAAAATAATAAAACCCAATTATTTTAATATTCAACAAACATAGGATAAAGTTAAAATGAAAGTGAATGTACCAATATAATATAACAAATTCAGAAAGATATAATGGCCACATAATGAGAGAATTAGGTTTTCTTTGTCATACGATCAAATAGACAAAAAAACTTTGAATAAATAAAGATAAATTATTTTAGAAAGTTGCATTTGAAGATACTTAGGAGGTCAAATATAATATTCTCAATTGTCAAGTTATGTATAAATTAGAAATTATTATAATGTCTTGGAAAACACAAGAAAGTAAAATATCTAAAAATATATAAATTTTTACTTATGTTGAGCTTATTAAGATAAGTCCAACAACAATTGTTTCATCTTGGTCAAACAACATTTAGAATTATTTTAATTACAAAACTAAATGAATATAAAAAGATATTATTTTAATATCAAGCAATATATATTGATGATTAAATGATGCAAATTTAAATAATGCAATATAATAGAAGATAGTGTTGTAAAGGTCAACGACTGCCAAATTAGCTGCAAATTTAAATTTGTTACCAAATGAGCTAAAATACACAAAAAAACAATTTAAAATATCGAAAAAATATTTCGTTAGACAGAGCTCATTGAGAGGAGAGTGAGGATCATTGCTTTATTGTGATCTCTCATCACTTAAAGTTACCACTAATTACCAAACTAAATAATAAAAAATAACTATAATTTATTATGTAACATAAGAAGTGAATATATATTAATGTTAAATTAAGGTAAATTGAAACAACCTAATCTATAATAATAATAATAATGATGTGAAAACTACATAAGAGTAAGATTGAAGTAATATAACAAAATAAAAAAAGAAATATGGGAAATTGTAAGGGAAGGTTACATTTCAATATGCTAAAATCGTCAATTCTAATATTCTCGATTGTCAAATTAGGTATGTATCAAAATAGCTCATACGAAATGTTAGAATCTTAAAAAGTACTATATATATATACATACATATAGATATATATATATATATATATATATATATATATATATATATATATATATATATATATATATATATATATATATATATATATATATGGCTCTTCTGCTTCTTCTTCTTCTTCTTCTTCTTTTGGTTCTTCTTTAATTCGATAAAGCTCATCAAGAAGTGTCCAACAAAAATTAATATGTCTCAATTTGACCACGATTTGAGTTATAATAAATTACAAAATAAAATAGTCATGAGTAATACCAAATTATTATTTTAATATAAAAGTAGTATAAATTAGCAATGAAATGACACAAACCAAAGCAATATAATATGAATAAATCAAAGAGATGAATGTGTCACTTGAGAAGAGTGTGACACTTTCGTAGGAAAATAATTAAATCTAGTAAAAACAATTTGAAAAGAAAAGATAAGCTAAACTTGAATATTTCATTTAAAAATACTACGATGATCAAGTGTAATATTCTTGATTGTCAAATAAGACACAAATTAAAATGATTCATAAATGCCAAAATCATAGAAATGAAAGTACTTAAAAATATAAAATAAATATTTAATTTTGAAGTTCTCATGTAGACAAGTCCAATAACGATTGTTTCACTTCAAAAAGACCTCATCTGGAAATATTATGAATAAAAAAAATTAAAAAAGCATAAATAATAAAAAATTATTGTTTTCATATTAAGGAAATAAATAACAAAGTTGAAATAGGATGAAATAAAGTAATGTAACAAACGTAAATCAAAGTGATGTATAGGTCACCTAAGAAAGGATTAGAGCTTCATAGAAATACAACAAAAAAAATCTTTAAAACAATGTTATAATTTATGTGAGAATGTTGTAGTAGAAGATATTATAGAGATCAAGTGTAACATTTGATTATCAAATTAGGAATGAATTTTGATGTCTTATAAAATGTGCCAAAACCTTAGAAAAGAATTCATTGCAATATAGAAATTAAACATTATTGAATAGAGCACATATAAGTGAATGAAATGACTTTTGTTTAATGTCATTCGATGAACACTTAGAATTACTATGAATTACCAATATAGGCATCATAAATAATAATAAATTATTATTTTAATGTTAAATAAGCATAAAATAAAGTTTAAATGTGACTTGTCGATGTAATACAATATAACAAAATTAACACTGTAAATTTCACATGATAGGTGAAGTAGAGTTTCATAGCAATGCTTCCAATAATAGCAAAACATCTAAATAAATGAGGGCCATTCTTTTCCATATTCCGAATTCAATGGTTTTAATAAACTCCCTAGGACAGTTCGTCTTGGCCCAGATCTAGAACTACTCTCAACGATTAATATATTGAAAAATAAATAAATGAAATTAGCATCCAATGCTATATACAGAGGCAGATAATAGATCGATATGAATATCTTGAGCTGTCCTACAAGAAAACCAGTTGTTGCTGCTACCTCCCTGTGTGACAAAGGTGCACTATAAAAAACTAAGAAGATCGAATGCAGCATCCTTGATCATAAAATTAGGTATTAAATGAAATATCTAACGAAACCTACCAATCACCTTGAAAGTAAAATATTTCAAATTATATAAAAAATAATTTTATTTGATATAGCTCAATCAAAAAAGAATTTTTTTTAACTCAGTAAGACTAGATTTGGAATTACTACGACTCACAAAACTAAATAAGCATAAATATTAAAAAAATATATTTTAATATTGAGCAAATATGTATTACATTTGAAATAAGAAAATATGAAACAATGTTTTTAAACAAAAACATAGTAATATGACCAACTCAAAGAAAATGAAATATCTCGTGGTAATATGACCAAATCTAAGATACTAAAGACATCTACTATAATATCTTGAATCAACAAATGAACTATAAATTGAGATATCTCGTGATGCATGCAAAAGCTTTTGAAAATGAACTATTTGAAAATATTGAAATGAATATTCTATTACATATAGCTCATTAAGATGATTGCCAAAAGATTTGTTTCATCTTTGTTGGGACACATTTTAATTTTTTGAGAATTAACAAAGTAAATAAGAAAAAATAATTATAAATTACTATTTAATAAAATAAGTAAATATATTTATTGAAGTTAAACTAAGACTAATTGAAAAACATTAATCTCACAAAATCAAAGTGATGTAAAAGCTTTCAACAATGAGAGAACTAGAGTTGTAAAACAATATAATGAAATGAAAGAACAAATTAAAGATTTGGGAAAAATTATATGAGAAAGTTGTACTGAAAAATACCAAAGACATTTGTGGTTACTACCCTAATTGCTAAATTTGCTATGAATCAAAATATCTCTTGAAGTATGCCAAAATCAAAGAAAATAAATTATTTCAAAATATATAAATGAAACACTCAATTAGAGCTCATTTAAAAGACCAATGATTTACAAAGAAAAATAAGCATAAATAATAATAAATTATCCTTTTAATATTAAATGTACATATATATATATATATTAAAGTTGAAAAATACAACAATGGATCGCACAAGATTAGATTTAGAATTCCAAAGCATTATAATCAATTTAAAGTGAATAATTTGAAAATAAATTAGTTAAACTATAAGAAAAATTTATATTTTGATATACTAAGATCAAGTGTAACATCATCAATCATTAAATATTGGAAGAATTGAAATGTCTCAAATTACATACCAAAACCTGAAAAAATTAAATATTTGAAAATATAAAAAATAAATGTTCAATTTAATAGGGCTAATTGAGAGGTGTCTAATAGCATTAGCATCATCTCAATCGAACATCATTTAGAACTATTAAACATTAAAAAATAACTAAGTATAAATAATAAAAATTTACTGCTTTAGTATTTAGTAAGTAAAATATTTTTATGCTAAAATGAAATAAATTAAGGTATTGTAATGGTTAGAAGAGAATAGTAATAGAGTTTCATAGTAACATAACAAATTGAAACCAAATGTTTTGAGATAATATAATAAATAGTATAAGAAAGTTGTATTTTAAGGCACTAAAAAGATTAAGAGTTACATCCTCAATATCAAATTAGCTACAAATCAATATATCTTGTAAAGTTCAGAAAGCACTAAAAAATGAATTCTTGTTTAGATAGACCTTAGCGAGATGACTCCGACAACATATTTTTGGTCTCGATTGAACTACATTTTGAATTTCTATGAAGTGGAAAAGTAAATAATCACAAACAATAATAAATTATTATATTGACATTAAGTAAACATATATTGTAGTTAAATTAAGATAGATTTCAACAGTCTAAAATAACTAAATGAAACTAATGTAAAGGTTACATGAGTGGAGATCTAGAGTTAAATGGTAATGTAATTAAATGAAGCAAAACAATTTAAGAAATAAGATAAATTTCATGTGTAAGTTGTATTTCTCGATATTTAAAGAGTTAAAGTCTAAAAATCTTGACACTCAAATATGATGTGAATTAATGTTTCTCATAAAATAGGACAAAATATTAGCAAATAAATTATTCAAAAGTATTAAAAATAATATTTTATTGAATAGAGTTTGTTGTAACAAGTCTAATGATCCAACGAATTAAAATGTCTTATAAAGCATGTAAAAGCCACAAAAGTAAAATATCTAAAAAGATAATAATAAATAATTAATTTTATATAGCTTATTTAAATAAGTTCAAAACTTTTCATTTTTCTCAATCAAACCTCAATAGAAATTACAACTAATTACAAAATTCTATACTTAAAACATAATAAAAGAATTATTTTAATATCAAACAAAAATACATCAGTACAATGATGTTTATTTTATCTTGATCAATCAATATTTGGAATCACTATTTGCTATCAAGCGAAACAATATTAACAAATAATGGAATATTATTTTTATAGTAATCAACAAATATTAAAATTGAATGTGATAAACTAAGTTACTGTAGCATAGACAATTGAAAATAATGTAAATGACGCTTGAGAGAAGATTTTGAGTTAGTAATATAACACAAAAAGTTATTTTTTGAAGAAATGAGATAAATTATGCAAGAAAGTTGCATTCCAAGATATTAACGTGCTCAGTGTAACGTCATCAACCATCAAACCAGATATCAATTAAGCTAACTTGCGTAATGTGCAAAAACCTTACAAAATACTCTATCTAGAATTATAAATACAAATATTTAATTTGGTAAATTTTGTCAAGATGAGTAGAACAACATTTCATTCATTGCTATCGAATGTCATTTAAATATATATAAAAAAAAATAGATTATTATTATAATATTAAGCATATATATTTTAAATTTTAAATTAGATAAATTAAGGAAATTTAATAGAATAATTTAATATGTTATAAATAGCAAATGATAGATGATTTTTATTTACATCGTAATGTAAACAAAGTAAAGTATAAAATTTGGTGAGAGTAGAAATTTAACTAGAAGGTTTCATTCTAAATACTAAGATCTAGTGTAATATTATTGATCATTAAATAAGGTAGAAATTATAATATCTTGCAAAGCAGCATAAATAAAAAATACAATTCTAAAAAATTTAAAATCTAGTATGTAATTAATTGGACGTCTTCTAGAAAACTCCAATGGCATTTGTTTTTTCTTCATGAGACCTTGTCTAAAATTATTCTAAATTACCAAAATGTATAAAAGTAAATAAAATAAAAATATTATTTCAATATTAAGCATATATTTATATTGAAGCCTAAGTGTGATAAATTGAAAGAACATATAATAAGTTAACCATAATTATATAAAGTCACATAACGAGAAACTTATAGTTTCATAATAATATAATAAATTCAAAAGAAAACACCTAAAAATGAGACAAAATGTATAATAAAATTCCATTACAAGAAACTCAAGAGATCGAGAGTATCATCCTCGATTGTCATATCAAGTATTAATAAAAATTCTTGTAAAATAAGTTGAAATCTTAGAAAATTAAAAAATTTTAAAAAAAATTCATTGAATAAAGCTCATCAAGATGAGACCAACAGAATTTATTTCATGTTGATCATACTTCAATTATAATTACAACTAATTACCAAATTAAATAAATATAAATAATGAAGAATTATTTTTTGAATATTAACCAAATTTGGATTAAAGTTTGAATGGCATAAACTAAAGCACCATAACGTGCCACAACCCAATAGATGTAAATGATCAAAGTCATAGAGAATTGGTTACTTTGTAATATAATTAAACAAAGAGAAAAATATGCAAAAAATATGATAAGTTATATCAAAAAAATTACATTCCAAGATACTAAGAAGATTGATTATAAAAAGTTTGGATCATCAAGTTGAGTCATAGCCAAAATGTTTTGAATATTATTCTAGCACCTTAGAAAAATAAATATTTATAACAATAAAAAAGTAAATATTTAATTAAATTGAGCATATTGACATGAGCTCAATAATTTGTTTTCACTACGAAATCTTGTATTGAAATGGTTTGAATTACCAAAGTAAATAAGTGTACACTATAATTTATTATTATAATATTAAATAAATATATATTAAACTTAAAATGAGATAAATTAATGTAATATAATATAACAAAATAAAAATGATATAAAGGTTAAAGTTGTATTGATTTAAAGTTATGTAGTAATATAACAAAATTAAAATAAAAATTTAAAACAAATGAGATAAATTATACAAAAAAGTCAACTCCAAGATACTAAGGAGACGATGGATAAAATCCTTGGTTGTGAAATAAGATACTAATAATACATTTTTTTTTCAAGATGACTCCAACATTATTTGCTTCATATTTATCAAACCTTATTTCAAATTTTTTTGTATTACAAAAGAAAATAAGTAACAATTATTAGAAATTATTCTTCTTTTATTAGTCAAATATATATTAAAGCTAAAATAAATTAAATTCAACTAATATAATATTAAAAAATAAAATTGATGTAAATGTCACCTGAGGGGAGATTAGAGTCACATAGTAAAAAAAAATCAAAATCAATGTGAAACATTTGAAGAGAAATAAAGATAAATTGTACGACAAAAGTGCATTCTGAGATACTATAGAGATCGATATTTCAGTAGTTAAATAAAGTATAAACTAAAAGCATTAAAAGTGTACCTAAAAGTTATAAATTCAAATATTTTTAAAAAATTAAAGAATCTTTAAGAATATAAAGCTCGTAAAGAGAAATTCAATGATTTTTTTCTATGACCATTAGACTTATTTATTAATTATTGCAACTTCTCAAAGAAAATAATAATAAAAATGGTAAGATATTATTTTTACCTTATATATATAAGTTAAAATTAAAAAAATTGAAGCATTATAATATGCCAAATTAAAGAAGTACAAACGACAATAGATAAAAGACTTTAGGTCACATAGTATTATAATGAAATCAAAGTGAAATTTTTAAAGAAATCTTATAAATCTTATGAAAAATTATTATTCAATGACACTATGTTCTAAAGTAACACTATTAGTCATCAAATTAGACAAGTCTATAAGTACCTCAAAAGACACGCAAAAAATATGAGAAAAACAAATATTTTAGAATATAAAAAAAATATGTATTTTTATAGATGTCAATGAGATGAATCAATAACCATTTATTCCAACTTGATCATACTATGTTGTGAATTATTGTGAATTACCAAATTAAATGAGCATAAATAATAAAAAAATATTATATTATACCAAGAAATATATATTGAAGCTAAAATGATATAAATTTAAGGAATATAAAGTGATCAAATTAATGTGATGTAAAGGTCACATGAGAGGAGATTTAGAGTAAAATAATAATATAACTAAAGCAAAGAAAATAATCTTAAAATGTAAGATAAGTTATATTAGTAAGTTGTAATCCCTTATACTAAACAGGTAAGAGTAAAATAATCGATAGTTAAGTTAGGCACAAACTAAAGTATCTCACAAATAATAACCAAATTGAAATAAATAAAATATCTAAAAACATAAATAAAATAAGATTAAATTGAAAAGAGCCCCTCGGGATAAGTCCAATGATAGGTTTTTTATTTTCTTTATATAAGATGACAATTAGAGTTTCTAATAATAAACTAATTCAAAGAAAAAATTTAATGAAATGAGATAAATTGTAGATGAATGCTACATTCCATGATGTTTAGGAGATTTAGGGTAACCTCATCAACTTCCACATCATCTATGAAAAAGAATGTCTTGTAAGAAAAAAGAAAACCCTAAGGAATACAATATCCTAAAAATAAATATCAATATTTAATTTCAAAGAGCTCATTGGGATGAGTCTAACTATTTTTTTTTGCTCAACTTGACCTCGATTAGAATTACTACTAATAACTAATATAAATAAAAATAAATACTGATAAATTTATTTTTTAATATCAAACAATTCATATTATCAATGAAATGAGAAATAATAGGGAGAAAAATAGGAGGGTGATAACGGCACGGGGAAGGAAGTGAGAGAATGTGAATGATAACGAGATAAAGAGAAAAAAGTAAGAGAAATAATTAAATAAAAGTTAAATTTTAGTAATTAAACTTTTAATATTTGTGAAATAAGATAAGTTGGTCATATATGATATTTAATAGTATCTAAATATAAAAAATAATTATAGTTTATTTATATTTTTTTACTATGATAAATATTTGAAAAATATTTTGCTTATTAAGTTAATTTTATTTTATTCGTACTTACAATTAGAAATATTAATTAAATAATATATAATATTATTATTTTAATAAGTGAGCTTTATATGGCATGATATAAATAATAAATATAAAAAATATTTAATAATGAAATAAATTTATTATTTGAATATTATATAACATAATGTTACTACATTTAAAAACATTTGCACATCCTATACATTCATAATAAAAAAAATAATTTTAATGTATTCTAATTTATAAATGTTATTTTTATCAATTAAAAAAATTTAAGTTATTATTTTGTTATATCATATGATGTGTCATATTACTATTATATGAATTGATAATAATGTTATAAATTTAACAATATTAATTAGTTATTAAAAAGGTTATTATAATCTATCATTTATAATAATTTAAGTTTTTTATATTAACATATTGAAATTAAGTGCTTTTCTTTAGAAAATGGAATGCTATGAAAAAATATTTGTAACATGAAGAATTCTGAAGAGGTCACCAATCCCAAAACTACTATTGCCCAAGCATACTTACATTTTGAGTCATTATTAGCACTACTACTATAATGTTGGCGAGGTCATGAATGAATATAAGGGCCAAAAATTTGTTGTTGTGCAATGTGTCTTGAAGGTAATGCCAAAAATATTTTTTTCAATAAAGAAAATGTTAATTACAAATTTTCTTCAATTATATTGTCATTATTATAGATAAAAATAAATTACATAATAAATATAATTAATAAAATATATATTCACTATAATTTTTATAAATTAAACCTTATAATGTGAGAGTTTTCTTAAAGAGATTTAATTAATTAAGGTTTAAAATGAGATAGTGTAGATGGAGATAATTATTCTATAACTGAGAGAGCAATGGATTGATAAGAAGGAAATAGGAAGGAAAATAACAAAAGATAAAGATGAGAGATGATTGAATAGAGAGGATAAAAAAATGGGTGAACATAGAGGAGATAAATAGAACAAATAACAAAGTGAAAAAGAGAAAAATGAGAAAATAATAGAGAAATAGGAGAGAGAGAACACAAAGAATATAAAGATACAACGAATGGATAGAAACATAAAAACTAACAGTTAGATAAAGATGAAATAAAGGGAATGTGAGTGACACTAACATAATAAGAAAAACATGAAAGTAAAAATTAAATAAATATTAAATCTTATTACCATAACATATAATATTTAGTGAGGAATGGGTAGAAAAATAAGAGAATAATAAAGAGATAGATATGAAATAGAGGGAACATGAGAGATATTATGATAAATTGAAAAATATGAGTAGAATAATTAAATAAATGTTAAATCTTATTACATGATCCTATCATATTTATTTAATAATATAAGTCAATAATTTATAATATTTAATAAAATTAAACTTTAAAAAGTATAAGTTAATAATTTAATAATTCATACAAAATATTGTAAATAATAAATATAACATTATCAATAGTTAAAATATTATTATTATATTAAAAAAATTTTATACATAGAACATATATAGAATTATCAATAGTTATTAATTTTTATTTATTATAATTGGTATAAGTTACTTTGCACATAATTATAATATTTTAAAAGAATTATTTTATGATATCATATAGAGTGTCATATTTATTATTATATTAAAATGACAAAGTTGTTTTAAAGTTAACATTAATAAATAATTAGAAATGGTAATAATAACTAATTATTTTTAATAATTTAATTTTTTTAATATTAAAATAATATTGCATATCAATGTCATTTATTACAAAAAGAATATCATAAAAAATATATGAAACATAAGGACTTCTCATCAGGTCTTCCATTCCAATAGTACTCTTGCTTAGGCATGCTTATATTTCGAGTTTTGATAAGATCTTGTGCTATAATGTTGGTGTGCTTGTACTTGCATATAAGACCTACAAAATCATAGTTGTGTAGTTAGTGTATTGATGATAATGAACTTCTTCTAAAATTTTTTAAATTAAGACCCATATGCACCATTAAAAAATGTTATGATTATCACATATGTCTTAACATATTCAAATCAAAATATTTTATTTGTATCAAATTAGTAAAAATTGACAAAAATTATTGTTTTCATATAGTGAACAATAATATGTAAGATTTTCTATCATTATGTTATCATTATAATAAATAAAAATTAAAATATGTAATACATATTAATAAAAATAAATATATTTATCATAAGTGTTATATAATAAAAAATGCAATACATAAGAATTTTTTAGCATTATTAACTAAAGGGCAAAAATAGAGATAGTTAAGATGGAGATAACTATTCACTGAGAGGGACTAAAAATCATGAATTGGAAAGATTGAAACAAAGAGAAAAATTTTAATAGAGATGTACGATATGGTTGCATGAAGAATAAAAGATAGAGAAAACATAGAGGAGATAGGGATAATAAATAAAAAGGGTATAATAAAAAGAGAAATGAGAATGTAAATAATGATAAAGGAGAGAGAGGGCAAGAAGAATATAAAGATTATAGAAATAAAAGTCATATAAGATAATGATAATAAGAATTTATTTTTTAAAAGCTAATTTGTTTTTAAAATAAAGTTTCATTCACTAAAAAGTGGAATGTTGTGATAATAATGTGTAACATGAGGACATCTCATATGGTCACCCATTCCACTAGAACTCTCACCAAAGCATCCATTGGAGTCTTAATAAGATCCAATGCTATAATCTTAGTGTGGTCAGATATTCATGCAAAAGCTAAAATGTTGTAGTCGTGTGATTATTATTTTGAAGATAGCGAATTGTTTTTGAAATTTTCTGAATTATCATAAATTTTTATTTTTAGAAAACTTTTTATGCATATTATAATTTTCATAATACATTAAAAAATCTATATTTTTGTTATATCAAATTAATAAAAAATTACTAAACTATTGTTTTTAATATATTATACATTAATACATAAGATTTTACTCTATATGTATGATTTTTTTTATAAAAACCTAAATTTAAAATAAATATAAATAATAAAATGTATATTTACAAAAAATGTTATATATTAAACAATGCAACATGTGAGAAATCTTAAATATTATTAATTTATGGGTTGAGAAAGAGATAATGCACATGGAGTTAACTATTCTACAAGACAAAATAGAAGGCTTGAATTGTAATGAATGAAATAATAAGGAAAACTATAATAGATAGACAAGATAGTTGATTTATTGAATAGCAAAAGAAAATGGAGAACAAAAAGGAGGAAGAGAGAATAAATAAACTAGTAAAAGAGTAAGAGAAATTAGAAAGTAAAGATAGATAAAAGAGAGAGAAAGGGCATGAAATATATAAGAAGATTGAGAATGACACGATAAATAATAGAATTATGTTAATGGAAAGAAGGAAGTCAATGAATGTTGGCGACTTTGTGTCAAAAAGTAAAAAACTTAAACAAATTATTAAATGAAAATTGAACTACATTAAATTTAAGTTATTTTTACTTAATTTTTAACTATAATAAATTTATTATTTTATCATATGATAAAATATTATATATTAAACTATGCAAAATTAGACATATTTTAAATATTGCTAGTTGATGGCTTAAAAAGAGACCGTTGAATAGAGAGAAAAAGGTAACGAAGAGAGATGAGAGGTTATTTAATGATGCAAAAAAGAAAATAAAAAACATAGAAGGGATAGGGAGAATAAATAAAATAATGACAAAGAAAGAGAAATGAGAAAGTAGAGATGGATAGTGGAGAGAGATGCGCTAAGAAGAGTATAAGGAGATAAAGATCAAAGAAACAAATAAGAGAATGATAATAAGTAAAAATAGAGAGCAAGAGAAATAACTAAAAAAAACTTAAATTTATTAATTAAAATTGTAATATTTATTAAATGCAAAAAAGATAAATATATATAATATTGATTAATATTAAAATATTAAAAATAATTTTAGAGAATATATTATATTATTGAACAATAATAGTTTAAAGTGTATTTTTACTACTAATTTAATAGTATTTTAGTAATACTTATTATTACAAAAATTAAATAATAAATAACATAGTTATTTTAATATATATTATCTTCATATGATATAATATAGATAATAAATGTAAACAATATTTATCATTAATGATATAATCTTTTATTTTTAATATTTTATAACATAATACTATTATATTTTAAAAAAAATTATACAAAATATGTTAATACAGCTATGAACATATATTAATTATAATTTATTGTAATTTATATAAGTTATTTTGCTTACTATTAAAATATTATATTCATTATTTTGTTATGTCATATAAAGTGCAACATTTAATATTAATCAAATCAATAATAATGTCATAAAGTTAATATTAATAATTAATTAAAAAAATATTTAATATAAAGTATTGTTTATTATAATTAATTTTTTAAACATTAAAATATAGTTAAAATCAATTGTCATTCTTTACAAAATGGATTGTTATAAAACAATGTGCTATATAAGGTCTTCTCAAAAGTTTTAATATACTATTATTACCCAAGCACACTTCAGTGTTCTGATGAGATCTTTTATGATGCTGTTGTGATCACACATCTGCTTAAAAGAAAAAACTTATTATTGTCTAATTATTGTGTTGAAGATAAAAATTGATTTGAAAATATTTGTAGATTACTATGCATATCAACTTTTAAAAAAAACTTTATGCTTGTAATATTTGTTAAAATATACTCTAATATGAATATTTTATTAATATCAAATTAATGAATACATTAATATATAAAATGTTTTTTCATGAAGTTATCATTTTGATAAATAAAAAATTAAATTACATTATAAATATGAATAATAAAAAATATATATTTATTATAATTACAATATATTAAGTTTTGAAGCTTAATAAATTTCTATAATATTATTAATTAATAAGGCCAAAATAGAGATAGTATCGATTGAGATCACTATTCTACAATAGGGAGAGAGAGAAAGTCAGAGATTAATAAGAGGCAAACAGAAAAGAAAAAGATAAATGATAGAGATTAGAGATCATTAAATGAAGAGGATCAAAAATAGGGAGTGTGTAGAAGAGATAGTGGGAATAAATAACAAAGTGATAGAGAGAGAAAAGATAAAATAAAGATGAAAAGAGTAGAGAGTAGTGTAAGAAAATACAAAGAGATAGACAAGGGAGAGAAAAATAAGAGAATGATGATGGCAGAGAGAAGTGAAAGAATATGAAGGATAATGAGTTAAATAGAAAAAAATGAGAGGAATAATTAAATAAAATTTAAATCTTAGTCATTAAATTTATAATATTTATTAAATAAAATAAGTCATTCATATATAATATTCAATGATATTAAAATATAAATATAATTATAACTATTAATCTTTTGAATGTTACATATATTTGCCAATTAAGAAAATATTTTTTAGTTCATACTTATATATAAAAATGTCAACTAAATAATATATAAAATAGTCATGTTAATATGTTATCTTTATATGATTTAATATAAATAATTTTAAAAAATTTATTTCATAATAATGATATAATTTTAGATTTCTAATTATTTATAACATAATATTACAACATTTAAAAAATTTTATATTCATGATGTAAATGCCATTATGAACACTTATTAATTTTAATGTATCTTAATTTAAATAACTAATTTTTATTAATAGTAAACTATATTTTTAATGAAGTAGACATTAATAAATATGATTTTCTTCCATTACTATATCATCTTTACAAACTAAAAGTTAACTATCATAATAAATAAAAATATAAAAATTTATATTTATTATAATTATTATATAATAAACTATGCACAATGTATGATCTCTAAAATATTCTTAATTGATGGCCTAAGAAAGAATAGTGGAGATGGAGATAAATATTCTATGAGTGGAGCTAAAAATTGATATTAGTGAAAAAGACAAAAAAAAGAAAAAAGATAACTAAAAAAGTAGAGATATGTAGCAGAGAGAGAGGTGCAAGAATAATATATGGAGATAAAGAATGAAGAGTCAAATAAGAAAATTATAATAGGAGAGGGGAGAAAGTGCCAAAATGTGAGAGATATTGGGATAAAAAGAAAAAAGAGATAGAAATATTTAAATAAAAGTTAAATCTTTATAAGTAAACTTAAAATATTTATTAAAAATAATAAGTTAATATAATCATTACTAATATTAAAATATTAAAAAAATTTACGAGGGATTTTATTAGGTTAGTATATTAAAAAAGTTTAAAGTATATTTTGACTTCTTATTTTATATAATTTTATCCGTACATTCAATTAAAAAAGAGTTCAAACAAAAATTAACATAATTACTCTAAGATATTATCTTTATATGACATAATATGGATAATAAATAGAGATAATCTTTAACGTTAATGACATAATTTTTTATTTTTAATATTTTATAATGCATTGGAAAACATTTAAAAACTTTTATACACATGTATAAGATGAAGAGGATAAAAAGATAAGAGAGATGGGGGAGTGATAGTAACAAATTGATTAGAGGTTAACAGAAAAGAAAATAATGAAAGAAAGAAATGAGAGATGATTTAATAAGGAGGATAAGAGAATAAGTGAAGAGAGAGGAGACAGAGAGAATAAATAACAAAGTGAAAGTGAGAGAATTTAGAAATTAGTGAAGTATAATGGAGGGAGAGGGTGAAGTGAATAAAAAGAGATCAAGAATAGGAAGAAAAATAAAAGAATGATAACTTGATAGAAGCAAATAAGAGTGTGTTAAACCTTGACATAAAAAGAAAAAAAGTAAAATAAATAATTAAAAATTGATTCTCTATCATTAAACCAATAATATAAATTAAATATTACAAGTTATTCATATGTAGTACTTAAAAATATTTAAACATAAAAGCTTATTTTTATTATAGTGTATTACAAATATTTAAATTACATATTAACTATTAATTGAAGTTAAAGATGATAATATTGTTACTAAGATAAATTAAAACTAAACTAAACAATAAATATAAATAATAAATTAAATGTTTATTACAACTAACATACATAAAGCTATGAAATTTGAGAGAATTGCAAGATATTGTTAATCGATAAGGTTTATAAAGTGATAATGTAGATGGAATAACTATTCCGTAAGAAAGTGCAAAGTGATTGATAAAATGGAAAAAGAGAGAAGATTGACGATGACATATTGTGAATAAATACCAAAGTGAAGGAGAGAGAAATAAAAAAATAGAGAGAAAAAGAAAAGATAGTACTAGAATAAATCTGGGATAGAGAATGTTATGAAAAAGAAGAGAATTAAAATGGAGAGAGAAAGATGTGAGAGAATGTAAGAGAGTTTGAGATAAAGAGAAAAAAGAAAGAGAAATAATTAAATAAATATTAAATCTTAATAATTAAATTTATAATATCAATTAATTATAAGAATTAATCATATATCATATTTAATAATACTAAAAAATTACAAAATTAAAAAATTTATGGCTTTTTTTATTATTTTAGAATAGTATAACTATTTATGGAATATTATAACTTTTAAAGGAATATTTTATTTATTAATTTATTATTATTTAGTTAATAGTTACAATTAAAAATTTTAATTAAATAATATATATAAATTAGTTATTCTAATATATTATCTCCATATGGCATAATGTAGATAATAAATATCGATAATATTTAAAATTAATCATATTATTTTAGATTTCTAATATTTTATATGTAATATTCCATATCTAAAACTTTTATGAACATGACATATATACCATTATAGACACAAATTAATTTTAATTTATTATAATTTATATAAGTTATTTATATAAATATTTAACTATATTAAATTTATTATTTTATTATATGATATAATGTGCCATATTTATAATTATATGAAATTAAAAAATAATATTGTAAAGTTTATATTAATAATTAATTACTAAAATTGTAATTATGGGCTATCATTTACAACAATTTATTTTTATAACATGAACATGATATTAAAATCAAATCTCATTCTTTAGAGGAAGGATTATTTTGAAAGAAATATGTGTAAGATGAGGCCTTCTCAAGAGGTGACCTACGCAAACACCTCTCTCATCCAACAATGCTTAAATTTGGAGTTCATGCCTGAATATAAAAGAAAAATATTCATAACTATGTGATGATTGTCAAGAGGAATGATGAATGCATTTCGAATTTTGGTAAATTATTTAGCATATTAACTTTGAAAAATAACTTTTTTTATTATATATGTAAAAATATACTCTAATAATAGTATTTATTAACATCAATTTAATAAATAGATATGAGAAACCATTATTTTTGACAAAGAAAATCTTATATCAAATATTTGCTTTGGTTAAGTTATTGTCCTTCTAAATAAAAACTTAAATTACATAATAAATATAAATAATATAATATATATTAAATATAATTAATATATATTAAATTTTTTTAATGTGAGTGATTTCAATAAACATATTAATTAATGGGGCTAAAAAAGAGAAGGTTTAGCTAGGGATAGTTATTGCATAAGAGAGTAAAATAATGATAAGAGTGAAATAGAGAAGAAAATACTAAATGATAGACATGAGAGATAATTTAATGAAGTAGATAAGAAAAAGAGATGTGATAGAAGGGATAGAGAGAATAAATGAGAAAGTTAAAAAGGGAAATGAGAAAAAAAGGAAAAAAAAAAAAAGATTTAGAGAGGCTAAAGAGAATAAAGAAAGATATAGAATGGAAAAGAAATAAAACAATGATAATAGAAAGAAGAAAGTGAGAGAATATAAGAGGGATTGGGATAAAGAGAAATAGGTAAAGAAATTATTAAATAAAAAAGAATCTTAATAATTAAAGTTAAAATATATTTTATTGTTACAGGTTAGTCATATATGATATTCCACATTATTAAAAAAATATAATTTTATTATTATTTTAGTATATTATAAACATTTAAAGTATAAATTAACTATTAATTTAATATCAATTTATTCATTCATATAATTGTAAAAGTTAATTAAATATTAAATAATAACATTATTCTAATATAATATCTTCGAAGGAAATAATATAGATAATAAATATAAATAATATTTTACATTAATGATATAATTTTTTATATTTGATATTCCATAATATATTTTTGACATATTAAAAAAATTTAATACATATCACGTAGATATGATTATCAATAGATATTAATTCCAATTTATTGTAATTGATATAAGTTACTTTGCTCACAATTGAACAATATTAAAAGAGTTATTTTTATATCATTTACATTTTCATATCTATTAGTGGATGAAAATGACAAAGTTGTTATAAAGTTAATATTAATTATTAATTACTAAAATGTAATTGCAATTAATCATTTATAATAATTCCATTTTTTAGGATTAATATGTTATTAAAATTTAATGTTAAAAAATGTGTGAGATATCGAGATAAAAAGAAAAATGTAAAAAAATGAAATAAATTCTAAATCTTAAAATTTAAAATTCTAATATTTTTTAAATATAACTAGTTATTCATAAATAATATTTAACAATTTTAAAATATTAAAATTATTTAAGGTTTTTAATTTTAAAAAATTTGAAAAATTTCAAAAATATTTTGATTATTAATTTAATATTAATTTATTCATGCTTATAATAAAAAAATGTTAAATAAATAAAAACTAATATCAATATTCTAATATATGTTCTTTTTGTGGCATAGTATTGTTAATAAATATAATAATGTTTAACATGAATGACATAATCTTAGATTTCTAAAATTCTATAATACATTATTATTATATTTAAAAAGTTATGCACATAGAATGTATATATGATTGTAAATGTATATTAAATCTTATTTTTTATAATGGATATACGTTATTTTGCTAATAATTAAATTACAATAATGGAATTACTTCATTATATAGTAGACTCTAGGGATAAAAGATACAATTAGAATTGACAGAAAAAGCATCGTAATGATCAGTAAGATCAATAAAGAATAAAGATCAATTTGTAAGCTATTATTTTTAATAAACTATTATTATTTTTCTTTAGATTTGGTCGATAAACTTCAAAACTGCTTACTAAAACTTAATACCATGTTAAGGGACAAAAAATTTAGAAATCATTAACTTATGTAATAGAGTTGATCTATTCCAATATTTCTACTCTAAAGTATTTAATTCTACTATAAAGTATTGAAAGTATTGAATTCTACTATTTTTACCTTAAATTATTCCATTCTATATAAAGTATTGATAGTATTGAGCAGCGACGTAGCATTATATCCCAAAGATAGTAAGTTCTTTTTTTCGGAGAGGAAAGTCTTTTTCTAAGATTCTATATAAATCATAAACATAATGTACCTTATATGATTTAGGAAACTGAGACAGTTAACCTTTAGAAAATTCTAACGATATCAGGGTATATCTACCTTTCATTTTCCTAATGGTCAAGTTTGTTATGGAAGATCTCCTTAAAAATTAAATATTCAGTTTTCCCAAAATTTTTATTTAATTTTTAATATTTTTTTTGTTATATTACTAAAAAAATGCTATTCTTTTGTTTTGTGACTTTTATAACACGTAAAGTTTCTCATGCTACATTGCTTCAACTTGTCTTAGTCCAGTTTTGTTATAGATTTACAAAATATAGAAAATAATAATTTAATATTTTATGTGCATATTTATTTTTATAATTAGTAAGTGTCCAAATGAGTTCTAACTAAGTGAGAACAGATGTGGTTAGACTCATCTCAATGACATCTTCCCAATCTTATTCTCATTTTTGTATTTTATTTCAAAATCTTATGCTCTTGGATTTTATCATTATTTGGTGATAGAGTATGTTATGCTCAAACTTTTTTGTATCATGGAATTCAAATTTCTTCGACTATTCTTCAAATTTCCTTAACTCTTCTTGCTTTGATTTTGCCATCTCTATGAAACTCTAACTCTCT
Source organism: Vanilla planifolia (assembly GCA_023846275.1). NCBI lineage: Eukaryota > Viridiplantae > Streptophyta > Magnoliopsida > Asparagales > Orchidaceae > Vanilla > Vanilla planifolia. The sequence continues at coordinate 308,786 of JAIUJO010000298.1, forward strand.
AATTCTGTGATATTTGCACAATTTATGTTCTATATTATATTACTTTAATTTATTAAATTTTTTGTAATATCAACATAGTTAAAGTTTCAATAATAAGTTTTACTTCTATTTATACTTATTTATTTTTTTAATTCATACTAATTCCAATTGAGGAATGATCAAGAGCAAATAAACATCATTGAACTCGTGTTGACAAGCTCTATAAAATTAAATATGGATTTATTTTATTTTAAAAGATTTAATTTATTTGGGTTTTATATTTTTTTGTGAGATATGTTGTTAAATACATGATTTGATAGTCAAGATTATTAGAACAGATCTTCCCCAGTTGGGCATTACATCGATTTATTTGTTTATATTAACTTGATTCAATTGAACTCATTTTTTATTTAATATATATTTAATTATTATTGATATTATCTTTTATTGTCATTTACTTTGGTAATTTTTAATAATACAAATATAGAAAAAAACCATCATTGGATTAATTTCAAAGAGCTAATTAAATATTAATTTTCATATTTTAAATTTTTTTTAATTTTCTTCCAAGATTTTGTTATTCATTCCCTTCGAACCTAATTTATGATCGGTGGTGTGAGAGTTCATCTCCCTAGTATGTTACAATTTGGATTTTCATATAATTAATTTACTTTATCTATTTTTTCTCTTTGATTTGGTTTTACTATTATGAAACAACAATTCTCTTTGATTTTTTTTTCTTATTTTAAGTTTAAAATATATAAATTTAATATTAAAATAATTTTTAAATATTATTTATGTTTATGTAAACAAGTCATTTAAAGTGTTTGCAAACAAACTTTGATTTTGTTATATCAAATTAAATATTCACTTTTCTTTTTAATTATTTTTTTTTGTTTCAACATATGCTACAAGATATTTTGTTTTGTTACTAATTTATAGGTCAAGGATCTTACACGTGATGTTCTTTGTATCTTAGAATGCAATTGGACAATATATTTTATCGTACTACTTACAAATTTTTGCTTTGATTTGGGTAATTATTACTTACTCTAAATCTCCTCTTATGTGAACTTCAAAATGTTTTGATTTTATTTATATTATATTACTTCAATTTATCTTATTTCATATTTAAAATTGATTTAGGTAATAATAAATTTATTATTTATTGTTAATTTGAGGTTATTTTCTATAAAAATTAAAAATAATTCAAAATGAGTTCAGATTGAGATGATACAAATATCGTTGAACTCCACTTGACGAGTTCAATCTAATTAAATAATCATTTTTATATTTTAATCATTTTTAATAAGGTAGTTGGCTAATTTTTTAGACATTTGAAATGATACCAAAATTTGACAAAGAGGAATTTTACACTCAATTTTCTTACTATCTTTGAATACTACTTTAGCATATAATTCGTCTCATTTCTTTAAATTTTTTCCTTAGAATTGCTCATCACTTTGAAACTCTAATTATTCTCTTGTGCAAATAAAACATCAATTAGATTTTGTTATATTTCATTCCTAAATTTGCCTCATTTCATTTTTAATATATATATATATAATTAATATTAAAATCATAAATAATTATTATTTTAATTTAATTGCTTTATTATGTGGTAATTCAAAAAGAGTTTCATGGAGATGAAACAAATGTTATAATACTCATCTTTATGAACTCTACCCAATTAAATATTAATTTTCATATGATAACTTATTTTATTTTTCACGAGTTTTATTGGTTTACAAGACATTTTTATTCATCAATGACTTAATAATCAAAGTTGTTATTCTCAATCACCTTAAGGTCTTAGGATACAACATTCTAATAAATTTACTTTATTTCTTTAGATTTTTTTGTTAGTTTTATATTTCTATGAAATTCCAATCCTCTCCTTGTGTGAACTTTACATCACTTTGATTATTTGATTATATTGCAATTAATTAATGGATCTCGATTCCACTTTATTTTATATTCACTAAATATAAAAATAATAATTACAAAACAATTATTTATTTATTTTGGTAAATCATAATAATCTCAAATGATGTCAATTAGAGATAACAATCATTATTGTACTCGCTTGATGTATTGTATCCAATAATATAATCTATTTTATGTTTAAATATTTTATTTTCTTTGGTTTTAGTACGCTTTGATTCAAATGTAATTTATTGATTGATGGTGTCACAAATGATTTTCTTTCATTCTTCAAGTACAACTTTCTTGTATAATTTGCTATTTTATACTGTAACATTGAATTGTTTATTATGTTACCCTTACATCAATTTGATTTTCTTTTGAAAGATTATTTCAGTATTTCTTATTTTAATTTTAATAACAATTTTCTTAATATTAAAATAATAATTGTTTTCATTTATGCTTATTTACTTATATAATTACTAGTAATTAAAAATGTGATCTAATCAAGAATAAGCAATTTTTTTTGGACTCCCCTTTTTCAGCTTTACTTAGTTAAATTTTTATTTTTTATAATTTTTAATATTGTTTTCAATTTTTTTGGAATACAAGACATCATATTTCAATTTGTTCCTAATTTAACAACCAAGAAAGTTACACTTGATCCCTTAGGTATCCTTCATTAAAACTTTGTAATGCATTTTATCATATTATTTTTCAAAGCTCTCACTTTGATTTGTTTATTTAACTATAAAACTCGAAATATCCTATAGTTTAACCTTTGCTTTAAAATTTTTCTTGTGCGACATTTATATTGCTATGATTACCGTGATTTAATTGCTCAAATTTAACTTATTTTAGCTTTAGTATATATTTATTTAATATTAAATGATAATTTATTTTTATTTATGTTTATTTATTTTTGTTTCTCGAAGTAATTCAAAATGATGTTCTATAAAGAAAAGGAAAGCACCATAAACCTTCTCTAGAAAAGTTCTATCAAAATAAATATCTATTATTTTATTTTTAAATATTTTTTTGGCATATTGCATTTTTTAAAATCTAAGACTCTAGCTTTACCACATAATTTATGACATTTCTTTAAATTTTTTGCTTTAAATTTGTTATTTTACCATATAACTCTAAATCTCTACACATTTAACAATTACATCACTTTAATTTGAACATATGAAATTTCTATATATTTGCTAATTTTAATTTTAATATATATTTATTTGATAGTAAAATAATATTTTTTTTTTATTTTCTTTCATAATTCACTATAATTCAAAATAATATTAGATCTAGCTATAACAAATGTTGCTAGACTTACCTCAATGAGTTGTACCTAATTTAATATTTATTTTTGTATTTGAAAAAAAATTAATTTTTTAGTGACTGAGGATATTTATGACAAAGTTTTAACTGCACCAAATCTGATGATCAAGGATCACTCCTTTTTCATTTTACTATTTTTTCATACAACTTTATCCAATAAATTAAATCAATTTTTGAATGTTTTTTCTTTTAGTTCGTTACATTACGTTGTAACTTCAAATCTGCTCTCATGTTACCATTACATGACTTAGAATTTGCCATATTTTCAATGCTTCAATTTATCTTATTTTTAGTTTTAATATTTTTTCTTTATATTTATATAAAACTCTATGCTTATTTCTTTTGGTAATATAGAAAAATTCCTAGTGATGTCTAATAAAGTTGAAACAAATATCATTGTATTAGTCTTAATGTTCTTTGAATACTTAAATATCTATTTTTATATTTCCATTTATTTTTGTTTCTATGTTTTTGAATCACATTAGAAGATATTTTAATTTCTACCACTTATGAGAATCTAGGATGACACACATAATTTGCTTAATATCATCTAATGCAACATTGTAATGGTTGACTTTGATTTTGTTATATCTCTATGCAACTCTAATTCTTGTCCAATGTAACCTCCATATGACTTCAATTTGGTTATCATATAATGTTTCAAATTATCTCATTTTTATTTAAAAAATAATTACTCAATAATATTTTTTTTTGTTATTTATGTTTAATTAGTATGGTAATTCGAAGTTATTCATGATGCAGATAGATGGAGATGAAACAAACACATCAAACTGATCTTTACACGCTCTATCCAATTAGATATTCATTTTAATATTTTTTAAAATTCTATTTTCTTTTTTCGACATGGTTTAGGAGTTATTTTTATTCATAGTTTATTTAGTAATTGAGGGTGTTACACTGATATTCTTAGTATAGTGAAAGTAAATTTTATTATATAATTTATCTCATTTTTTCAGTTTTCTCACTTTTACTTTCTTATATTAGAATGTAATTCTAAACCTCGTCTTTTGTGACTCTTAAATAACTTTTATTTGACGATATTACATCTCTTCAATTTTCCTTGTTTTAATTATAATTATTTCTACTTAAAAGTATGATAAAAATTTCTTTTTATTTGTGTTATTTTTCCTTGGTTATTTATAGTAATTCAAAGTGAGATCAGACCAAGATGAAGCAATGTACTTGAATTTATCTTTACAAGCTATTGCCAACTTAATATTAAACTTATTAAATTTTTTAAAAGTTTTTACATGTTTTGTGGGACATTTTGATTTATATTTAGTTTGATGATCAGTGATATTACACACGATCTCCCTAGCTATATTGGAATGCTTCCTTCCTACACTATTCTCTTTTCATTTAATCGCTCAATTACTTTCACTTTGATATATTATATTTCTTAAAATTATCTCATTATAGATTAATATATAGTTTTTCTGTATTAAAATAATTATTTAATATTATTTGGGCTTAATGAAATTGGATGTGAAACAAACATTTTTTTTATTCATGTCAATAAACGTTTTCCTACTAAATAATTAATTTTTATATAGTTTTTAATTTTTTATTTTCTAATGTTCTGGTATGCATTATGGGAAATTTTTTTATGCTTGATTCATGGATATTGCATTCAGTTTCCCTAATATCTTGTAATGTAACTTTTTAAAATAATTTTTCTCATTTCATTTAATTTTCATCTTTGGTTTGGTAGAATTAGAGATAGGTATTTCTAATTTTATTATTGTGTGACATTTAGATCACTTTGATTTTATTTTAAATTATTTTCATTCAATTTATATGATTTTTTCTTTAATGTATATTCACCTAAAATTGTAATAATATTTGCTATTATTTTTGCTTATTAATATAGCAATTTGTAGTAATTTCAAACAAGGTGTGATCAAGACAAACAAATGTCATTCGACTCATCTTGATTGCCCTCATCCAACAAGCTATAAATTTTTATTTTTTTATATAATTGATTTTCTATAGTGCTGGCATGGTATACGAGATACATTGATTTGTACCTTATTTGAAAATTGAGTCTATTACACTTGACCATCTTAGTTTCCTGGAATAAAACATTTCTCAAACCTTTATCTCATTTCATCATTTTTTTTCTTGTTTTTTTCTACATAAACATAAATCATATTTACGTGACTTTAACAATGCTTTGATGTTGTTATATTACAATAGTTAAATCTATTTAATTTTAACATAGTTATTTGTTCCCTAAATATGAAAATAATCATTCATTATTAGTTATGCAAAGCTTATTTTATAATACACAATAATTACTGATGAGGCCTAATTGAGTTTAAACCTACATTGTTGGACTGGCCTCAAAAAGCATTAACTAAATATTATTTTTTATATTTTTTAAATATTTTATTTTCATGTTAGTTTTACTTGGATATATTATATTCCTACAACTTATCTTATTTCACTTTTAAAATTTATTAAAAAAATTAATTTATTATTATTTATATACATTAATAATCTATAGTATTTTAGAAAGAGGACACTTGCACATGAAACCATGCATTGCTAGACTCTTCTTAATAGCCTACGTTTAATTAAATTTCAGTTATGTTTTTAAATATTATTAATTTTTCAAGTCTAAATTGGTTCAAAAACTTTTTCTAATTCTATGATTTTTAGGACAAATAATCTTAAACTTGATCTAATTAATATTTTGGAATATAAGTTCTTGAACAAAAGTTTCCACATATTCTTCATTTTTTTATTTCTCTTTTATATGTAACTCTAAACCTCCTCTTGTATGACCTACATCAGATTAATTTTGTTATACATTACTTTTCTTGAATTTATTTAATTACAAATTTAATATAAATTTTCTTACTATTAAAATAGTAGTTTTTCTAATTTTTGCTTAATTTTTTTAATAATTCATATTAATTCTAAATGAGATCTAATTAAGATAAAGCAAACATCATTGGACATGTCTTGGTGAGTTTCATTTAATTAAATGTTCATTTTAAAAAGAATTATTTATTTTTTAATATTTCATCATATTTTATAAGAAACTTTGATTTGTACATTATTTGATAATTAAGGATGTTTTTTCCCTCTCCTTTGTATCTTGGATTGTCAGGTTTATGTAAAAGTTTTCCAATTTCATAAAATTTTGAGCTTTGTTTTAGTTATATAATTTTAAAACTCTAATTATCCTGTGATTTGACCTTTACATCATATTAATTTTGCAATATTATATTTATTCAAATTTATCTTATTTTAGCTTTAATATATGTTTCCTTAATATTAAAATACTACTTGTTTTATCTATGAATATTTAATTTTGAAATTTATTGTATTTCAAAATAAGGTCTGATTAAAACAAAACAAACATCACTAGTCATAATTCTAGAAGCTCTATTTAATTAAATTGTTTTTGAAGCATTTTGAAATATTTTATTTTCATGGATTTTGACATACCTTATGACATACCTAATGTTTCACCTAATATCTAAATATTACTTTATTTTTATTTAATTTTATTTAATTGAGTAATTCATTGTAAATTTAAACAAGTTCAAAAGAAGATGAAGACATTATCATTATATTTGTTTCGAAGAGCTCTTTCTAATTAAATATTAACTTTAACATTTTTAAATATTTTATTTCTTAGAATTTTAACTACTTTAAGAGATATTTTATGTATACCTTATGTAATGATAGAGGATGCTATATTGAATAACCTTAGTATCTTCAACATCAAGTTTTCTTCACCATATATTAGATTTCTTCAAATTTCTTGCCTTTATTTAGCTATACTTCTATGATAATTGAAGTCTTATCTTATGTGACATTTCTATAACGTTTATCTTGTTATAATTTCTTTCTTTAGTTCATGTAATTTTAGTTTTGTTAGATATTAATCAAATATAAAAGTAATAATTTAATGCTACTATTTTTTATTTTATTTTGTGAATAGTAGTAATGCGTAATAAGGTCAAAAATAGATAAAGCAAATAGTCTTGCAATATAGTATCAATGAGCCCCATCAAATTAATTTTTCATTTTTAAATTCTTCATGGTTTTTTATAATCTATGATTTTTAAACTCTTAAAAATATAACTTTATTTGAACCTAATTTTTAAACTCTTAATAAGATATTTTTATTAATACCTTGGAATGGAACTTCCATAAGCAATTCTTCTTATTACATCAAATGTTTTTCTTTGATTTGGTTATATTACTATGAAACAAAAACATTCCTTTTAGTTGACATTAACACTTCTTTTATTTGATTATGTCATATTTTTTAATTTTTCCCATCCCCCCTTAATATATACTTAGTTAATATTAAAGGAACAATTTATTTTAATGTTTTTTTAATTACTTTGGTAATTATTAATAAATCCAAATGAGATTTTATGTCGATGAAACAATCAAGCTACGTGATATTAAATATTACTTTGTATTATTTTGTACATATATGTGAAAAAAGTTGTTTAGAGTTCTAACAATCTTTACGAGACATTTCAATTTGTACTTATTTTTATGATCGACAATGTTACACTCAATCTACTTATTATCTTTTAATTTAACTTCCAGCTTAATTAATCTCACTTCCTCAAATGTTGTGAATTGATTAGGCTATATTATTGAGAAACTCTAATTCTACCCTTAGGCGAAAATTTTATCACTTTTATTCAGTTATATTTTTTTGCTTCACTTTATCTTATTTAAACATTAATATATATCGACCTATCTTTATTAAAAAAATTATCGTTACTTATCTTTAACTACTTTGATAATTCGTAATATTTCCTAAATGACTAAGGGTGTAAAAGAAACTAATGTCAATGTTCTCACTTTGATGAGCTCCATCAAGTTACAAATAACTTCTTGTGTACTTAAAGGAATTTTAATTTCCAGTGTTTTTGCATGATTTGTAAGATATTTTGATTTGTATCTCATTTTATGATCAATAATGTCTTAATAACTCCTTGATACCTTGAAATAAAATTTTCTTATACAACTTATTACATTTTTTCGTACATTTTACTTTGATTTTCTTTTAGTAATATTTCATTATAAAACTTTTATTTTGTAAGAATTAGTTTGCTTTTTTTAGTTATATTTCTTTGCTTCAATTTATGTTATTTTAGCTTTAATGTAATATTGCTTAATATTAAAATAATAATTTTGTTGTTTTATACTTGTTTAATTAGTTAATTCATAGAAATTTAAAATGTGCTATGAGCAAGAAAAAACATTTTGACTATTTCCTTCAAATAAATATTTACTTTAATATTACTAAATATTTTTAATTTTTATTTTTTTGATACACTTAACAAGGCAAATTGATTCAAACATGATTTGATAATTAGGAATGTTACACTTGATGACATTAAAATCATTGGATGTTGCTTTCCCTTACCATTTATATCATTTATTCAATTTTTTTATTTGATTTAGTTATATTTCTGTAAAATGCTAGTTCTTTTATTGTGGGACCATTACATTTTTTGATGTGGTTATACTACATTAATTCAATTTTTTTCATTTCAAATTGATTATTTATTTCGTTAATAATAAATTAATAATTAACTATTACTTATGCTTTTTAATTATATAACTCATGGTAATTCCAAACGAGATTTGGTCGAGATGAAGAAAATATTCCTTCGACTAAACAAGGCAAACTATATCTTTTAAATATTTACATTTAAGTTTTTTAAATCATTTTTCTATCCATTTCGCACACTTTACTGGTGATTAATATTTCATATTTGATTTAATGATTGATGATGTTATACTTGTTCCCTTTGTATCTTATAAAGTAGATGTCCCATACAGTTTATCTTATTAATTCATTTTTTGCATAGATTTTGCTATTTTTTTAATAAGAAGTAGTATTTCTCCTCTCTTGTAGCATTTATATTACTTTTATTATGCTATATTTTATCCCTTCAATTTAAATAATTTTAACTTCATTATATATTTATGATATTTTAAAATATTTAAATTATTATTATTTAGGCTTATATATTTTGATAATTGATAGTAATTTCAAATGAGGTCGGATATCAATGGAAAAAATGTCATTGGACACATCGAGATGGGATAATCGAAGTAAATATTTAGGAGTTACTATGACTTTGAAATTAAAAAACACATATAATAAAAGAATGTCATATTAACACAAAGTTTAAAAATATTTAAGGTTGAAATATATAAATTTATTCAATTTATTTTAAATTTATCAAAGAAATGTGTTAAATTATAAGAGAATGTTACAATCTAAGATAAAAAGAAGATCAAGTGGACATTACTGATCGTTAAATAAGATACTAATCAAAATGTCCCCAAAGTAAACCAAAATCAATGAAAGGAAGATATTTAAAAATATAAAAATGAGTTTTTACTAACATAAAACTCATTAAGATGAGTTGAATGATGTTTGTTTCATCTAGATTAGACCTTGTTTGAAATTACTATTAATATCAAAAATAATAATCATGAATAATAATAAGTTATTGTTTTAAAATTAAGTAAGTTCATATTAAATCCTAAAAAAGACAAATTGTTGCATTGGAATATACTTAAATAAGAGCAATATGAAGGCTGCATGATAGGAGATGTATAGTAAAAAATTACTATAACTAAATCAATATGAAAAAGAGGAACAAATGACATAAATTATATGGGTAAAAAGCATATGTAGATATTAAGATATATTAAGTAAAGTCATAGATAGCTAAGTTTGGTAAGAATTTAAATAACATTAAAGTCAATGAAAGCCATAGAAAATAAATTATTTAAAACTTTTAAAATAAATATTTAATTAGATGAAGCTTTTTAAGAAGAGTTTAACAGTGATTGTTTCATTTTGATTAGACCTCATCAAGAATTACTATGAAATACAAAAGTAAATGAGCATAAATAGTAATAAATAATTATTTTTATATAATGGATATATATTAAAGTTTAAATGTGATATATATCAATCATATGAAGGAATTGTAAAGGTCCCATGAGAGGTGAATTCGAGTTTTATAGATACGTAACAGCAAAAAAATTCACATAAATGAGATAAATTACATAATAAATTTCTTTTCCAAGGTATCTAAAGTAGCTTTTACAACTAATAAAGAAAAGGTATAAATAAAAATGTTGAATAAAAGTTGCTAAAGATATTTAAAAAAAATTGGAAAGTTCAAAAATGAACTTTCAATTATATAGAACACGTTCAAATGAGTACACTAACTTCTATTTCTTCTCAAGTATAGCTCATTTGAAATTTCTGAAACTTACAAAAAAATAACCATAAAAAATAATAAATTAAATTTAAAATACTTATTAAATATATAATAATGGTAAATTAAAAAAATTAACTAATAAATGTAATCAAATGAAAGTAATGTAAAGGAAAAATAAGAGAAGAATTTGAGTTTCACTACACTGTATCCAAATCAAAGAAAAAACTTTGAAGAAATGAGATTAAATTTGTGGCAAAGATGTATTCTCAGATACAATGGAGAATAGCAATAATGTCCTTGATCATCAAATAAGCAACAAATAAAACTTTACCATAAAAATGCTAAACCAATGAAGAAAATTTAAGAAATAAAATAAATATTCAATTACAAAGATAATTTATAGTTGAGTACAAAAAAATTTATTTTAATTAGATATATTATCATGAAGAATCACTACGAATTTTGTAGTAAATAAGCACAAATAATAATGTGTTATTCTTATAATATGAATTAAAGATATAATAAAGATGAAAAAAGTCAAATGGAAGCCAAACGATATAGTGAAACACAAATGATGTTTACGTTACATCAGATTAGATTGACAATTATGTTGTATTATAGCAAATTTCAGATGAAAAATTTAAAGAAACTAAACAAATTGTAACAAAAAATTTGCATTCTAAGATACTAAGGAGATATTATGTAGCATCCTTAACCATGAAATCTGATAGAAATTGAAATGTCCATTAAATAATTTTAACACAAAAAATTAAAATATTTAAATAAATATAAGAAGAATTTGTTATTAGATTAAGCTCATTAAGACGTTCCCAATAACATTTCTTTAGTCTTCACCAAACCATATTTGAAATTACTACAAATTAGACATGAAATAAGCCAAAAAAATATTTAGATTTTTCTCTAATTTTTTTTATTAAATATGAATAAAGTTAAAACAAGATAAATTTAAGTAATACGATTTAATAATTAAACGTAGTTCAAATATTGATATATGAGCTTTACAGCTACATATATTTTGATAAAATTAAAGTGAAATGTTGAGGAAATAACATAAGTTACGTAGTATGGTAGCATTCCAAGATAGTATGGACAACTATAGTAATATTCTTAATAGTTTAATTAAGTACAAATTAAAGTAACTCATAAAGCATAAATAACCTTTGAAAATTAAATATCTAAAAAATATAAAACTAATATTTTTATAGATTGATATTTTTAATATTAATCTAGCGATTTTTGTTTCATTTTAATCTAGCATCATTTTGAATTACTATAAATTTATTAGATAAAGATAGAAAAAGAAAAAATAAATTACGTTTTAAAAATTAAGAAACAATATAATAAAGTTGAAATGAAATAAATTTAGGTAATCTAATAGATCAAAAACTAAGCGATGTAAAAGTCACACGAGAGGATAATTGAATTTTATGTTAATACCACGAAATCAAAACAAAGCATCCCAAAAATACAATAAATTACACAAGAAAGTTGCATTCAAAGATTTTGAAGAGATCAAGTGCAACATTCTTTATGTAAACTTAGCAAAACTAATTAAAAATGTCTCTTAAAACAAGAAAATAAGTAAAAATAATATATATATAGATATATATATATAGATATATATGTATATATGTGAATGTGTGTGTGTGTGTGTGTGTGTGCGTGTGTGTGTTTGTGTAATTGAATAGTTCAGTAAATAGAGCTTGGTGAAATTAACCAAATGATATTTGTTACGTCTTAATTGGTAATTTTTGGAATATGAATTACCCAAACTAATACAAATTAATAATTTAACATTAAGTGTATATATATATATATATATATATTAAATCTTAAATGGGATAATTGAAGTAATGTAATGTAACAAAAAAAGTAGCCATGTATAAGTTGTACAAAAGTTGCTTTAGAGTTTTATTGCAGTTTAATGAAATCAAAGAAAAAAATTTAAATGAATGGCATAATTGTATGAGAAAGTTTCATTTCATGTTACAAAGAAAATTTAATTTAATATCCTAAATCATGAAATTAGGTATTAAAGTTAATATTTTATAAACTTGTCAAAATAGGAGAAAATAAAAAACAAAAAAAATATAAATAAAACATTTTTTAATTGGACGAAACTATTTGAGACAAGCTTAAGATTTGTTTGATCTTGATCAATCCTTGTTCGGAATTTCTTTTAATATCTATATATATAAGTAGAAATAATCATAAGTTATTATTTTTAATTTATGTAATTACATGAAAAGCTAAAATTTGATAAAATAAAGCAGTGTAATACAAAACATTACAAGGTTCTAGCAAGAAAAGATTTTGAATTTCATACTAATATAACTACGTAAAAGACCTTTACAAAAATAAGATCAAATATACAAAAAAAAGTTTTAATACAAAATACTAAAAGTACTACAAAACTAATTTCCTCACAAAAGAAAAAAATTCCAAAAAAAACTAATATACTCAAAAAAATAGAAATGAATATTAAGTTGCATAGAACACATCGGGTGAGTTCAACAATATTTGTTTCATCGCAACGAGACCTTATTCAAACTTTCTACGCATTATTAAAGTAAATAAGCATAAATAATAAAAAATTAATATTTTATTATTTCTTAAATATATATTAATGCTAAAATAAGATAAATAAAAAAATGTAACATAACAAAACAAAAGCATGAAGGACACAAATGATGAGATTTAGGGTTACATAGTAGTATAAATAATTAAAAAATTAATGAAATTAGATAATTTTCTAAAGAAAATTACAATTAATGGTACTAAAGAAATCGTGCAACTTTCATAATCATTAGAAAATATACTACTAAATATTTGGCATAAAATGTTCAAAACCTTTAGAAAAGAATCTATTTACAAATAGGGAAAAGAATATTTACATAGATACAGGTCATAGAGAAAATTTGAATGACGTTTTTTTTTTCTTTTAAATTGTCTTGTTTGAAATTTATATAATTTTAAGAGACTTAGAATAAATATTAGCAAAATTACAATTTAATGTTAGTTAAATACATATTAAATCTTGAATATGAAACTTTCAATCAATGTAATATAGCAAATTAAAAGTTATTAAATGTTATGCCAGAGTAGATTTAGAATTATACAATAATATTACAAAACCATAGTGAAAAGTTTGAAGTAATATGATATGTTTTCCCAAAATATTGCATTCCAAAATTCTATAAGTATTATGTCCAATATCCTCTATCATCAAATATGGTATAAATAAAAAAAGATTTTAAAAAAGATAAAGCATAATTTCTAATTAAACAAAATTTAATAAGTTTAAATAATAAAGAACTATTATATTAATATTTAGTAAATAAATATAAAATTTCAAATGAGAAATACAACATAAGAAAATTGCATTGTGTCAATAAGGGAATCTAAGCCATAGAAAGTAAAAAATTTAAAAATTTTAAAATGAATATTTAATTAGATTGGTCCCATCTAGATGAGTTCAACAAATTTTTTTGATGAATAGGCCTCAATAGAATTTATTAAGAATGACAAAAATAAACAAAAATAAATAATAATTAATTAGATTTTTAATATGATATATTATATATTAAAAAAAAATGAGATCAAAAAAAGCAACATAACACAAACCAATCAACGTAATTTAATTCCCACGGGTCTAGGGATTTAGATTTATGTGGTAATATAACAAAATCAAAGTCGAAAAAGTTGAAGAAATTAGGTAAATTGTATTAGAACATAGCATTCCAAGAAAATGGAGGAAAAGTAACATTTAGAAAATGTCAAATCAGGTATGAATTGAGATAACAAAGCATGAGAAAGTAGTAGAAAGCAAAAAATTTAAAATTTTAAAACTAAATATTTTGAATGGATAAAGCCCTGAAGACGAGCCAAATGACATTTTTTGTTTCTCAATTGAACCTCATTTTGAATTGCATCAAATTACCATGTTAAATAGCTTTAAATAATAATAGATAATTTTTTTAACATTATGTGAATGCATGTTATGTCTTAAATGATGCAGATTAAAGCTACGTAATATAACCAAATAATAAAATTTTAAAGGTCACATGAGAAGTGTATTAGAGTTTCATCATAATATAACCAAATTTTACAAACAATTTGGGGAAATAAGATAAATTATAAAGCATTACATTTTATGATGTTAAGGAGATCTAAAGTAGTATTCATGACCATCAAATCAAGAATTAATCAAAATATCTATTAACACATGCCAAAGATAAAAAATTTTAAAATAAATATTAGATTCTAAGATACTAAAGAGTTCTAGTGTAACATAATTGATCATGAAATAAGTTTTGAATTAAAATATTTCTTTAAGTGTGCAAAAACAATAAAAATATTTTTATAAAGATAAAAGTTAATATGAAAGTGGATATCGCTCTATGATATAAGTCCAAAAACATTTTTTCATTGATCAAACCTCATGAGCAGTTACTAGGAATAAATAAAATAAACAATCATAAATATTAATAAATTATTTTTTAATGTTATTTAAATATATATTAAAGCTAAAATGACAATAATTAAGCTATATAATATAAAAAATTAATGCAAAGTAAAGGTCACACAATAGGACAATTATATTAAATTAAGGCAAACTTTTTTACAAATAAGATAAATTATGTCAAAATGCTTCATTTTAATGTATTAAGGAGCTTGAATGCAACATTCTCAATCATTAAATTATGTACAAATCAAAATTTCATATTAAAAATGCCAAAACCTTAAACAAAAGAATATATTTAAAAGCATTAAAAAGAATATTTAGTTGCATATAACTCTTTGAAGTTATTCTAACTACATTTTTTCAACTTGATATGATCTCATTTATGATTACTATGAATTGCAAAAAGAAATAATTTAAAAACATGACAATGTATAATTTTAGCATCAAGTAAATATATATTAATGTGTTAGTGTGGTAAATTGAAGTAATATAATATAAAAAATCAAATATATGTAAATATCATATGATAGGAGATTTAGAGCCATATAGTAGCATAACCAAATGAAGCCAAAAAGTTTTAAGAAATAAAAATTTAATAATATATATTTAATAAGTTGTAAAATAATAAATTTTTATTATTTATGTTTTTTTATATTAGTGATTCACAACAATACCAAATGCTATGAAATAGAGATGAAATAAATGTCATTGAACTAGACTTGAAGGGCTTCACAAAATTAAATATTCATTTCATATTTGGAAAAAAATTTTCTATTATTTTATACTTATTTTGTGTGGCAATTTGATTCATATCAAATTTTTATGTCATTTATGTCACACTTAAATTGCTCAAAATTTTCCAACTGAACTTCGTTGTGCATTTTATCTCTTTGGTTCAATATTTTTTATTTTCTTATTTTTTAAGAAACTTTGATTCTATCTCATGTGATCTTTAAATCACTTTACTTTGATTTGGTAATATTTATTTATTTAATTTGTTTGACCTCAACTTTAATGTATATTTAATAATACTAAAATAACATTTTATTATTTTTAAGGTTATTTACGTTTGTAATTTGTAGTAATTCCAATTGAGGTTCAATCAAGAAGAAAGAAATGTCTCTTGGCTCATAGTGATAAACTCCAAAAAATTAGATACAAATTTGAATTTAATTAGAAATTTTTTCCCCAACAATTACAGTGCTTTATAAGATATTTCAAATTATTTTAAAATTAACAATTGAGGCTCTCTCACTCGATGCCCTTAGTGTGTTGTATTATAACTTTGTTATAAAATTTGTCTCACTTTATCAAATTTTTATCTTTTATTCTTTAATTGTACTATATGGCTACAAATGTCCTCTTAGGTGGCTATTACATTGCTCTGAATTGGTTCTATGACATTTGTTTAATTTATCTCATTTTTGATTCAATATTTATTTATATAAAACTCATCAAACACATTTGCATGTGCATTATCTTCAAATATGAACTTTTATATTTTAGATATTTTATTTTATAAGATTTTTGTAATTTATACGAGAAATTTTTATTCATAACTAATTTCATGATCAATACATTACACTCATGCTTTCGTTTTTTACATGACTATTTAAATTAAATCTCTGAACATGTGGCCATCACATCATCTTATTTGGAAATGTTACATTGCTTTAACTTATCATATTTTGGCTAATGTATATATCTAGTTAATATTAAGAAAAAGTATCATTATATTAGCTTATTTAAATGATAATTAAAACTAATTCAGAAGTGATTTAGTAAAAAAGAACCCTAGAAATTACATATTAAATCAAATCTTTATTTTTCGTATTTTTAAATATTTTATTTTCTTAAGTTTTCCCAACATTACAAGGGATTATAACTTGTACTTGAATTGATGATCGAGGATATTACCATGGATCTTCTTAGCATTATGAAACTCAACTTTTCTATATGAATTGTCTCATTTTTTTAATTTTTTTGAATTTATTCTAGTATATAATACTTAGCATCTTCATTTTAGATCATTTTATGATTCATAAATATTTTATTATTATTAAAACAACACTTTTTTATTATTTAAAATTATTTATTTTGTAATAGCAATAATTTCAAGTGAACTTCAATCATGATAAAAAAAGGTTAGATTTTTCTTGAGGAGCTCGATCATATTAAATTTTCATTTTTATATTTATAAATATTCTGTTTGCCCAAGGTTTTCATACACTTTACGAAACATTTATATTCCTACTGAATTTGAAGATCTAGGTTTCAACACTTAATTTTCTTAATATTGGAGGTTGTAAATTTCCAATACAACTTATGTCAAATGTTCTAGTTTTTTGCTCACATTTGGTTATATTAGTTTGAAACCCTTATTTTTCTTCTTATGTGACTTGTACTTCTTTTGAATTTGTTTTATTATTACTTTTGTTCAATTCATCTCATTTTTTATTTAATACATTTTTATTAAATATTAAAAAATATTTTTTTAATGTTTTTGATTATTTATTTTGTTAATTCGTAGCTACTAAAATTGACATCAGATTAAGATGACTTTGTTCCACACATCTTGATGACCTCCATCTACCTAAATATCTTTTGTATATAATATTAAGAATTTTTTTAGATCGATTCGTCACATTTTTAAGAGATATTATTTTATAATGAATTTGATAGTCAAGGATCTCCAACTTGATGTTGTGAATATCTAGAAATGTAACTTTTGTGCAGAAGAATTTCATTTTGTCAAATTTTTTATTTTAAATTTGTTATATTAATATGAAACTTTAATTCTCCACTGATTTGTCCTTTAAATAATTTTGAAGTGGTGATATTAGATTATCTTAATTTATCTTTTTTAGCTTCATTATATACTAACTCAATCCTTAAACAATAATTTATTATTATTTACGCTTCTTTACTTTGGTAATTTGTAGTATTCGAACTAAAGTTGGATTGAAACAAAAAGCATCATTAGAATTACATCAAAAAGCTTTGTTTAATGAAATATTTATTTTTTATGTTTTTAAATATTTTATTTAAATAGGATTTTACCATACTTTTTGAGGTATTTCAATGCAAACTTTTCTGAATGATTGATGGTGTTAGACTTGGTATTCTTTGTGTATGGAAGGGAATACTATTATACAATTTATCTAATTTGTTAAGACTTTTTTGCTTTGATTTCTTTATATTTCTATGAAAGTTTAATTATCATCTTATGGTTACCTTACTTGACTTAGACTTGGTTGCATTGCATTACTTCAATTTATTTAATTTTAAAATTTAATATATAATAATTACTATTAAAAACATTGTTTAGGATATATTTATATTTTATATTGTAATTCATAGTAATATCTAACGATGATCAATTTAGTTGAACGAGCATCATTCAACCTACCTCCAAATTCATAATTCAATAAAATATTTGTTTTATTATTAATAAATTTTTTCTTTTTTGGGTTTCAGTACACTTGAGATATTTTGATTCATACCTAATTTTACATTGAGAAAGTCACACTCATTCTCAGTATTTTCAAATGGAACATTCCTGTATTGATTTGGCTATATTACTATGAAGTACTAATTCTCAATTTCTATGATCTTTACTCAACTTTGAATTAGTTATATTACATCGATTCTATTTATCATATTTCAACCTTGATTTCAACCTAATTAATATTAAAAAATAAATTTATTATTATTTAATCTTCTTTATTCTTTTAGGTAAGGCTAATCTTAATGGAGATCTAATTAAAAAGAAAGAAATGTAATCAGAGTTATTTTAATAAGTTTTTCAATTAAATATTAGTTCTTATGTTTTAAATATTTTATTTTCAAGGGTTTCGAAAAGGTTTAAGGGACCTTTTGATTCATATAAAATTTTGATGATTGATGACATTTTAGTCAGTCCACTTAGTTCTCATAACATTTTTCAAGATTTTAATTTGACTAGTTTATATTAATTTAATGTTCATATTCTATCCTCATATGATCTTTAAATTATATTTATTTGAAATTAATTAAATTTATTTAATTTCAAATTAAAGTATATATTTACATAATATTAAGATACAAATTTGTCAATGTATATGCTTATTGATATTGGTTATTCGTAGTAATTGTAAATGACATTTGATTGAAAGGAAATATGGGTTGCTCGAATCATCATGGTGAACTTAATCTAACTAAATATTTGCTTTTATTTTATAATATTTTTTATTGTTTTGCAATACTTTTTTAGAGGTTTTAAATTATTCAAAATTAGAAAATTGAGAATGTCACACTTTATCTCCTTAGAATCTTGAAAATCAACATTGTCTTTTGACCAATCTAATTTCTTCAAATTTTTATTTTCCTTTGGTTATATAACTCAGTAATTTTGTATCTCCTCTCTTGTGACCTTCACATTACTTAGATTTAGTTATATTCTATTTCTTTATTTTGTCTCTTCTTGAGTGTGCTTTATGGGTTATTTCAATTTTTACTTGATTTTGTCGTAAGGACACTAGGCTCGATCTCCTTAATATATCGAAATACCATTATCTCATTAGTTTATTTCATTTCTTCAAAAGTTTTCTTTGATTTTGTTATATTTCTATGAAATTATATTTCTTTTGTTTAACTTTTCCATCACTTTCCATCTTGTATTTTATTTTTTTTAATATATCTCATTTTAAAATTAAAAAAATATATATTTTATTAATGTTATAAAAATAGTTTATTATTATTTATGTTATTTTACTTTGATAATTAATAATAATGACCATTACCTCTTATTGATTTGGTTATATTGCATTGCTTGAAATTAACTCATTACAGTTTTAATATATATTAACTTAACATTAAAATAATAATTTATCATTAATTATATGTATTTTCATATTTTTATGTGATTCCAAATGATGTTTGTCTAGAAAAGAAATGTTGTTGGACTCAACCCTATTAGGTAAATTCAATTAAATATTTAATTTTAAATTTTTAAGAATTTTATTTTTAATGGTTTAGGATGGTCTATAAAATATTTTTATTCTTTGTGAAATTTAATGATTAGGGTTGCTATGCTAGATTTAGCTAATATGTTGAAATGCAATATTCCTTTGCAATTTATGTTTTCTTTTAAAATTTGTCCCTCCCATTTGGTTAAATTAGGAAGAAATTCTAAATACCCTCTCATGTTACCATTACATTCCTTTGATTTCTTTAAATTACTTTGCTTTAATTTGTCTCATCTCAACTTTCATATATATATATATATATATATATATATATATATATATATATATATATGTATATACTTAATATTAAAAGAATAATTTTTAATTATTTGTTTATATTTATTTTGATATTCACTACAATTTTGAAAAAACACTAATTTAGTGCAAGCATACGTCATTAGACACATCTCAATGAGCATTATCCAATTAAATATTTAATTTCAAATTTATATGCATTTCTTGTATAGTTTTTTCTCATCGTAATGACATTTTTTTAATATTATTTTACATTCAAGAATGTTTGGTCTATCTTCTTAGTGTCTTGGAATACTTTTAAGTATAATTTATCTCATTTATTAAGAAAGCATTCATTGATATTAGTACATTAGTTTGCGACTCTAAATCTTGTCTCATGTGATATTGAGATTTCTTTAATTTAGCTCATATTATATTGTTTAGTTTAACTCACATCAAAATTAGTTTATATGTACTTAAGTTTTGGATATTCACTTTTTATTTTTTATATCTATTTACTTGGGTTTTTTATAATAATTCTAAATGATGCCAGATAGATTCCAAAAAAGTCATTTGACTTCTCTTGATGAGCTCTATGTAGATAAATATCCAATTTAAAATTTTTAAGTGTTTTATCTTTTATTACTTTGGAACACTTCATAATAAATTTATATTTGTACCTAATTTGATGCTCAAGGGTGCTACATCCAAACCTTTTACTGCCTTGAAGTGATAATCAAAGTACATTTTTTTTATTTTAATTTTTTGTTTATTATATTACTATGAAATTTTAGTTCACCACTCTCATGATCACAACATTGTTAAGATTTTGTTCTATAGCAATGTCTCATTTTATAAAATTTTTGCTTTAAAATTTTTACATAATATTGAAATAAAACTTTAATAATATTTGTTTTTATTTATTGTGACAATTAATATTAATTCAAAATAATGAAAGATAGAGATGAATTTTTTTTTTTATTTTAGTGAGCAAGCTCTATCTAATTAAATATTCATTTTTTATCCTACAAATTTTTTCTATTTTCTTTAGTATATTGGAATGTAACTTTCCTAAACAATTCTCATTTCTTAAAATTTTTACTTTGCATTTGTAATATGACTTAGAAACTCTAAAACTCCCTTATGTGATGTTTATATTATTGAAACACATTTAAATTGTATTATTTTCAATTTATCTCATTTAAACATTTATATAAATTTACTTAATATTGAAATAATGATGTGCAATCAATTTTTATTATTTTGCATTTGTAATTTATAATAATTTCAAACATGGTCTAGTAGATTCTAAAAGAATGACATTGGACTTGGCTCGATGAGCTCTACAAATTAAAATCTACTTTTTATATTTTTTTAATATCGATTTTCTAATTTATTGGTATATTTTATAGTTATACAAACTTAATTTAAAAATTGAGTATGTTACACTCAACTTCACTAGAATCTCAGAATGTAAGTGAATTAGACAATTAATAAAATTCTTTAAATTTTTTTATTTTATTATATTAATATGTAACTTTATTTCTCCTATCATGTGAAAATTATTTTTCTTTTAATTAGTTTTATTACAATTATTTAATTTACCTTATTTTAAATTTAACATATTTTTTCTTTATATAAGACTTAAAATTTTTTATTATTCATGCATATTTGTTGTGGAGATCTAGAACAACTCAAAAAGTGGTTTGATAAAGTTGTAAAACATTTGTTGCACTCATCTTAAATTGCTCTATCAATTCAAAGATTCATTTAAAGAATTTTAAATATACTTCTTCTTTAGCA
Source organism: Vanilla planifolia (assembly GCA_023846275.1). Lineage (NCBI taxonomy): Eukaryota > Viridiplantae > Streptophyta > Magnoliopsida > Asparagales > Orchidaceae > Vanilla > Vanilla planifolia. Next base: position 330,805 of record JAIUJO010000298.1, read on the forward strand.
TTTTAAATGCTTTATGTGGTTTTTTTCTTTGCGACTAGTTTAACAATGGAGGTTGTCGCATTCAATCTATGTAATAGTTTTTAAAGAAACTTTCCAATGTGATTAATCTCAATTATTCAAATTTTTTTCCCATTGTTATATTTTTATATGAGTCTAAATGTTCTCTCATGTGACCTTTACATCATTTTTATTGTGATTCATTTTATTGCTTTAAATTTTGTCACATAAACATTAATTTATATTTACCTATTATCAAAATAATTATCTATTATTATTTATGTCTTCAATATTTTAATTTTCTAGTAATTAAAAATGACATTTTACCAAGAAAAAATAACCATCATAGGATTTATCTTAGTAAAGTATCTGCAACTAAATATTCGTTTATAATATTTATACACCACCTCCTTAATGTTTTCAAATTTTTACCTCACATAATTTATCACTTTTCTTCAAAATGTTTACTTCAATTTTCTTATATTACTATGTAACTCTAAATCTTTACTCATGTGATCTTTGCATTTATTTTATTTAGAGGTTAATGCTTGAATTTACCTCTTTAATGTTTTAATATATATCTTCATAACCTTAAAATAATACATTTTTGTTATTTATGTAGATTTATTTTTCTAATTTGTAGTAACTCCATACAAGGTCTGAACAAGGCAAACATATGCAATTGGACATGACTAGATGAGCTCTATCAAATTTAGTAGATGTTTACATTCCTTCAAATATTTTTTTTATTATCTAGACAGACATTATGAATCACTTTTATTCACACAAAATTTGATAAGCGACTATGTTATATTTGATCACCATTGAAACTTGGAATCAAATCTTCTTGTATATTTTATCCCTTTTTTATTTTTGAAAGATTGATATAAAACTCTAAATATTTTCTCTTGTGACCTTCATAATACTTTTATTTGGTTATAATATATTTTTTTCAAATTATCCTATTTTAGTTAAAATATATATTTACTTAATATTAAAAAAATGATTTATTATTGTTTTTGTCCATTTACTTTGGTAATTCATAGAAAATCCAATGAGGTTTTATTGATTTGAGTCAAACGATGCTGAATACTTATCGAGAAGATCTTTCTAATTAAAAATATTATTTTTAATATTTTGGAAAACTTTAAATGTAATTTTGAAATCATACCGAATTAGACTATTGTGATGTTACACTAGATAATCATTGTATCCTGGAATCAAAGTTTCTCAAATAATTTATCTCATTTGTTCAAATTTTTAGCTTTGATTTTGTTATATTAGTATGATACTCTAAATCTTCTGTTATGTGACCTTTACATTGCTTTATTTTTCCTTACTTCTACTTTAATAAATATTTATTCAATATTGATATAATGATTTATTGTTACTAATGCATATTTAATTTGAGAATAGTAGTAATTACAGACAATGTCTGACTAAGATGAAACAATTATTGTTCGACACATCTTGATGAGTTCTATGATATTGCATATTTATTTTTATATATAGAATTATTTTAATCACCATGACTTTGGCTTATTTTATGAGAAATTTTAATTCATAGCTATTTTGATGATAGATAATGTTATACTTAATCTTGTATGCATCGTGAAATGAAACTTTCCCATACATTTCATCTCTTTTCTTTAAATTTATTCTTTGATCATATTATATTTCTCTATGCACATAAATGCACTCTCTTTCATCCTTTACATCACTTGAATTTGGTTATAACATATTTGTTCAGTGTATCTTTTTATTCTTTAATATTTTTTTATTTAACATTAAAACCTTAGCTTACTATATTTATAGTTATTTTCTTTGGAAATTCATAGGAATTCAAAACCTTGTTCATTTAAGTAGAAAACATTGTTCTACTTGTTTTTATAATGTCTATCCTATTAAATATTTATTTATATATTTTTAAATATTTTTATCTTATCGATTTTGTATTTTAAGAGCAACTTTTATTTGTACATAATTTGATGATCAATGATGCCTCAATCTACCACCTCAATATCTTGAATGCAACATTCCCATTAAATTTAGCTCATTTATTTTAATTTTTAAATTAGATATTATAACATTACTATGAAAGTCAAATTCTTCTCCCATCTATAGTTTATACCACATTGATTTTGTGATATTACACTACTTCAATTTATCACATTTAAGGTTTTAAATTTTTTTTTAATATTTATAATAATTTACTTTGGTATTCCAAGTAATTTCAAGAATGGACTGATCCAGATGGAATAAGTGTCATTGGAATCATCTTTTTTAGCTCCATAAAATTAAATATTCATTTTAATTATTTTTAAAAAAATTATTTTCTAAAACTTTAGCTTTCTTTGTGAGGCATTTTGATTTACACTTAATTTAAAGATCAAGGATGTTACAGTTGATCTCCTTATTATATTGGATGCAGCTTTCCCACGTTATCTCATTTTTTGAAAGTTTATTATTTGATTTGATTTACTTTTTTGTCACACTAAGTCTTCTCTCGTGTGATATTTACATCACTTTTATTTGGACGTATTATATTTCCTCAATTTATCTTAGTTTAGATATAGTATATGTATATATATAATAAATTTTTTAAGTAGTAATTTCTTATAATTTATGCATACTTTATTTTATAGATTCTTGTCATTCTTAATGATGTCTGATAAAGTTGAAAGAAAACTCATTGGATTCATCAAAAAACATCATAAAATAAAATATTAATTTCAATATTTTTGAATAAATTATTTTTCATTTATTTGTTTTGCATAATTAGACATTTTGACTCAAGCTTGATTTTTTAATAGAAGATTTTATAATCAATGTTCTTAGCATCTTTGAGTACAACTTTCCATACACTACATCTCATTTTTTCAAATTTTTCTCATTGATTTGGTTAATATTACTAAAAGTGAATATTAACATATATAATCTTTAAGTCTCTTAAACTAAAATATATTACATTGCTTTTAATTTCTCTTATTTTACCTCTAATGTAAAGTTAGTTGTTATCTGTTGTAATGCTAAATAACGAATGTTCAACATGAAACATATATTGTTGGACAAACCTCAATGCTCTTTGTCTAGCTAAATATTCATTTCTAAATTTTGAAATATCTTATTTTAAAAGATTTTGGCACACAATATAAAATATTTTAGTATATACTTTGTCTCCACAAGACCAAGAAAACAAACTTTCTTATACAATTTATCGTATTTTTAATTTTTTTAATGATTTAGCTAAACTAATAAGAAGCTTTAATTCTCCTTTAATGTGACACTTATATCTATTTCATTTTTTTATTTTATTTTGATTCAATTTATCATATTGTAGCTTTAATATATATTTAGTTAATCCAAAAAAAAATGTATTATTACTTATGCTTATTTAACTTTATAATTAATAATAATTCTATATGAGGTCCCATCGAGACAAAAACAAATACCATTGAACTCATCTCAGTGGGTTTTATTTAATTAAATATATATATATATATATATATATATATATATATATATATATATAAGTTTTTTATTATTTTATGTTCGACAAATTAGACAAATTTTATAACTCATTTGATGTGAGGTTTAGTAAGAGGGGGAGTGAGTTTTTAGGATTTAAATTTTTATTTTTAAATATTTTAATAAAATATTTCATGTAATTTTTAATAAGGTTTTAAAATATATATAAAAGTGATTTTTAAGAAATTTTTTATTTTATTTCAAAACATATTAAGTTTCATTGAAGTCATATAATTGAAATGCTAACAAAAACTAAAAATATATACCATCGATTTTTTGGTCGTTTGGCCTATAGAACAAGCCTATGTCTAACCCCAAAAAAAACCAGGCTAACACAAACAATATGTAAGCCTTTCTCAAAAAAGACGATTAGGATAAACCCGTACAAAAAAGAGACGGGCTACTATGGTCTTACAATGAAATAAATAGAATATGGCACTCCACACTTAATCCAAAATAAAATGACAATAGAAGAAAATTATTCCACATCGTAAAACCTCAATCAATACAACCAAGATACTATGTCTAATGAAACAATTAAAGAGACAAACGTGTCAATTAAATTAATTAAGGACGAAGAAAATAAAACAACTTACTTAATTTGAAAGGGAAATGAACTTCAAAAGTTTTAACAATGACTAGCGCAACAGCGTTTGGAAGTGATAAGTAACGTCCATACTAATGACTTTGAAAAGTATGCTTAAAACTTTTCTTTGGATCACATAAAAATTTATTTTCTAATTTTATTCAAAAATCAATTATTTATAAGCAATTTGTAACAATAAAAAGCACTTAACAAACACAAATTTTACCTGTTACAAATACCGTAGCTTTTGCAATATTTTAAAGCGGAAATATATAAAAAAATCACTAAAATCCATGGTGTAGGAGCTCTTTGGTCAGAATGCTTTTGAACCATTCAATTTTTAAAACTCAGTGATTACATACGTGCAATTGAATTTGCATCTTTCGAAATATAAAATTCATCTAAGTGGTTAGATTTAGATCATGATCTGAGGACAAGATTAAACTTTTTGAGTGAATGAAAATTTGACCATGTGATCATGAAATTACATGATGAAATGGCTGTTGAATTACTGCTTCTAAAAAATGCGATATGATGATGACCATTCAACGACAAATTCTGTAATTGGATGACAATTCACAATACACCAACAATTTAAGAGTTCGTGTAGAAAACCTGTGGGATTATAATCCCACATTGCCCATCTACATTATTGGTTTCTATTTAAAAAGCTTTGCATAACCAACAGGAATTGCCAAATAGCTTTGTTCGATTTCCTTTTCACGTTTGAGGATTGATCACATGAGTGTTCGGCCAACTGCATATACCTGGATTAATTTGTAGTAGCAGGGCACAAGACCCATTAAAAAATGCGATGTTTGGTATAGATTATGTACAAAACCCTCTCAAAAGTAGTAATCATTGAACCCTAATGGTTTACTATAGTGACTTAATTGGCTCAGGTGGTAATTCGTCATAGAAAGTGTTACTTGTTTATTATTAATTTTTTTAATAATTAATTAATATCATTATGGCATATTTTTACAATATATTAATTAAGGATTCAAAAAATATTATTAAGATAAAATGATGTTGAATATAATCACAGAGGATGGATGATTAATATTGGAAACCTAAATGTTCTAAAATTAATTTAAATTTAATTTATTAGCCTTATAGTAAATATTTTAATCAAGATTAACATTTTAATCAATATAAAATTGAAATAGGTATAATTAAATTTTGGGCCACCTCTCAGTGGTTTGCAACTCCAACCAAGATGATCTTCATGAGAGATGATTTATAGTTACCTTGTTATATTCAAAAATAAAAGCAAAAATGTCTATGAAAATGAGATAGGTTATACATAAAAGTTGTATACTGTGGTCATAAGGAGATCTAGTGAAACTTCATAGATCATAAAGTCAAGAACAACCCAACATGTCTCATAAGCCATGCCAAAGCCATATTACATAAAATAGTTAAAAATATAAAAAGAAAACTTGGATAGTTGAAACTGATGAAGGTGAATAAAATGACATATGACACATCTTTATTGAACCTTGTTTGAAAATTCTACAAATCACAAAGATAAATAAAAATAGATAAAAAATTATTATTTTAAAATGACATAAATTTATATTAAAACTAAAAAAAAATAATTGAAGCAATGTAATATAACAAAATCAAGATGATGTATAAGTCAAAGTACATGAGAATTAAGATTTCATAATAATATAATCAAATCAAAGAAAAATAATTGATGTAATGAGACTAATTATATGCTTAAGTGGAACACAAACTTACTTAGAAGATAAATTAAAAATCCATTTTCTTCTTCTTCTTCTTCTCTTTATTCTTCTTTTTTATGTTTCTTCTTCTCCTTCTTCTTTTTCTTACTCTTCTTCTTCTTCTCCTTCTTCTTCTTCTTCTTCTTCTTCTTCTTCTTCTTCTTCTACTTCTTCTTCTTCTTCGTCTTCTACTTTGTCTTCTTCTCATTCTTCTTCTTCAACACCTTCTTCTTCTTGTTTCATCTACTTCATCATCTTCTACCTTTTCTTCATCATTGTAACCTTCTTCTTCTTCTTCTTCTTCTCGTTCTTCTTTTTCTATTGCTTCTTCTTCCTCTTCTACAACTTCTTTTTCTTCATCTTCTTCTTCTTTCTACTTCTTCTTCTTCTTCTTCTTCTTCTTCATCTTCTTCTTCTCCTTGTTCTTCTTCTTCTTCTTCTTCTTCATCTTCTTCTCCTTCTTCTTTTTTTCTTCTTCTTTTTCTCCCTCTACTTCTTTTTCTTCTCAATCTTCCTCTTCAACTTTTTCTTCTCCATCTTCCTCTTCTACTTTTACTTCTTCTTCTTCTACTTCTTTATCTTGTTCTTCTCCTTCTTCTACTTCTTCATCTTCCTCTTCTCCTGCTTCTTCCTCTTCTTCTTTTTCTTCTTCTTTTAACTACTTCTTATTCTTCTTGTACTTCTTCTACTTCATCTTCTACTTCTTGTCCTACTTCTTCTTCTTCATCATCATCTTCTTCTTTTTTTCTACTTCTTCTTCTCCTTCTTCTTTTTCTTCTTCTTCTTCATCATCATCATCTTCTTCTTCTTCTTCTTCTTCTTCTTCTCCTTCTCCTTCTTCTTCTTCTAGTACTT